>JASKUP010000011.1:600000-916251 GCA_030448955.1 Trichopoda pennipes | reverse complement strand
GGGGCACCTAATGTAGGGGCCCTAATAAGGGGCAACTAATGTAAGGGGCACCTAATGTAAGGGGCACCTTATGTAAGGGGCACCTAATGTAAGGGGCACCTAATGTAAGGGGCACCTAATGTAAGGGGCACCTAATGTAAGGGGCACCTAATGTAAGGGGCACCTAATATAAGGAGCACCTAATGTAAGGGGCACCTAATGTAAGGGGCACCTAATTTAAGGGGCACCTAATATAAGGGGCACCTAATGTAAGGGGCAACTAATGTAAGGGGCACCTAATATAAGGGGCACCTAATGTAAGGGGCACCTAATATAAGGGGCACCTAATATAAGGGGCAACTAATGTAAGGGGCAACTAATATAAGGGGCACCTACTGTAAGGGGCACCTAATGTAAGGGGCACCTAATATAAGGGGCACCTAATGTAAGGGGCACCTAATGTAAGGGGCAACTAATGTAAGGGGCACCTAATATAAGGGGCACCTAATATAAGGGGCACCTAATGTAAGGGGCAACTAATGTAAGGGGCACCTAATATAAGGGGCACCTAATATAAGGGGCACCTAATGTAAGGGGCACCTAATGTAAGGGGCACCTAATGTAAGGGGCACCTAATGTAAGGGGCACCTAATGTAAGGGGCACCTAATGTAAGGGGCACCTAATGTAAGGGGCACCTAATGTAAGGGGCACCTAATATAAGGGGCACCTAATGTAAGGGGCACCTAATATAAGGGGCACCTAATGTAAGGGGCACCTTATGTAAGGGGCACCTAATATAAGGGGCACCTAATGTAAGGGGCACCTAATGTAAGGGGCACCTAATATAAGGGGCACCTAATATAAGGGGCACCTAATGTAAGGGGCACCTAATGTAAGGGGCACCTAATATAAGGGGCACCTAATGTAAGGGGCACCTAATATAAGGGGCACCTAATGTAAGGGGCACCTAATGTAAGGGGCACCTAATATAAGGGGCACCTAATGTAAGGGGCACCTAATGTAAGGGGCACCTAATATAAGGGGCACCTAATGTAAGGGGCACCTAATATAAGGGGCACCTAATATAAGGGGCACCTAATGTAAGGGGCACCTAATGTAAGGGGCACCTAATGTAAGGGGCACCTTATGTAAGGGGCACCTAATATAAGGGGCACCTAATGTAAGGGGCACCTAATGTAAGGGGCACCTTATGTAAGGGGCACCTAATATAAGGGGCACCTAATGTAAGGGGCACCTAATATAAGGGGCACCTAATATAAGGGGCACCTAATATAAGGGGCACCTAATATAAGGGGCACCTAATATAAGGGGCACCTAATATAAGGGGCACCTAATGTAAGGGGCACTTAATATAAGGGGCACCTAATATAAGGGGCACCTAATGTAAGGGGCACCTAATATAAGGGGCACCTAATATAAGGGGCACCTAATGTAAGGGGCACCTAATGTAAGGGGCACCTTATGTAAGGGGCACCTAATGTAAGGGGCACCTAATGTAAGGGGCACCTTATGTAAGGGGCACCTTATGTAAGGGGCACCTTATGTAAGGGGCACCTAATATAAGGGGCACCTAATGTAAGGGGCACCTAATATAAGGGGCACCTAATATAAGGGGCACCTAATATAAGGGGCACCTAATATAAGGGGCACCTAATATAAGGGGCACCTAATATAAGGGGCACCTAATATAAGGGGCACCTTATGTAAGGGGCACCTTATGTAAGGGGCACCTAATATAAGGGGCACCTAATGTAAGGGGCACCTAATATAAGGGGCACCTAATATAAGGGGCACCTAATATAAGGGGCACCTAATATAAGGGGCACCTAATATAAGGGGCACCTAATATAAGGGGCACCTAATATAAGGGGCACCTAATATAAGGGGCACCTAATGTAATGGGCACCTAACGTAAGGGGCACCTTATGTAAGGGGCACCTAATATAAGGGGCACCTAATGTAAGGGGCACCTAATATAAGGGGCACCTAATATAAGGGGCACCTAATATAAGGGGCACCTAATATAAGGGGCACCTAATATAAGGGGCACCTAATATAAGGGGCACCTAATGTAAGGGGCACCTAATATAAGGGGCACCTAATATAAGGGGCACCTAATGTAAGGGGCACCTAATGTAAGGGGCACCTAATATAAGGGGCACCTAATATAAGGGGCACCTAATGTAAGGGGCACCTAATATAAGGGGCACCTAATATAAGGGGCACCTAATATAAGGGGCACCTAATATAAGGGGCACCTAATATAAGGGGCACCTAATATAAGGGGCACCTAATATAAGGGGCACCTAATATAAGGGGCACCTAATATAAGGGGCACCTAATATAAGGGGCACCTAATATAAGGGGCACCTAATATAAGGGGCACCTAATGTAAGGGGCACCTAATATAAGGGGCACCTAATATAAGGGGCACCTAATGTAAGGGGCACCTAATATAAGGGGCACCTAATATAAGGGGCACCTAATGTAAGGGGCACCTAATATAAGGGGCACCTAATATAAGGGGCACCTAATATAAGGGGCACCTAATATAAGGGGCACCTAATGTAAGGGGCACCTAATATAAGGGGCACCTAATGTAAGGGGCACCTAATATAAGGGGCACCTAATATAAGGGGCACCTAATGTAAGGGGCACCTAATATAAGGGGCACCTAATATAAGGGGCACCTAATGTAAGGGGCACCTAATATAAGGGGCACCTAATATAAGGGGCACCTAATATAAGGGGCACCTAATATAAGGGGCACCTAATATAAGGGGCACCTAATATAAGGGGCACCTAATATAAGGGGCACCTAATATAAGGGGCACCTAATATAAGGGGCACCTAATGTAAGGGGCACCTAATATAAGGGGCACCTAATATAAGGGGCACCTAATGTAAGGGGCACCTAATATAAGGGGCACCTAATATAAGGGGCACCTAATGTAAGGGGCACCTAATGTAAGGGGCACCTAATATAAGGGGCACCTAATATAAGGGGCACCTAATGTAAGGGGCACCTAATGTAAGGGGCACCTAATATAAGGGGCACCTAATATAAGGGGCACCTTATGTAAGGGGCACCTTATGTAAGGGGCACCTAATATAAGGGGCACCTAATGTAAGGGGCACCTAATATAAGGGGCACCTAATATAAGGGGCACCTAATATAAGGGGCACCTAATATAAGGGGCACCTAATATAAGGGGCACCTAATATAAGGGGCACCTAATATAAGGGGCACCTAATATAAGGGGCACCTAATATAAGGGGCACCTAATGTAAGGGGCACCTAATGTAAGGGGCACCTTATGTAAGGGGCACCTAATATAAGGGGCACCTAATGTAAGGGGCACCTAATATAAGGGGCACCTAATATAAGGGGCACCTAATATAAGGGGCACCTAATATAAGGGGCACCTAATATAAGGGGCACCTAATATAAGGGGCACCTAATGTAAGGGGCACCTAATATAAGGGGCACCTAATATAAGGGGCACCTAATGTAAGGGGCACCTAATGTAAGGGGCACCTAATGTAAGGGGCACCTTATGTAAGGGGCACCTAATATAAGGGGCACCTAATGTAAGGGGCACCTAATGCAAGGGGCACCTAATGTAAGGGGCACCTTATATAAGGGGCACCTAATATAAGGGGCACCTAATGTAAGGGGCACCTAATGTAAGGGGCACCTAATGTAAGGGGCACCTAATATAAGGGGCACCTAATATAAGGGGCACCTAATTTAAGGGGCACCTAATGTAAGGGGCACCTAATGTAAGGGGAACCTAATATAAGGGGCACCTAATGTAAGGGGCACCTAATGTAAGGGGCACCTAATATAAGGGGCACCTAATTTAAGGGGCACCTAATGTAAGGGGCACCTAATGTAAGGGGAAGCTAATATAAGGGGCACCTAATGTAAGGGGCACCTAATGTAAGGGGCACCTAATGTAAGGGGCACCTAATGTAAGGGGCACCTAATGTAAGGGGCACCTAATATAAGGGGCACCTAATATAAGGGGCACCTAATTTAAGGGGCACCTAATGTAAGGGGCACCTAATGTAAGGGGCACCTAATATAAGGGGCACCTAATGTAAGGGGCACCTAATGTAAGGGGCACCTAATGTAAGGGGCACCTAATGTAAGGGACACCTAATGTAAGGGGCACCTAATGTAAGGGGCACCTAATGTAAGGGGCACCTAATGTAAGGGGCACCTAATATAAGGGGCACCTAATGTAAGGGGCACCTAATGTAAGGGGCACCTAATTTAAGGGGCACCTAATGTAAGGGGCACCTAATATAAGGGGCACCTAATATAAGGGGCACCTAATGTAAGGGGCACCTAATATAAGGGGCACCTAATGTAAGGGGCACCTTATGTAAGGGGCACCTAATATAAGGGGCACCTAATGTAAGGGGCACCTAATATAAGGGGCACCTAATGTAAGGGGCACCTTATATAAGGGGCACCTAATATAAGGGGCACCTAATGTAAGGGGCACCTAATGTAAGGGGCACCTAATGTAAGGGGCACCTAATATAAGGGGCACCTAATATAAGGGGCACCTAATTTAAGGGGCACCTAATGTAAGGGGCACCTAATGTAAGGGGCACCTAATATAAGGGGCACCTAATGTAAGGGGCACCTAATGTAAGGGGCACCTAATGTAAGGGGCACCTAATGTAAGGGGCACCTAATATAAGGGGCACCTAATGTAAGGGGCACCTAATGTAAGGGGCACCTAATTTAAGGGGCACCTAATGTAAGGGGCACCTAATATAAGGGGCACCTAATGTAAGGGGCACCTAATGTAAGGGGCACCTAATGTAAGGGGCACCTAATGTAAGGGGCACCTAATGTAAGGGGCACCTAATGTAAGGGGCACCTAATGTAAGGGGCACCTAATGTAAGGGGCACCTAATATAAGGGGCACCTAATATAAGGGGCACCTAATGTAAGGGGCACCTAATATAAGGGGCACCTAATGTAAGGGGCACCTAATATAAGGGGCACCTAATGTAAGGGGCACCTAATGTAAGGGGCACCTAATATAAGGGGCACCTAATGTAAGGGGCACCTAATGTAAGGGGCACCTAATATAAGGGGCACCTAATGTAAGGGGCACCTAATGTAAAGGGCACCTAATGTAAGGGGCACCTAATGTAAGGGGCACCTAATGTAAGGGGCACCTAATGTAAGGGGCACCTAATGTAAGGGGCACCTAATGTAAAGGGCACCTAATGTAAGGGGCACCTAATGTAAGGGGCACCTAATGTAAGGGGCACCTAATGTAAGGGGCACCTAATGTAAGGGGCACCTAATGTAAGGGGCACCTAATGTAAGGGGCACCTAATGTAAGGGGCACCTAATGTAAGGGGCACCTAATGTAAGGGGCACCTAATGTAAGGGGCACCTAATATAAGGGGCACCTAATATAAGGGGCACCTAATATAAGGGGCACCTAATGTAAGGGGCACCTAATGTAAGGGGCACCTAATGTAAGGGGCACCTAATGTAAGGGGCACCTAATGTAAGGGGCACCTAATGTAAGAGGCACCTAATGTAAGGGGCACCTAATGTAAGGGGCACCTAATGTAAGGGGCACCTAATGTAAGGGGCACCTAATGTAAGGGGCACCTAATATAAGGGGCACCTAATGTAAGGGGCACCTAATGTAAGGGGCACCTAATGTAAGGGGCACCTAATATAAGGGGCACCTAATGTAAGGGGCACCTAATATAAGGGGCACCTAATGTAAGGGGCACCTAATGTAAGGGGCACCTAATTTAAGGGGCACCTAATGTAAGGGGCACCTAATGTAAGGGGCACCTAATGTAAGGGGTACCTAATATAAGGGGCACCTAACGTAAGGGGCACCTAATGTAAGGGGCACCTAATGTAAGGGGCACCTAATGTAAGGGGCACCTAATTTAAGGGGCACCTAATGTAAGGGGCACCTAATGTAAGGGGCACCTAATGTAAGGGGCACCTAATGTAAGGGGCACCTAATGTAAGGGGCACCTAATGTAAGGGGCACCAAAATTCGATTTTTATATGAAAATTTAACTAAAAACTTAAAATGGCTGTATCTCCGTAAATAAGAGGAATTTCGCAAAAATAAGCCTAATTTGGGCTCACCTACCAGAAATCGATTTTTATATGAAAATTTAATTAAAAACTTAAAATGGCTGTATCTCCGTAAATAAGAGGAATTTCGCAAAAATAAGCCTAATTTGGGATCACCTACAAAAAATCGATTTTTATATGAAAATTAAACTAAAAACTTAAAATGGCTGTATCTCCGTAAATAAAAGGAATTTCGCAAAAATAAGCATAATTTGGGATCACCTACAAAAAATCGATTTTTATATGAAAATTTAACTAAAAACTTAAAATGGCTGTATCTCCGTAAATAAGAGGAATTTCGCAAAAATAAGCATCATTTGGGATCACTTACAAAAAATCGATTTTTATATGAAAATTTAACTAAAAACTTAAAATGGCTGTATCTCCGTAAATAAGAGGAATTTCGCAAAAATAAGCCTAATTTGGGCTCACCTACCAAAAATCGATTTTTATATGAAAATTTTATTAAAAACTTAAAATGGCTGTATCTTCGTAAATAAGAGGAATTTCGCAAAAATAAGCCTAATTTGGGATCACCTACAAAAAATCGATTTTTATATGAAAATTAAACTAAAAACTTAAAATGGCTGTATCTCCGTAAATAAAAGGAATTTCGCAAAAATAAGCATAATTTGGGATCACCTACAAAAAATCGATTTTTATATGAAAATTTTATTAAAAACTTAAAACGGCTGTATCTCCGTAAATAAGAGGAATTTCGCAAAAATAAGCCTAATTTGGGATCACCTACAAAAAATCGATTTTTATATGAAAATTAAACTAAAAACTTAAAATGGCTGTATCTCCGTAAATAAAAGGAATTTCGCAAAAATAAGCATAATTTGGGATCACCTACAAAAAATCGATTTTTATATGAAAATTTAACTAAAAACTTAAAATGGCTGTATCTCCGTAAATAAGAGGAATTTCGCAAAAATAAGCATCATTTGGGATCACTTACAAAAAATCGATTTTTATATGAAAATTTAACTAAAAACTTAAAATGGCTGTATCTCCGTAAATAAGAGGAATTTCGCAAAAATAAGCCTAATTTGGGCTCACCTACCAAAAATCGATTTTGATATGAAAATTTTATTAAAAACTTAAAACGGCTGTATCTCCGTAAATAAGAGGAATTTCGCAAAAATAAGCCTAATTTGGGCTCACCTACCGAAAATCGATTTTTATATGAGAATTTTATTAAAAACTTAAAATGGCTGTATCTCCGTAAATAAGAGGAATTTCTCAAAAATAAGCCTAATTTGGGATCACCTACAAAAAATCGATTTTTATATGAAAATTTAACTAAAAACTCAAAATGGCTGTATCTTCGTAAATAAGAGGAATTTCGCAAAAATAAGCCTAATTTGGGATCACCTACAAAAAATCGATTTTTATATGAAAATTAAACTAAAAACTTAAAATGGCTGTATCTCCGTAAATAAAAGGAATTTCGGAAAAATAAGCATAATTTGGGATCACCTACAAAAAATCGATTTTTATATGAAAATTTAACTAAAAACTTAAAATGGCTGTATCTCCGTAAATAAGAGGAATTTCGCAAAAATAAGCATCATTTGGGATCACTTACAAAAAATCGATTTTTATATGAAAATTTAACTAAAAACTTAAAATGGCTGTATCTCCGTAAATAAGAGGAATTTCGCAAAAATAAGCCTAATTTGGGCTCACCTACCAAAAATCGATTTTTATATGAAAATTTTATTAAAAACTTAAAACGGCTGTATCTCCGTAAATAAGAGGAATTTCGCAAAAATAAGCCTAATTTGGGCTCACCTACCGAAAATCGATTTTTATATGAGAATTTTATTAAAAACTTAAAATGGCTGTATCTCCGTAAATAAGAGGAATTTCTCAAAAATAAGCCTAATTTGGGATCACCTACAAAAAATCGATTTTTATATGAAAATTTAACTAAAAACTCAAAATGGCTGTATCTTCGTAAATAAGAGGAATTTCGCAAAAATAAGCATAATTTGGGATCACCTACAAAAAATCGATTTTTATATGAAAATTTAACTAAAAACTTAAAATGGCTGTATCTCCGTAAATAAGAGGAATTTCGCAAAAATAGGCATAATTTGGGATCACCTACAAAAAATCGATTTTTATATGAAAATTTAACTAAAAACTTAAAATGGTTGTATCTCCGTAAGTAAGAGGAATTTCGCAAAAATAAGCATATTTTGGGATTTTTGATGGAAGTCAACGCAGATACGCGTGCGGGTTTTTTAAAGGCAACAAAGAGGCACTCCAAAAATTTTGGAAAAAAAAAGAATTTTTTTATATTTTCTTTTTATATTTTCCTTTATTTAAATTAAGTAAAAATAAAATTCTCCACCTTTTTTAATATTTTTTAGTAATTAATTTTTTATTAAATAAGGCCTAATGCTTAAATTAATTACTAAAAAATAAAATTCTCCGATAAACGTTTGTAAATAAATAAAAAATCTTACGTTACAAACAAAAAAAGGAAAAATAAATGTAAATAAACAAAACAGTTGGTTATAAAATTCAATGATGACACTTTCTAATTAATTTTGTTCCCGCGGAATTTGTGATTGGAGGAATTTTTTCTCGAGAAAAGTAAATGCCGTGAGAAAGAAATTTCTAGGGAATATTCGTGATTGGGCTGAAAATATCTTATATACCTGAATTTTCTGAACATCTAAAATTTTCCGATATATTTGGCAAAAGGAGAATTACAAACTGGCTTTTAAAAACAACAATGCGACCGAAAGAAAAGAAAATAAATCCAACGTGGTGTATAAGATATATATTGGCACTATGAAAATCAAACTCAAGACAAGAAACTCAAAACAGCACTTTCTGCCCACTGTATCACGAATCAAATTTTAAAAATGTGAAAATTTTACAATAGGAGAACAATTACATCGGGTTTTTCAATAAGAAGTTTGTTTTTCAATTGTGGCAACACCAACAACATGATAGTTTTTAGTTTTTTGACATATTCGTAGTAGATGCATTCGCAATTGTTACAATGAATTCAATTTCGCACGAAAATCGCATTAAAATAATTAAAATCCACTATGAAAATGGTGGTTCTGTTAAAGTTACATTTCGTAAAATTCGTGATATTTTCAGATAACATAATCGTTCTTCTGAGACTGCAATTAAGAATTTGGTCAGAAACAATGCATACAGCCACAATGCATATTTAGTCAAATACCGTGCTACTTTTTTTAGGAAAGGGATAGAGAAGAGATGCGACAGGTGGTGAAAGTAGAAGAATAGTTACGGAAATTAACTAAGACAGCTCAGTGACCAGTGACTATGCCTTCATCACGGAGCAGCCCCACCGACAGTAAATTTTTATTTGTAGTGAAAAAAACCAAGGTCTTTGTTGGGAATCGAACCCACAACCGCTAGTCGTGTAAGCTAGCACACTACCTACTAGCCTACACGGGCAGTAAATTTGAGTCGATAGGGTTGATACAAAAACGTTCGAATACCGATACGTTATTGACCGGGTTGTTTAACTGAAAACATCGCAGCCGTTTTTTTGCGTAGGGAAGTGACTTAGAAGTCTTACAAGGTTCAACCTGGTGCAGGAATTGAAGCCGACCGAACATTCACATCGCCGTAGATTGGCACAATTCATTCAGGAACAACTGGCTGGTTTTTCTGAAAAAATGATTTCCTCAGATGAAGTCCATTTTCACTTTTCAGGGCATGTTAACAAGCAAAATTGTCACATTTGGGCTTCTGAAAATCCTAGAGCGATTATTAAGAAGACTTTGCATGCTTAACGTGTCACTGTAGTTGCTAACAACTCAATTTTTGTTGACGACGTGGATATCACTGACATGTGATTTTAACAGGACGGTGTCACACACAGATAGTGTGATTCGTTTTACATCCGCACCTGGCTATGTAGCCTTAATCAGATGGTGGACAAACCACTATTGTATAATTTGGAACGTCATACATGCGTCCTAGATAGCCGAAGGCAT
The DNA here is from genome assembly GCA_030448955.1 of Trichopoda pennipes. Lineage (NCBI taxonomy): Eukaryota > Metazoa > Arthropoda > Insecta > Diptera > Tachinidae > Trichopoda > Trichopoda pennipes. The sequence goes on along the minus strand of JASKUP010000011.1, from coordinate 906,116 downwards.
AATTCTAAGCAACAGAACCACCTAGTTGCAACTTTAATGATTCCAGGATAGGGCTGCAAACTATCACACCTTGCTAAAGAGTTGGAGACTTTCTAACTCTTGTCCAGAACACATGTCAAGCATGCTCACTGGACTGGATCATTCACTTTGCGTGTCGTTATCAGTGAAATGATCTTGGCCACCATATTAAACAAACCTGTTATGGGGCCTCGAAACCACAACCACCACGATACTTCCATATAGGGGCCAACCTCAATAATCAGCCAAAGAACTACTAAATGTCTAAAGAGACAAATAATGAACTCTTACTGATTCCCGATTTCAGCCTTAAAAACGAAACATCGCCATTTTGCTAAAAAGTGATTAAAAACTTTGTTGAAAGAATCGATATTTTTAAATTTTTGTACGTCAGTAACTATCAAAGTTGGTAAAATATGTTTTAAGGGTGGCCATTATTACGCGGATATTTTTACGTTTATCGAGCGAATGGTTATTTATTAAAAAATATAATCCGCAAATTTCAATGTGAAAACCGTCATCATCATGGATTCATCACCACTAAGAAGAAAGAGTATTAAACAAGTAAATGCTAATTTAAGTCTCTGTGCTTAACTAAATGCCTGCATTTTACATATATTGACCATGTCGTCGATGAGTAAGTACTATGGAATAACCACCATTATTTAAGAATAACATCAACGTTTCCATTTTTCTTATGAATGATTATACACTCAATTTAAAGAATGTCCCCAGATCAATACAAGATTGGAATTTACCACCACTTGTACAGTAAGCCATTTTGTGTTCCGTGGAAGATTTGAATAAAAGTTAGTCAAAAAGGCTGTTAAGGATTTTCACTTTAGAAAAACATTTAAAATTAAAAATTCTCATTGCAAAATGAACTCTTTATTTCTTTATTTTTCAAATTTTTATTAACAAGCTTTTTATTTGTTATCGTTGTACATACATTTACATTTTACTTCTTTTTAGAAAATACGAGAAAGAAAACTGTATTTATTTCAGAATATTTTACCTTAATTAAATTGCTTAATAAAAGTTTTTGTTTTTATATTATAACAAAATGCTCTATGCATGAGTCATGCGCAAAAAAGCATTTAAAAATATTCTAAAAACGTTTACAAACCATTTTGAGTTTTAAGAAAAATATTTATTAAACCAGTAACACCCAGAGATTAAATCAAACGAACGTCAACTTAAAACACATTAAAAGGCAAATATTAGTTAAAGACTTTCGTACCGCCTAGTGACAACAAAAAAAAAGCAAAAACAAACAAGAAGACAAGACGCATAAAGCCTTGACATTTTCAGGTTTATACAAATAGTCTGACAAAACAATGAGGTTAAGTAAAATAACAATAAGTCGTAAGATAAATTTAAAAAAATCTCAAACGTGTTTATCTTCAAAATTTCTTGTGTTGAAAAACGAGCTTTTAATTTATTAAAATAACAACAGACTAGAGTGTTAATATGCCCGAAATAGCAATTTCATAATGAGATGGCACGCATTTCAAATGCGATTACTATTGCAAAATATAAAAGCGTCCTTGAGCTCAATGGCCTGAAAAGGAAAGAATTAAAGCTTGATAGAATTTTTCATAGCGTATTTGACGACCCACTTTGAGATTGATGGCATGGGGACGAAGGAAAAGGGCAATGACAACATTCACCGGAGAGCCAGAATTTTCCGGAATACAAAGCGTGATTTGATTTACATCTGCACCGACTATATAGTCATGATCAGATGGTGGTCAAACCACTTGGTTGATTGGACACCAACCACGCCCTAGAAGGCCATCGAATACGTATATCCTCCGGTCACTTCTAGTAGCAATTTCGAAAGCCCGAAGTAGGCCGCAGCCTTCACTCCTTGCTAAAGAGTTGGAGACTTTCCAACTCCTGGTCCAGAACGCATGAAGCTCTTATTTATCAAGAACACGCCAGCATTCATACTCACTGGACCTGAACCATTCATTGTGTTAATTTGAATGATCCGACCCACAAACTCTCACGAGGGTCCGAAACCACAACCACCACGATACTCTCATATAGGGGCCAACCTCAATAACCAGTCAGAGCACATCATTGTCTAAAGAGAACAAATAGTGTACTCTGGTGCAACTGATTTCCCGTGGAAATATGTGGATTGTCCAGGTGACTCCTACTAGCATTTGAGGGGCCTGGGCTCCCTTTTATCCCACAAGACACCAGTCTAAATGGAATAGTAGGTTCCAAAAAGATTATAATGTGCCCCCGGAGGGAACGCAGTGCGTGAGTGTGTGTGGAATACAGATAAAATTATAAAGACAAATATTTCATTCAAAATCTTAACTGTTAAAATACTTAGTGTTACCTTTAACATGGTTCTTATAAACCACTGATCCTATAAATTACTTGAAAAGTATAGCAAGTAAATGGTCATCAGGGAGTTATTTCGTTTCTACTAGACTATGGATGAGCTTACTGCATTAAAGCTGTCCAAGCAAGTGGAAGATTTTGCACGGACATATTTCTGGCTTATAATTCTTGATATAAAGCAAAGCATTCGATTCGTTATCTCATAGCATACTTAGCTTTAAATTGTTATCGCAATTTAGCTTTTCCCATCAGCCCGAAAATTAGTTTGGTTGTTTTTTAATAAATATAATAATATGTACAACTTGGTTCGGGCTTCTCATCAATTTTAGAAGTCTATAGATGTATTACCCAGGATACTATTTTAGAAATACTTCTGTTTATTATTTATATAAATACCATTAAATTAAATTTTGTAGGTGTTATACATATGCTGATGATATTCAGTTACTGGCTGATAATAAAATAAATGGTTGTTACTTTTAAGAGCAGGAAGTTAACAAAGATTTACAATGAATAATTAAATGGTCGAAAGAAATCTTTTTAACTTAATCCTTCAAAGACTCGATGCATGTGATTTTTTTAAAATTTCTGCTAAATCTTATTTGGCGATAGGCAATAAATTCAATTTATATCATATTCTTACTTAGATAACAGCTTGAGCTTAGATCCTAGAGAGTTAAGAGTTATGTTGTCTTTTTGCTTTGTTGCTGCAATAAAATTCTTATTTTATCAATATGGCTTAAGATTTAAGACTCCTTAATTCTCCATACAAAATTTGGGATAAAATCAACTGACGTAAACATTTATCTTAAAATTAAAGAATGTTGATTTTATAATTCCTGCAAAAGTTTTAAAAATATCCAAAACAGCGATTTAAGGTGAAAAAGGACATATAGGAGCATTTAAGTCTTAGTCTTTTGATTCTGTGTAATCCATGAGATACAGATATTTCACCAAATTAAAAGGGTTAAAAAAATGATAAAACAAAATATTCTAATTTGATTGTTATTTTTATTCGACCTCTTTTTTAAATAAATAATTCTTATTCGTAGTAGCGGTCTTTTTTAAATAAATTTAACATTATATTTTGTCGTAAAAGACTTTCTAAGGAATTTAAACCCAACTCGAAATGACGAGCATAACCTTTGTAAAGCTACAAGATATCTCAAAAGGCCGGTAAGCGACATTCCTTTCAAAAATGCGAGTGGGGCTGGTGTAAGTCCGATTTATCTAAAGCAAATGATTTTAAGGATCATTTAGAAAACGTATTCCAATCATTTAGCTTAAATACTCAATTACAAAAGAAATCGAAATCGAACATTTCCTGGATGTTGCTTGTCAAATGAGTCCTTACATAAAATATGTTACTCCCAATGAAGTCCAGAAAATCATTGTTGAACTTAACAACAAAAAGTGTCCTGGTTACGACAAAATTTCTGCCAAGATGATTAAATGTCTTCCAAAAAAAAGTGTAATTTTTTTAACCACTTTGTTTAACTCCATATTACGGTTAAGTTATTTTCCGTCTCAGTGGAAGTATGCGGAAATCATTATGATCCCTAAACAAAATAAACCGGAACACTTATTAACTTCATATAGACCAATAAGTTTACTATCAATACTTTCTAAGATATTCGAAAAACTACTGCTAGACAGGATGTTACCGATTTTAGATGCGCAAAACATAATTCCAGAGCATCAGTTTGGTTTTAGACATAAGCACGGAACACCAGAACAGTGTCACCGAATTGTGGACGTTATATCTAAAGCTATGGAACGAAAACAATACTGTAGTGCGGTATTCATTGATATACAACAAGCTTTTGACAGAGTATGGCACTCTGGCTTACTATTTAAAATAAAAAATCTGCTACCAGCTCCTTTTTATGTAATACTAAAATCTTATTTACTTGAAAGAAAATTCTTCGTTAGAGTCAAGAATGAAACATCTGCCTTTGGATGTATTCAATCTGGCGTTCCACAAGGAAGCGTGTTAGGGCCAGTATTATATACGCTTTTTACGTACGATATGCCAACTAAAAATGACACAACCATAGCAACATATGCCGACGACACTGCTATTATGGTTTCGCATGATTGTCATTTAGAAGCATCTAACATTCAGCAAAACTGTTTGAACCTAGTAGAGGAATGGTTAAATAAATGGAATATTAAGGTCAACTTAGATAAATCTGTTCAAGTAACTTTTACACTTCGGAAAAATAACTGCCCACCAGTATCTTTAAATCGATCAACTTTTCCACAATCAAATAATGTAATGTACTTAGGCCTTTGCCTGGATAGAAGGTTAACTTGGAAAGAGCACATTAAAAGAAAACGTCAACAACTTATCAATAAGCCAAAGAAAATGTTTTGGCTTTTTGGTCCCAAATCTTTCTTGACATTAGAGAACAAAATAATATTGTACAAAACTATAATCAAACCAGTCTGGGCTTACGGCATTCAACTTTGGGGAACCGCTAGCAACTCAAATATTGAAATTCTTCAAAGATACCAGCCCAAAATGCTAAGAACAATTACTAGCGCTCCATGGTTTATCAGCAACAAAAATATCCATAGCGATCTTAATATACCTACGGTTAAGGAGGAGATAGCCAGATTCTGTGACAGATATCTACAAAGATTGAGTAATCATTCATACTCGCCATTAATCTTCTGAATGACAGTGATGAAATAAAAAGACTGAAGCGATATCACGTACTTGATCTTCCTTTTAGAAAATAGAAATAACAAAACCTATGTCAATGAATTGTGCGAACGTTATTTAAGAAATATAAATTATTTTTTTTTTTTGCTTTATTGGGTTCAGTGGAGTTCAATATGCTAAGTCCCTTTTAAAATTTCCATAGATTGCAAATAAAGAGAACTAAAAAAAAGCTTCTTCAGGAAATTATTTTTTATAAAAAACAATTATAACAATTTTTTTTCAAAAAAATTTTTTCAAATTGTTAAAATTTTTGTTTTTATAAAAAATAATTTCCTGAAGAAGCTTTCCAAAGGAAAGCGAAATATTGAAACAATATAGTGTTAAATTTAAAATTAAGAATTATCTATTAAATTTTAATCTTTTTACTCGGTCCTTTAAATTATAACGATTTATTTTTCTTTTTTTCTCTCAATATTTCGCTTTCCTTTGGAAAGCTTCTTTAGGAAATTATTTTTTATATTTTCAAAAACAAAAATTATAACAATTTGAAAAGAAAAAATTTTTGAAAAACATTTGACAAAACATATAAAATTATTTTCTTCATACATACAAACATACAAAAATTAAAATTTAAAATATTAAAACATACAAAAACAAGGAAACGGAAATTAAATAACAAATTCTCTCTTATGAAATAATTGTAACAAATTATGTGTCTTTTGAATAAAATACCTATAACTCTGCGCTAAATTGTCTGTGTCTGTTTTGAAATTTATTCTCCTTACATTTGGTACTTTAACAATTTCTAACATTTCTAACATATAACGTCTCTTGTAGTTTTTTTCTATATCTAATACTGATGTTTCATCGAACTTTGGATAATGATTATATTTCTTACAATGTGAAGATAAGGATGTCTTCTGTGTTGAAATATTCCTATATTTTTGGTCACATCTGTGACCAAAAATTTTTTTCTTTTCAAATTGTTATAATTTTTGTTTTTGAAAATATAAAAAATAATTTCCTGAAGAAGCTTTCCAAAGGAAAGCGAAATATTGAGAGAAAAAAAGAAAAATAAATCGTTATAATTTAAAGGACCGAGTAAAAAGATTAAAATTTAATAGAAATTATAAAAAAAAGGTCGAATAAAACTGAAAATAATTAAGAACTATTTAAAATATTTTAATTAATTTTCTTGTTGTGTAACGTTCTATATAAAAAAAGCTCTTAATGCTACATAATTTGTATCGGGTTTTTCAAGAAGTTTGTTTTTCAATTGTTTGGACATTTAGTTTTTTTACGTATTCGTAGTAGATGCATTCGCAATTGTTACAATGAATTCAATTTCGCACGAAAATCGCATAAAAATAATTAAAATCCACTATGAAAATGGTGGCTCTGTTAAAGTTACATTTTGTAAAATTAGTGATATTTTCGGACAAGCTAATCCTTCTCATCACACTACCGCGAGATGCTAACAACTTAATTTTGCTACATTATTGACGAGGGGGATATCAATGGGATGTGATTTCAACAGGATGCTGCCACATGTTACACAACATATGAAACGACCAAGTTATTGCAAACAAAATATTCCGATAGCATAGCTCCCCCCCCGGGGGCACATTTATGGTCGTTATAGAACGCTCGACTATCTAGACCTGTGCTGCTGGGGGTATAAGGGAGCCCAGTCCCCTGAAGTCAGCAGGGGTACAACTGGAAGCTCCACGTTATTTCCACCGCAATCAGTAGCCCGCAGAGTTTCCGCTATTTGTCTCTTTAGGCATTTAGCTGTTTCTCTGACTGATTATTGAGGTTGGCCTTTCGGGAGTATCGTGGTGGCTGTGGTTTTGCGGCCCCATACAGGTCTGTTTTTTATGGTGGCCAGGATCATTTCACCTTTAATCACACCTACCTGGTGGAATGATCCTAGATACAGTGAGCATGCTAGTCATGTATTCTGGACAGGAGTTGGATAGTCTCCAGCTCTTCAGCAAGGAGTAGTGGTTTGCAGCCCTGCTCTGGAACCACTGAAATTGCAACTGGGAAAGACCTGTTGCTAGAATTAGTCTTTGGCTTCCTAGGACGTGAATGACGTTGCTTTTCACTCACAGTGGTTTGACCACCATCTGATTAAGGCCCACGGTCAGGTGCAGATGTAAATCTTATCACGTAATTCCGATAGCATAATTTTACGACAATCAGCAGTTAAGTGGTCAACCAAATCATGTGATAACACACCACTGGATTAGTTTTTGTGGGGCTATGTTAAGGACAGAGTTTATACGGAGTTAATCGAAACGATTTCAGCCTTAAAACTCCAAACCCTTAATGTGATTAACGCCATTTTGCAAAAAAGTGATTAAAATCTTTGACAAAAGAATCGACATCTATCAGCGTGGTCGTGGTGGACATTTATCAGATACCATTCATAACACAATAAAAATTTGAATTTTTTTAATCTAAATATTTTTGTTTTATTTTGTTTTAGAAGAAAACAAATTTCGTATTGAAAAATCCTTTATAAAAAATTTGGCTAAACATTTTTTAACAAAAAACAGAACAAGCCGTCTGTTTTATATTTTTTTAATTTATTTTTGTGTAAATTGTATAAAAAAAATATTTGTCAATCACAAGCACATCAAAAGGACCTTGCTTCTCTAGAAGTAAAAAGTTGGAGCCAAAAGGTTGGATAAAATATTGTTAAGTTTATATCTTTTATAAACGTTTTTTTGTGGTTTATTGCAAAATAATAAATAAATAACACCAGAATTTAGAGCTTTCAAATTAATTACAAATTTATTTACTTTAACTACACAAAACAATTTACCAAAGACGCAAGTCTTTACTTCACGAGCTTTTAACTAACTAACCACTCAGATGCTGTCTTTTATATTTGTCCGCTAGAGCTCTAGAAAAATTAAGAATTTTCTACTTCCGTTGTATCACATGTTGTTGCTGTTATTTAATTCATTCAATGTATAGGCAACTGTTGGTCTGTGTGTATTTTTGTTTTTGTTTTTATGCTGTTAAAGTTTTTTCATGGAATTTATTTTAAGATAATTGTTGTTATCTGGCGTGCATACCCAGTTACTTCGTTTACTTTATTACTTTATTATTTTCTTTTAAAACTTAAGCAAAACACATTCGTAATAATATAATTTTTTGTCATTTTAAAAGCCAAATATCTCTTAAATATTAAAAGGCAATACATATGTACATGTTTAACAATGTCATTTTTAAAGCTTGTTAAAAGCTGTTACCACAATTTTTAAATAATAATAAGAATTTGACTAAGGTTTTAATTTTTTATACAGCCGAAGTGTGCTATTTTTAAGTATTACAATACCTTCCCCCTTAGATATTGCTGTGGACCAGTATTTAAGTTTTCTTTGCTTGTTTTTGTTCTTGTTTTTTTTTTGTTCTACAACAAGCCGGTAATATTTTATTTTGTTTAGATGCTTTATAAAGCCCTACACTCGCAGTTTATGAAGCTTTGTCCAATCGATTTCTAATTTAAAAGCTTTGAATTTTAGCACATGTATCTTTTATTTTTGTATCACTCGCTTTATCATATCAATCTCATTTTTTATTTTCTATATTTAAGGTCTCTTAATATTCAGCTTTTTTCTCTGCTAACTTTCAAAGTTATATCGTTCAACTTTTTCTTTAAGAAAGTATATTGCAACTTTAAATATTAATTTTTAGTTAAAAATAAAAATTATCATAAATGACTTGAATATTGAAATCAATTATTTAATTTACATATTTTATTAATGCGACATACTACTTTAAATATAACAAATAAAATAATCAATATCTATTTAATCTAATGAAAACACATAACACTGATTTTAAACTAAAAATACAAATATTTTAACAACAACATTTCAGGCAAGTTAAAAATATTAAAAAAACACGTTTAATAACACATACTAAAAACAAAACACTGTTTTATTTATTTCGAAAACACAAATGTCTAAAAAAAACCTGTGCAGTTAGCAAATCATCTTCTTTATTTATTTGCTTTAAAAACAATTTAGCTAAAATTTTTTGCGCCTGCCCATATAGCGGGCGTTTTTTATACAGCATCAGTTTGAAGCCTAAACTCGTCACATAAACAACGCTTAATTAAATAAAGCGCTTGTTCTTTTTTTTAAATTCTAAAGTTAAAAACATTACCTAGAAAAGGGACTTGGTGTTTATTTTATATTGTTAATAAATTTTAAATAGATTAAAGCTTGAAAGTGTTAATCAAATGGCAAAAATTATTTTAAGTTTTGTGGTGTGTTTAGCCATGTTTGGCTCAAAGGGTTGGTATTATTATTCTTTTATTTTTAAATTTTTTAAGTATATATAAAAAGAAAATAAAAGTTTTTAAAGTTATATTTAATTTTAGTGGAATAACAAAATTCAAAAGATTTAAGCAAAGAGCAGCAAATGTTATTATGTTTGAAATAAACCAAAAAACTTAAGAAACAAACTTTTTGTATTTTAAAGTGAAATATTTATTAATTGATTTTCTAAGTTCCACAAGGACTTTATTAATATTGTCCTTTACAAAATTTTTTTGTAAAAGGTTCTATATTTAACTTAGTCCTTGCAGGCTATTTAAATAAAATTTCAACAATTGACGCATAAGTATAAAGTGAAAATTTTTTAAAAAAGAAAAGTAAAATGGATATATGATTTTTTTAATAAAATCGAAATTGTTGATAAAAAGTTTAAAAAACAGAGATTTTGTTCTGCATAAAAGGTGAAAAGAAAAATAGATTATAAAACTGGCAAATGGAATATAAAAGAATGTTGAAGAAACTAACATTGTTAATATGCATAAAAGAGTTACAGGATCTCGATATTATTTTCCTTATTATCTTTGGCTCACTATAACAAAAGAATATTTCGTTTGTATTAACCATGGCAAAACAAATTTAGTTATTTTTCTTTTAATTGTAAATTATTCCAACAAAATTTTCTTTGGATATGGTGGGACAGCAGTTGATTTTTTAAATTTATATTTTAAACCTCAATTTTTTTTTTATTTTTAAATTTTCTTTAATTTCGAATTAAATTTCTTTAATGAACTATTTATTTCAAACAGAATCACATTTCTTTTTAACCTTAAACCATTAATTATTAATTAATTAATTGGCGTTTAATCAAAAAATAAATTGAGATTAATGACTGACTTTAAAGCCTATTTTTTTGTAAAATTAATATTAAGAAGAAAAAATAAAAAAAAATATTTTTTTTTTAATTTAATTTACAATTTCATTTACATTTAATTATTAATTGATTTATCATTTATAAAATATTTAAAATAAACACATGAGTTGTTTTTAAACTTTAAAAATTGAATGAGTAGAAAAAATTTAGCTTTCTATATTTTTTTAAAGTATATCTATTATCTATTATATATAAAATAAAAATGGTGTAAAATACGTTATCCGTAAAATGAGAACGGCTGGGCCGATTTCTGTAAAATTTTTTGTCAGTTGTTCGTATTTTCGAGGAGAAGATTTCTACGGAAGAAAAGTTGGAAATTGGAAAATTCGAAAATCGAGTTTCTATATGAAAAATTTTTGTGAAATTATTCCTTAATGGCTTTCCAAATCAAAAATAGAAAGTTTATGGAAAAAAAAAAAGTTGAAAAATTGGAAATCTCGAAAATTGATTTTGTGTGCAATTATTCCTTAATTATACATATGTTGACTTAGACTTTGCGCAATCTGACAGGTGTCATTTTGTTAATGTAAATTTCTACAGTAAATGTGCTATTTTTCCTGCTGCAATTTATACAAGTTTTGTGTATTGTAAAACTGATTCCGCACATCACGCATTCACGTAAAAGCATTACAATCAATTGAAATTCAGTGCAATATTTATCAAAAAAATCGAAAATAGATTTTTTGTATGGAATTTTGTGTGGCAAATGGCTTTTCAAATGAATATTGCGGAAAAATGTGATTCAGGCGACAATCATCAAGGACAAATTCAAAGGAGAGGAAGTCCTTATCCCACGAATTCCCATTATTCCAACTAACCTACCGTTTCAATTTAAGCGAATTCAGTTCCCCGTTCGATTAACATTTGGGATGACAATCAATAAATCGCACGGCCAATCACTAGAAGTCTGTGGGATTAATCTCGAATTTCCCTGTTTTTCGCCCGGTCGGCTGTACGTTGCATGCTCATGTGTTGCTAAACCAAACTTTTTTTTTTTTGTTTTGAAGTGTTTTGTTGTGTTTGTGTAGAAGTGTTTTTGAGTGTTGCTTGCTTGTCTATGCTATGTTGATTTTATGAAAATTCGAATAGAATCAGTTTGGTTTTGGATATAAGACTCTTAGGTTAGGGATAAAATTCACTGATGAACTACTTGAGCAATAGTGAAATTGCAATATGAATATGTTCTCTCCCCAGTAATACACTTCAAATATTTTTATTTTTATTTAAATAAATGAAATTGTTCTCTTCTTTCCTTCTCTTTTTTTTCGACCCTTATTTATTATTATTAATTTAAATAAATGTTTTATGAGAATATCATAAAAAATGTTTATTTTTTTTAATAAATATTTTTGTAATAAATATTTTGTGAGAATGTCATGAAATATTTATTTGAAGGAATCAAACACAGATTAAAATTGCTTAGATTGAAAATGATTCCGATGAATTATAAATTACTTATTAAAAAAATATATCGTTTTAATATTCTGCAGTCTTCAGCAATATTTTCCCAAAATAAACAACTTAAAATATAAAATCGGAATTTTTAACAACAAGTTTGTTTTTCAATTGTGGCAACACCAACAACATGATAGTTTTGACATTTAGTTTTTCGAAATATTCGTAGTAGATGCATTGATAATTGTTACAATAAATTTAATTTCGCACCAAAATCGCACTAAGATAAAATCCACTATGAAAATGGTTGTCCTGTTAAAGTTACATTTCGTAAAATTCGTGATATTTTCGAACAACATAATCGTTTTTCTGAGACCGTTATTACGAATTTGGCCATTAAATTTGAGTTAATACGCTCGAAACAAAAGGTGTGATCATCAACGCGAGTTCGGCCGGTTCGTTCAACTGTAAAAAGCGTGTTGAAGCATATCCAAATTTGTCAATTCCCTGATGTTCACAACAATTGAGGTTATCCACAGCCACCTCTGGCGAATTTTACATAAGGATTAGATTTTGAAGCTTTACAAGGTTCAAGTGGTGCAGGAATTAAAGCCGACCGAGCATTCACATTTGCTCACATCATTCAGGAACGAACGGCTGGTTTTTCTGCAAAAAATCATTTTTTCAGACGAAGCCCATTTTTAGTTGTCAGGGTTTGTCAACAAGCAAAATTGCCGGATGTGGGCTTCTGAAAATCCTAGAGCAATTATTGAGAGGTCTTTGCATGCTCAAGGCCGGGGCACATAGAATCCGTCATGCGTTCTATTCAACTGAAGTCAAAGTAACGACGGATGAGGTTGGCACAATGAGTACTTTTGTTGACGGATAAGAAATCAGCTGTTTTTTGCTTGTTTTATTTTATATTTTTTTGCAGAGTTTTATTAAAGTGCACATTTGAAATGGAGTTAGACGACATCTAAGACGTTCTGTTAATGATAATTTGTATTCCACTATTTATTCCATTAGTTATTTTATTATTATTTAAAATTTATTGTAAAAATATTTTACTACAATAGAGCGAAACCAAAAAAAAAAAACAAGAAATAGAAGCAAATGAAAAATGTCAAAGTACTCAACGTACGTCAAAAGTTAAAAGTTGGCCAACTTTCGTATTTTGCGTTGACGGAGACGTACTGATTGTGACAACGCTGATAAGAAAACGTGTATTTTAACTTACTTGTCAGTTGAAAAATACAACGTATGACGGATTCTATGTGCCCCGGCTTTCTAAGTGTCACTTTATGGTGCGCTGTGTGGTGTAGATACGTGATTGGGCCGTTTTGTTTTCGAAGATGATGCTGGAAATGCGGTAACGGTCAATGGATTGCGAGATGCTAACAACTCAATTGTTGTTATTTTTGTTGACGTGTTTATAAGTGACATTTGGTTTCAACAGGATGGTGCCATATGTCACACGGCCGATGAGACGATCAATTTATTGCAAATCGAATTTCCCTATTGCATAATTTCACGACAATCAACAGTTAAGTGGCCAGTCACATTGTGTGATTAAGCACCACTGGACCATTTTTTAGGGGACTATGTTAAGGACAGAGTCTATTCGGAGCGATTCAAACCGATTTCAGCCTTAGAATTCAAAATCCGTGATATGATTAACCAATTTAGATCGCCATTTTGCCAAAAAGTAATTAAAAATAATGAATAATCGACATCTGTCAGCGTGGTCGTGGTAGATATTTGCCAGATATCATTTTTTATTCAGAATTTCCAAACTTTTCTCTTCGTAATACGATAGAAATTTGAATCTTCTTAATCTAAGTTTTTTGTTTTTGAAAACAAACTTCTTGTTAAAACATCCTTTATAACAAATATAGATTTTGTTATTAATAATAATGCTCTTGCCACAGCTGCCTGGAACTTTTTTTAAACTTTATCTGTTGGGTTTTCAATTAGAGAGTTAAAATCTAAGATCTTAGTTTCCATAACTTTACTTTCAAGTGGAATGGCATAATTCCAATAATCTACAACATGTTTTGTCTAGATATTTTAAGATCTTTTAAATCTTTTAACAGAAGGAAAAATCGTACCTGTTATGCTATTTCAAAATCCAATAAAACCACATTTTTCGAAATATTATTTATTAAGTAAAATTATATATTTCCTCTCTTAACACACATAACATAAGCCTGCTTAGCTTATTACAAAAAAATAATCTTTTAAGATAAAATATTTGTTCGTGTAGATGTATAAAATAATTTTTTTTTTTAAAAGATTTACAAATATCTGGAAATCCAAAAGAACCGGCTCTTTAACTTAAAGCAAACAAAATTTTAAATTCTCCCCAAAAATTGCAAAATCAACAAAAAAAAAAAGAAACCAATAAAAGCTCAACAAGAATTTAATGATTAAATTAAAATCTGCTTGACTACAACGTGTCTATAAATTATGCAGAAAAATTAACATTTAAATGTTACGATTTTTTGTTTTGTTTGTGTTCAATATTTAACTATAAGAAATAAAGTGAAATATAAATTTTAAAAAATAATAATAAAATAAATAAAGATGCTAAATGACCTTGAAGGAAAAAAAAATATATTATTATAAAATCAACATAAAACAAGAAAAGAAGACGCTAAAAATAAATAAAATAAAACAAAACAAAAAAGCAAATCACACAAACAAAACAAGTTTGTCGCTTAACTTTTTTGTGGCCATTAAATAAGTAAAATAAAGCAACAACAATTTATAGCATACTTTTGCTATTGTTATTTCAAAACTAACTACAAGAGTAGCTGCTTGATATATTTCTTTTATTGGAATGTTAATTTAAAAATTTATAATGCCTGCTCTTCCTTGTTAAGTGGTATTTGTTTCTAAAACTCCTTTTTTGTTTATGATAAACTAATTTTTTTATTAAAATTCTTTAAGTTAAAAACATTAATTTTGTTTAATATTTTATATTATTTTTATTTTTAATAACAGAATTAGGACTACCTTATTTATTTATTTTCTTTAAATTTCTTAAAATATCTTTTGTACTTGACCTTTATCGTAAAGCTTTATCATACACAGCAGTATTTGTTTCTTGGAGACAAGGTTATGTATGGTTTGTCGGCATGACTATGGGACAGACTATTGCTAATTTATGTTATAAATGATAAAGGGACCGCATATAGCAATCATTTGTATTTGAATGGCACTTTCCCTTTATAACTAGTTGTTGGACGACATTACTCATGGATTGTTTCCCAACCATGTGCCCTTGAAAAGATAAAGCTTTAGTTTGGCCTTGAACTACTTATTTCATTATTTATAATATAATACTAATCACTTATATATTTATCTGATTTTAAAGCGCTAAATTTGATGTTAAATCTGGAAATTTAGCCTGATCCCATGTATACTTCGCTTACTCTAACAGTTGTAATGTGTACCTATGAATATCTACATTTCAATGCTTTGAATAATGGATTTTTTACTATAATTCATTTCGAGTTTTCAAAAACAACAATCCAATTAGTGTTTGTTGGAAGACTCTCCCCAAAGTATTGGCTGTCCAAATCTATTTTTGTTTTGTAATCAGGTAAAAGTTTAATTGCTACATTTTCTTATTATTTTGACGAAGTAAATAAAACTATTTTTTTAAGAGAAGTAGCACTTCAGGCAACAATGCCTATTTAATCAAGTACCGTGCTACATTCTTTAGGAAAGGAATAGAGAAGAGATGAAACAGGTGGTGAAAGTAGGATAGTCGGAAATTAACTGCTGTATAAAGACAGCACAGCTCATCGCTGAGCAGCCCCACCGACAGTCAATTTTTATTTTTGTAGTGAAAAAAACGAAGGTCTTCGTTGGGAATCGAACCCACAACCCCCATATTGACAAGATAGTACACTACCTACTAGCCTACAGGGGCGCCTGTAATAAAGCTTTTTTTATATCCTTAACTAAAGTGAAAAATGAAGCTTAATCTAAGCTGACTTAACTTAACTGAAGTTTTATAATTCTTCGCGTCATGTACCAGTAATGATCCTGATGAAAGGGTCTCAAAAATATTTGTCTGGGTAAATTTATACGATTTTGAGATTGATGTCACTGATCAAACATGTTCCGTCTACTTAACAAGTGGTATTATCGCTTTTTTACACCTTTAAAATGCCATTACGCCTGAATTCTCCTCTTTTTTATTTTTAGAATTTCACGGTATAAAATATAGTTTTAGGAATTGCAGCTAATTAAATTTCGCCCACCGGAAGATAATATCTCTTTTCATCAGGATCATCATACTGGTGTTGTCTCTCTCTCTCTCTCTCTTTCCCTCTGAGATACCCCCCGGGGGCACATTATAGTCTTTTTGGAACCTAATATTCCATTTAGACTGGTGTCTTGCGGGGTAAAAGGCCCCTCAAAGGCTAGGAGGAGTCACCTGGACAATCCACATATTTCCACGGGAATCAGTTGCCCCAGAGTACACTATTTGTTCTCTTTAGACAACGATGTGCTCTGACTGGTCATTGAGGTTGGCCCCTATATGGGAGTATCGTGGTGGTTGTAGTTTCGGGCCCTCGTGAGAGTTTGTGGGTAGGATCATTCAAATTAACACAATGAATGGTTCAGGTCCAGTGAGTATGAATGCTGGCGTGTTCTTGATAAATAAGAGCTTCATGCGTTCTGGACCAGGAGTTGGAAAGTCTCCAACTCTTTAGCAAGAAGTGAAGGCTGCGGCCTACTTCGGGCTTTCGAAATTGCTACTAGAAGTGACCGGAGGATATACGTATTCGATGGCCTTCTAGGGCGTGGTTTGTGACCAATCAACCAAGTGGTTCGACTACCATCTGATTATGACTATATAGTCGGTGCAGATGTAAATCAAATCACGCTTTCCCTCTGAGATACCCCCCGGGGGCACATATATGTGGTCTTTATAGAACTTCGACTATATAGACACAGTGCAACTGGGGGAAAAAGGGAGCCCAGTCTCCTGAAGTCAGCAGGGGTACAATTGGAAACTCCACTTTATTTCCACGGGGATCAGTAAGCCGCAGAGTTCGTTATTTGTCTCTTTAGACATTTAACTGTTCTCTGACTGATTATTGAGGTTGGCCCTTTATGGGAGTATCGTGGTGGTTGTGGTTTTGCGGCCCCATATCAGGTCTTTTGTTTAATATGGTGGCCAGGATCATTTCGCCGTTAATGACATGCTAGGTGAATGATCCAGTCCAGTGAGCATGCTAGACATGTGTTCTGGACAGGAGTTGGAAAGTCTCCAACTCTTAAGCAAGGAGTGATGATTTGCAGCCCTGCTCTGGAATCATCGAAGTTGCAACTAGAAAGTTCTGTTGCATAGAATTGTAGCTTCGGCTTCCTAGGACGAGCATGACGTTCCAAATTATGCAGTGGTTTGATCCACCATCTGATTAAGGCTTCATGGCCAGGCGCGGATGTAAATCTAATCACACGTTTCCCTCTGAGATAATTCATTATTGAAATTAACTGAAATCACCACAATGGACATTTTTTCTTAAGTTGAGTTCGCTGACAGGACCTGTCTTGATTTTGCCTTTTCATTTAAACCCTGGTGCTTATAAAGTATTAATACGATTTAAGTTTTGTAACAAAAATAAACAATTTAAAAACGGTTAATCGAATAATTTATTCGATTAAAAAATCTTTATTCGAATAATTTTTTATGTGCAAGCACCTAAAAATAACTTTAATTCTTCAGGAATATTAATATAAAAAATTTTAGTTTTTATACGATAAAAGTTTTGTTGATATAAAATACAATTTAAAAATCTTTATTCGAATAATGGAATAAGTTTTTTTTGTGGCGTACTTTAACAATTGTGCCCATATATTCACATCTTCTTCGATGAAATACCAAGTGTTGATCCCTTAAAAGATTTCAGAATGAATGATAAATATAAAATTTCATAAGTGAGCTTAAGCTCTTTTCGGTAATATTTTATTCGTTAAATTATTAAAATACAGGGTGTCCCCCGGGGAAGTATACTACTTTGTTTGTTTATAATTTTTGATTAAATGAAAGAGATCGGATTTTATATTGATGTTTTATTTAATGTCGGCAACTATGTACGGAATAAAATATCAGATAAATACTCACCGCTGTTAGCCTCACAAATGCGAGCCCTTTTGAGCACATTTTTCATTGCATTCTCACACATTTCATACGGTATTTCATTAATTTTATCACGAATATTTTGTTTAAGCTGTTTAGGTGATTCTGGTTTGTTTGGATTAACCTTGCTTTTCAGATATCCCCACAAAAAAAAAGTCAGGAGCAGTCAAATCAGGCGACCGTGGAAGTCAATCAATCTGATTATTCTTGAAATAACTTTTTGTGGAAAGAGGTCTCGTAGTAATTCTATTGTAATCCTGCCTGTATGCGATATGGCACCGTCTTAATAATAACACATGTTAATCAAGCCCTAAGCATGCATTTGTGGTATTAAAAAATTTTTAATTACATTACGATATCGCTCCCCATTTATAGTTACCGTTACGCCGTTATAATTTTCTAAGAAGTAAGGACCAGTGATTCTTTCCTCCTGATCAAATTGCACAGCAGACTGTCTCTTTTAATGGACTGTTGAATAATTTAAGGGTTTCCCATTCCCCAGAACTGACGATTCTGTTTATTTACATATCGTTTCAAATGAAAATTTATCTCGTCACTCATTATGATTTTTCATGAAGGTCGGGGTTGTCATGGCATCCTATTGACGTGCGGCTGAAAAACAAAGTAGTATGCCTGTCCGGCAGACACCGTGTATAAAATGTTAATAGAATTAAAATTTTATGAAAAAAGTACACAATTTAAAAACGGTTAATCGAATAATTTATTCGATTCAAAAATCGTTATTCGAATAATTTTTTATGTGCAAGCACTTAAAAGTAATTTTAATTCTTTAGGCATTTAAATCGCTTGCCTTTAATTGATTAAAAATTTATGTTTTTATACGATAAAAGTTTTGTTGATATAAAATACAATTTAAAAATCTTTATTCGAATAATGGCATGATTTTTTGTGTGACGTACTTTAATAGTTGTGCCACATGTATTCTTGTTTTCGATTAAATACCAAGTGTTGATCCCTTAAAAGATACCAGATTGAATCATTAACCTAAAATCTTATATTCTTTACCAAACATGCGTCAACCTTTGGCTAAATGTCTATAAGTTCCTTCAAAATACAATTGTAAAGTTTAATTGTTTACCTATATCTGATCTAAAAATTATATTTACTGAAGTCTAGATAGCATTAGACAAAAACATCGCCTTCATATTTGCTGCTATCATTCTGATATCTGACAAGAAAAAACAATATATCTTTTTCTAGGTCGACCATTTAACATTTTTGGATGTCTTTTAAACTTTATTATATACATTTTCGCATTTTCCACTATTTTGTCTCAAAATAATGGCACGTAAAAGTCTTTGAAGTGACTTAAATTAATTGATTTCAAAAATCCATTTTCTGAAGGTTCTGAAAATTATTCATGTATTTTTAGTGCTATTGATTTCATCCTTTTCTGTAATTTCTTCAAAATAAATAGTAAAAACATCAACTGTGAAAAGAAACTTAATTAAATTCACTAGCACTTGTGTTCTTTTTAGATTTTTTATAAACTTAAATACAAATTAACCGGCCACAAACACCTCACTGAAACTTAAATTTCAACTCTAGCGCTTGAAGTCAATTAAAATATTTAAACGATTAATTATCAGGTTTAAACATTAAATAACACCCATTGCAAAATTTCCAAACAATTAAACACTTAGAAGATTTTAGATAATTAAATTGAGGTGTTGTCAACTGTAAATAAGTGATTTGTAATTGAGCTGCTTTTTCATTTCTACACATGAACGCTATTTACTTTAATTAACATAACAAACCGGTGTCTTATCAATTTTTCAGGGCTAGAAATTAATATCAAATTTATACAGGTTATTGTGTTATTGTGTCTATGAATGAATCAGTGATCTATTGTTTTATTTTACATGTTTGGTATTGAGATAAATAAAAAGTTTATTGCTTGTTAGACTGTAGGAGTATTGAAGATGACAGTTTCATTCGAACAACTTTATTTAATCTGTTAAAAATGTTAACTTATAATAGAGATTTTCATAACAAAACTATTTGAATGTTTGCATGGGTGTTGCATGCACACATGCATGCTTTTACGTACTCGTATCTTCATATGTTTTTACGTAGTATAAGAAGAACAAAATATGCAACAAACCCTTGTTAATGTTTAAGGTGCGTTATTTCGGCATTGAGTCTTAGATATGCAAAGTATCCATATCTAGCAGTTGCCCCTCAAATCTGCACATAGGGTCTATAGAAAATTACATTTGTGCTGAAACGTCACAATGGCGGGCGTACAATTGAATTTAACTGAGAATTTTAAAATGAAAATAATTTGTTAACAATTCTTACATATTGTAAATAAAAATTAACAAAATTAAACATTTTTCATAAATTGGCTAGAGAATAAGCTGCGTTTATATTGAAAAGTCATAATAAAATTTATTTCTTTGACTTCGTTTAAAAATATGAAATTTACTCTTTGAAGCCACTTGAGCAGAAGCAGTGCTCGAGTGGCTTAAACAACTTGTTCAAACAACTTATCACAAGCATTATATGTGGCAACTCATAATGGTTTTAAATATAGATTAGATGGGACTTAGGTGGGACTTTGTTTATTTCCTGCCATCTGTACAAGAAAGAAAATAATTTTACTCTATCGGCAGCAGGCCTTATTAAAAATATATTTTTTACGACACAGGTACTATTGACGCCTGATGGTATTTTATAAATCGAAAAATTATGACTTATGAAATTTGTCTATAGAAAAATTATGCCTGGCGAAAATTTTTTATAAAAAAATTATGACATAAAAATTTTCTAAAGAAAAATATGACTGATGAAAATATTCCAAAGAAAAATTATGAGTGATGAAAATTTTCTACAAAAAAATTACTACTGATGATAATTTTCTGTAGAAAAATTATGACTGATGAAAATTCTTTATAGAAAAATATGACTGTGTCAAAATTCCTATAGAAATCTTATGAGTGATGAAAATATTTTACAGAAAAATTATGACTAATGAAAATTTTCTGTTTTTTATATGGCTGTTATAAATTTTCTATTGAAAAATTATTAGTGATAAAAATTTTATAGACGAAAATCATGTTGATGAAAATTTTTTGTAGAAAAATATTGACTAACGAAAAATTTTTAAAGAAAAAATATGAGAATTGAAAATTTTTTACAGAAAAATAATGACTAATGAAAATTTTCAATAGAAAATTTATGACTCATATAAATTTTTTATAGAAAAATTATTAGTGAAGAAAATTTTCTTTCTGAAAATTATGACTGATTAAATTTGCTATATAAAATTAATGAATGATGAATATTCTCTATAAATAATTTATGAATGATGAAGATTTTTTATATAAAATGTGTGAATGATGAAGATTTTCTATATAAAATGTATGAATGATGATGACTTTCTATATAAAATTTATGAATGATGAAAATTTTCTATATGAAATTTATGAATGGTGAAAATTTTGTATATAAAATTTATGAATGATGAAAATTTTCTATATAAAATGTATAATTGATGAAGATTTTCTATATAAAATGTATGAATAATGATGACTTTCTATATAAGATTTATGAATGATGAAAATTTTCTATATAAAATTTATGACTGTTACAAATTTTCTATGTAAAATTTATAAAAAATGAAAATTTTCTATATAAAATTTATGACTGTTAAAAATTTTCTATGTAAAATTTATAAATGATGAAATTTTTCTATATAAAACATATGGCTGTTAAAAATTTTCTATGTAAAATTTTTAAATTATGAAAATTTTCTATAAAAAAATTATAATGAAAATTTTCTGTATAAAATTTATGAGTGATGATAATTTTCGATATAAAATTTATGACTGTTAAACATTTTCTATGTAAAATTTTTAAATGATGAAACTTTTCTATATAAAATTCATAAATGATGAAAATTTTCTATATAAAATTTATGAGTGATGAAAATTTTTTATATAAAATTTTTAAATGATGAACATTTTTTATATAAAATTTTTAAATGATGAAAATTTTCTATATAAAATTTATGAATGATGAAAATTTTTTATATAAAATTTATGAATGATTACAATTTTCTATATAAAATTTTTAAATGATGAAAATTTTCTATATAAAATTTATAAATGATAAAAATTTTCTATATAAAATTTATGTGTGATGAAAATTTTCTATATAAAATTTATGTGTGATGAAAATTTTCTATATAAAATTTATGACTGTTAAAATTTTCTATATAAAATTTATGAAAATTTATGAAAATTTTTATATCAAATTAATGACTGATGAAAATTTTCTATAATAAATTATAAAGAACTTATCAATGATGAAAAATTCCTCCCAAAAAATAATAATTGTTGAATATTTCCTATAGAAAAACTATGAATAACGAAAAAATTTCTATAGAAAAATGACTGATGAAAATTTTGTATAGAAAAATTATGAGTAATGAAAAATTTTCTATAGAAAAATAATGACTGATGAAAATTTTGTATAGAAAAATTATGAGTAATGAAAATTTTTCTATAGAAAAATGATGACTGATGAAAATTTTGTATAAAAAAACTACGACTAACAAAAATTTTCTATCGTAAAATATAATAAATTCTCTAGAGATAAATTATCACCGATAAAAATTTGGTATAGAATAATGATGACTGCTGAATTTTATTATCGTAAAATTATGACGTACTTTTTTTTTAAATTAATTATGACTGATTTCAAAAGAAAATTTATGCATATTTAAGCAGAGCTGTAAAAAAAATCAGAGATATTTCACCTATCTCTGATTATTTTCCATACAAGTTTAAAAGCAAGAAACGAATTATGTTTGAATAGATTAACAGTTTTAATAAACTTTTATAAGATTTTTGCTTTTGTCAGGCCATTTATCCTTAAATTTTATTCAAAGTAAATTTTATAAAATGTATAACAAAAAAATTCTATGTCTCTCGAAGTGTTTTCCAATTATTTTTCGAACTTCCAAAACACATACCACTTGTACATATTACTCTCTAGGTAAGCTTTTTACATTATGAAATTTATTAATTTTTCGTTTTTATTTCTCTTTTCAATTGATTTTACTTACAGTAATGGCGGCCGGTTCATGTCCTCAATCTAATGGCACTTACCCTGTTTCTGGTTCATGTGATGCTTACATTGAGTGTCGTAATGGTGTGGCTGAGGAAAAATTATGTCCAGATGGTTTATTGTTCAATGAAAAATCAACCGGTTATCCTTGTGGCTATCCCATCGATGTAGAATGTTCTCAGGGCCAGGCGCGTTTACAAGCTGCCCAGCCCACTGACGAATGTCCTCATCAGTTTGGCTACTATCGTATGGGTGATGCCAAGAATTGTGGCCAATTTAAAAATTGTGCATCTGGTCGTGGTTATGTTTTTGATTGTCCCGACGGTTTGGCCTGGAATCCAGAAACCTATCGATGTGATTGGCCCGATCAAGTTGAAGATTGTGATGCTGAATCTTTCTTAGGCTTTAAATGTCCCGATTTGCCAGCCAGATCTCCCTTGTTAGGCGAACCTGAGGAGGAGTACACTTTTTATTCAAATTCCAATAATTGCCAGCAATACTATTTGTGTATTCAAGGACGTCCTAGACGCATTTCTTGCGGGGAAGATCAAGCATTTAATGAAGAATTAAAACAATGTGATGACATTGAAAATGTTAGCAACTGCAGTGCGGATATTAAACAGCGCGGTATTGAAGTTAAAAATGCACGTTTAGCTGCTGCTCAAGCTAAGGCTGGACAAAAGAAGCGTTTTTAAAGTGGAGCTCAACATTTAAATATAATTATTTTTATATTTTAAATATAATATTTTTCTAGTCCCTAGTGAAAATGTAAAATAATTAAAATTTTGATTTTGTTAATAAAGACATTGGCACAAACGAAAAGTAAATGAATCACAAGCAATAGATGCAGTTTTTTGTTTTTATCAATGAAGGAGGCACCATTAATTTAAGCAGAAACCTGAGAGCAATTTTAAGGATCTGACAAAATGAAACTAAAGTGTTTCTTACTTTTTATATTTGAATTTAAAATTAATAATAATTTTTAATTTTCTATTCCACTCATTTTAGCTTTAGCCTTTAGCTGCCCAGAAAAAAATGGCCGCTTTGCCTCAGAGGAGCAATGTGATGCTTATATAGAATGTCAGGATGGTGTGGCTGAAGAAAAACTTTGTCCCGATGGCTTAGTTTTTCAACAGCGCAACAAAGTTGCAGGTGATTGTACCTATGCTCCTTTTGCTTCCTGCAAGGAAAGAACACGCCTTCAATCTGCCAATGGCACCAATGAATGTCCTCGACAATTTGGATTTTATCCCACAGAAGATCCCGCCAATTGTGGTTTCTATCGTAATTGCGCTCACGGTGTCTCAACACTTACTAAATGCCCCGAAGGTTTGGCTTTTGATGTCGATAGCTATAAATGCGATTGGCCTGATCTGGTGAAAGACTGCAATGCAGAAGCTTTCTTAGGCTTTACTTGCCCAACACCTGAACTGGTCGATGGTGTTAAAGTGAATGTTGATGTTACATCTGACGGTGAAGTGCAGTACCTCCCTCACCCCAACAGTTGTAAGAAATATTTTGTGTGTGTTAATGGACATCCTCGTTTGTATAATTGCGGACGTTATTTGGCCTTTAATCCTGAAACAAAATTGTGTGATTTCTATCGTAATATTCCTGAGTGTTATGCTCGTTTGAAGGAGAAGAAAGAAAGGCAATAAAAATATGTTGTCCTTTGCCTTTTAGCAGATACAATTATTTGTTAATTATATCCTCTATATTTAAGAAAATAAAAGTTAAATAAAGTTGAGCCAAAGTGCATCTGCAGATTTAATTGCAGCTGATACTAAATTAAATTTGATTGCAGTTATTTTATAGATAACATGGACAGGTCCTACGCGCCCTAAGACTCATACATGCATTAGTCCTAATTTTCGAAAACACGGCAGCAGGGCCGTGCTCCCAAGATCAATTCGTATAGACTTTGTCCTTAACGTAGCCCCACAAAAAATAATCCAGTGTTGTTAAGTCACATGATCTGGCTGGGCACTTAACTGCTGATTGTCGTGAAATTGTGCGATCGGGAAATTTGGTTTGCAATAAATTAATAGTTTCATTGGCTGTCAGATATGTGGCACGGTTCTGCTGAAACCACATGTGAATAATATCCACGTCGGCCAAAATTGAGTTGTTGGCATTTCACGATAGCGTGGTTTATTAACCGTTACCGCAATTCCAGCATCATCACGTCCCCAAACCACATAACGCACCATAGAATTTTCAGAAGCCCGAATGCGGCAATTTTGCTCGTTACATATTCTCATAAGTGAAAATGGGCTTCGTCTGAAAAAATGATTTTTTCAGGAAAAAATAGCCGCATGTTCTTGAATGAATTGAGCGAATCTACGACGATATGAGTTGTCTGCCGGCTTCAATTCCAGCACCAGTTGAACCTTGTAGGGCTTCAAAGTCAAATCATTACGCAAAATTCGCCATGTGGTTGTTTTGGATAACCCCAATTGTTGAGAACGTCGAGGAATTGACAAATTTGGATCTGCTTCTACACTGTGGCGCACGGCTGCGATGTTTTTAGTTGAACGACCCAGTCGAACGAATACGCGTTCGTGTTCAGAGATTTTGTATCGAGCCTGTCGACTCAAATCTAATGACCAAATTTTTAATAGCGGTTTCAGAAGGATGATTATGTTGTCCGAAAATATCACGATTTTAATTATTTTCAATGCGATTTTCGTGCGAAATAGAACTCATTGTAACAATTGCCAATGCATTGCTATGAATACGTCAAAAAATTAAATGTCAAAACTATCATGTTGTTGGTGTTGCCACAATTGAAAAACAAACTTCTTGTTGAAAATCGCGATAAATACTAATAAATAAATAAATAAAATAAATATTCCCCGAGTAATTGCCAAATGTTGGAAAGTGACATTATATGGCCAGAAGTTATATTTAAATTACAATGAGAGAAGATTTTCTTTTGAATAAAGAAAGGAATACATAAATTATCTCTAAGCAGGTTCACCTACGGAAGCCTTCTTACGACTCCTCCTCTAAATAATCAAGTTCGGTCAACTTTTGCGAAGCATTAGTAATACATGAGGCATTAAAGTGATTACGTCCGAAGACCTTACTAAATATTTCAATCGGTAGTAGCGACGGGCAGTATTCACAAATCGTAGGGACTTAACCAATGCGAGTTAATGACTCACACTTACTAAGTTCATGTGAACAGTTTCAGTTCATAATCCGAAGCATGATAGTGGTTCAGCGGCTTAAATGAACCTCTCGGTCTAGGATATATACTTGATATTCTCATTGTAGCGCGCGTGCAGCACAATTGCTCAATCTCATTATTGCTACACGCAATTTATCCATTTAAGAAGCTAGTGTCTTTATGGTGGAACAAACCAACTGGTACCCAGAGTCTAACGGCTTACTAAGCGACCAAAAATATTGTTTCCGTAGGGGGCACTTTACGGCTGATTTGCTGGCTTTCCTGTCGCAAAAATGGTGCAACTCCATACATCATTTCGCAGAAAGATATTTCCAAGGCTTTTGATAGAGTGTGACATAATGCGCTTCTGTTAAAACTGGTGTCAGTGATAATTTTTCCAGATTTATATTGAGTTTTCTCAGGAATCGCACTATACGAGTTGTTATAGATGGGATTTCATCCGACGAGTTCAAATTAATACTGGGGTACCACAAGGCTCCGTTCTCTCTCCTACTCTATGTCTTATTTTTCTAAATGTCCTTCTTCGTCAAACTGTCAACCCTATTTACTCTTTCGTAGACGGCATTCGTATTTATTTAGTAATAGACCGAACCAGTTGGAGTTAAGTTCCCAAAGGCGGAACGTGAATGATACGCTCAATAACCATCTCACAAAAATCTCCGAATGGAATCGTGTGAATAGAGTCACACGTAGACTACTATCTTGCATGCTTACGCATAGATCTATATTCGAAAATGGTGCTGCACTTGTTACTATGAGTGATATAAGTATTACGGAATCGGAAGCTCTTGATGTTCTTGGCATGAAAATTCAGTGGGATGTTCGATGGACTAAGCACACTTTTTAGGTTTCTAAAGAAGCTTTCAAGTGCCTTGGTTTTCTAAAACGGTGTAAATGATACTTCAATCCATCCAAACTTCGTACTATGTGCACTACTTATATTCGTCCAAAGATGGAGTACAATTCTCATGTATGGGCCGGCACCCCAAACTCCATTTTGGAGTTGCTCTACAGCGTACAAGAGAAAGCCAAGAGGCTCATTGGGGACGGTAAGGTAACTAACTCTATCTCTAGAGTATCGACGCAATGTAGGTTGTATTTCACTGCTTTATCGTTACTACAATAGTAAGTGCTCTAACAAAATTAGAGAACTTCTTCCCGCTGCTCGAACGTTTTTGTGTTTGATTCGATTTTCATTGCGAGTGCATCCATTTGTGGTCGATTGACCAGTGAATCATACTATGCACTACAGGGAGAATCCGTTTTTTAGCAGAACAGTTAGTATGTAACATAAACTCTGTCTTAAGAGGTATTTTCTGTGACTTTCAATGTAGGGATATTCAAATCGAATGTCCACAAACACTACTCTATCTTTTCTCCTCCCCATAACCCAACTTCCTAGTTTGGGTACATCTGGGTGATCTCTTGAGTGCTGGTCCGAAGGAAAAAATAAAAAAAGGTACGACTACATTCTTGTAAACATCATCAAACACTTACACATTTGACTAGGCTCATGAGTGACGGTTATACAAAAAGCTTCAAACACCATAATCCTGAAAGCATCTATTTAATATATTTAAGTCTCGTTCGGTATCGGAATTAACCAGACAAATGACTTCTCGAACTAGGAACGGCCAAGCACCGCCACATATAGATTCGAGAAAGAGCTATCAATCTGTCGTATGTTGGGATCTGATGACTTTTTCCGTATTGAGAGAAATTAAACCGTAGGCTTCAAAACTGCTGGTGCCCTTTCTTCAATTCCTTTAAATTTCAGCTATGCAACCCTACTTCTTAGTTTTATTCCACTGTAAAGTTCTATATCTCTATAAAAAATACCCTTTAAAAAAACTAGTTGTACTTTTTTTGAATAATTTTTTTATATGGATATTTTTATTTTCTTTTGAATTTTTTTGTTTAAACTTAATTTAATTAGTTTTTTATATCATTTGGTTTTCTCGTTTCTGTTAAATATTTATTAATGTTATTTTGTTTTTATAAATTTTTTGTTTCCTTTCTGCTTTTTAAAGAATAATGAATACTAATCATATACTCGTTTTGTCAATAAAATTTAGTTGTTGCTTGATTTTTTTTTTTACATTTTATGGTTGGTATTTTTTTATTTAATATTTAATTTATAGTTCTGTTTATTTTTTTTTTTCTCTTTTTGTTTTTGGAAAATAATAATAAATTTCAAAGTATTTGCAATTTTTAAAAATTATTATTCAAAATTCAGTAGTTTGTTCATAAAACGGAATAGTTTTGTTTTTTATACATATTTTTTAATAAATATATTATTTATTTGTTGCTTTTATTTTACAAATTTTGAAAACAAATCTTTTAATAATAAATTTTTTTTAATTAAGTTTTAAGCTCGAAAGTTTTTTTATTTTTGGTAAAAGAATTAAATTAGGAAAATAAGTTTTTCTTTTTAAATCGTAAACTCCAGCAAACGTGTTTTGTAGCTGAGACTTGATTGCGACAGTTTTATGTTGTTTGCTAAAAAAAAAAAAAGAAATTTATAATTTTAAATATTTTTTATAAAATTTCACAGCTGAATTGAATTTTTAAATGATGGCCAAAACTCTATATAATAATATATCGTAATATATCGTAATACGGCTGTGGCGACTTTATATCTGAACTATTAAAAATATCGCTGCTTTAACATCTTTTCGGAGTTATCAGCAGAAGGACTAGATAAAATTATACTTGTTTATTCAAAGCTTTAAATTAAATATTCTACAACGTGGTTGCTTTTCTTGTTACGTCATACAACGTTAAATAAGTTATTTAAACCATATTTAACTTAGAAGTTTCATCGACAATAAACTGTGAATGTTTTAATACATCATACTATGTTATGTAATTAATTACGTAAAAAGATGTTCAATTTAGAATTTTCATCAGCAGCACTGATTACAGCACGTTATGTAATTAATTACGTAACCAGATATTTAATTTAGAATTTTTATCAGCAGCATTAAAATAAAATTTTTTGTTACGTCATACTACGTTATTTAATTATAAATTTATTTTTTATATTTAATTTAGAACTTTCATGAATAAGGTTATGTGATTAATTACGTCGAAATATATTCAACTTGGAACTTTCATCTGCAGTACTAGACTATAATTTTTTGTTACGTCATACTACGTTACATAAGTAATTACATAGAAAAATATTTGATTTTGAATTTTCATGAATAACATTAAACTATAATTTCTTGTTAAAACATACCAAGTTACGTAAGTAATTACATAAATTTCATAATTTTCATCAACAACTTTAAACTGTAATTTTTTGTTACCTTATATTACGTTATGTAAGTAATTACGTATAAAAATGCTTAATTTAGAATTTTCATAAATAATGTTATGATGTAATTAATTACGTAAAAAGAGATATGATTTAGAATTTTTTCAGCAGCACTAAACTATCATTTTTTTGTTAAGAATACCACGTTATATAATTAATTACATAACAAGATATTTAATTTCGAATTTTCATGAATAACGTTAAGTAATTAATTACGTAATAAAAAGATATTCAATTTAGAATTTTCATCTGCAGCACTAGACTATAATTTTTTTTACGTCATACTACGTTACAAAAAAAAAATATTTGATTTTGAATTTTCATGAATAACATTAAACTATAATTTCTTGTTAAAACATACCAAGTTACGTAAGTAATTACATAAATTTCATAATTTTCATCAACAACTTTAAACTGTAATTTTTTGTTACCTTATATTACGTTATGTAAGTAATTACGTATAAAAATGCTTAATTCGGAATTTTCATAAATAATGTAACAATGTAATTAATTACGTAAAAAGAGATATGATTTTGAATTTTTATCAGCAGCACTAATCCATATTTTTTTTTGTTAAAAATACCACGTTATAAAATTAATTACATAACAAGATATTTAATTTCGAATTTTCATGAATAACGTTATGTAATTAATTACGTAATAAAAAGATATTCAATTTAGAATTTTCATCTGCAGCACTAGACTATAATTTTTTTTACGTCATACTACGTTACAAAAAAAAAAAATATTTGATTTTGAATTTTCATGAATAACATTAAACTATAATTTCTTGTTAAAACATACCAAGTTACGTAAGTAATTACATAAATTTCATAATTTTCATCAACAACTTTAAACTGTAATTTTTTGTTACCTTATATTACGTTATGTAAGTAATTACGTAAAAAAATGCTTAATTCAGAATTTTCATAAATAATGTTATGATGTAATTAATTACGTAAAAAGAGATATGATTTTGAATTTTTATCAGCAGCACTAATCTATAATTTTTTTTTTGTTAAAAATACCACGCTATATAATTAATTACATAACAAGATATTTAATTTTGAATTTTCATGAATAACGTTATGTAATTAATTACGTAATAAAAAGATATTCAATTCAGAATTTTCATCTGCAGTAATAAACTATAATTTTTGTTACGTCATACTACGTTTCGTAAGCAATTAAGTAAAAAGATATTCGATTTTGAATCTTCATCAGCAGAATTAAACTGTAATTTCTGGTTACGTCATATTACGTTACGTAAGTAATTACATAACATATGTATATGTAATTCATATTTTTTATCAATAATTTTAAATTGTAATTTTTTGTTACGTCATACTACATTATGTAAGTAATTACGTAAAAAGATATTAAAAAAATATACATAATTTAATTAAAAAAATATAATTTTTAAGGAAGTACTTTCCTTTCCGTCCTAAGTAACGTAACTTACGTCGCCTTTTTTTCTGGTATCTTGATTTGCCTTGATTCTGTCCCTTCTAATTTTTCATTTCTTGGGTGACCAAAGAGAGCGCTGAGTGTGTGTTACTTTCTCATGGCTGCTGTAAATCTCTAACATCAATTTATCTCATTACATAAGTTTAAAGATCCGGCCACACTGTTTTTATTAATACAGCTTTTCATTTCGAACTTCGAATTGAAAATTATAGTTTTTGGTTTTTTAAAGGAAACAAAATATTTGCTGGAGTTTTACCCACTCAAGAATAATCTGATTCTTGCACAGTTTTTCTTTGAAGAGAACATTATAGAAAATGATTTCTTCTCTTCTGTTTTTAATGCAATTTTATATATTGATTAGTAATTTATATAAATATATGTATGTAAATAGTAATAATTAATATTTATACTTAAATTATTTAAAACTTAAAATTAGGAAATTTATTTTTTGGCTATAAAAATTAAAGAATTAATTTAGGTTATTTTAAATTTTCTTTAATATATTTTTTTTTCGACATCTTGCTACAAAGATGTTTAATTTTTGTTTAAAAGTTTGAACTATTTTTTGCATATCAATTCATGTGATTTTTCTTTTAAAAGAAATTAATTTTATTTAAAACAATATAAAATCTAAAATGTATGTTTTAATAAAAATTTATTAAAAAAAAAAAAAAACAAAAAACTAATAAATAAATTAATAGTTTTGTTTTTTTAATGGAAAGCAAACGATTTGCTGCCTTTGGAACAAAGATTTTTGCTTAAAATTGTCGAAATAAAAAATATTTTTCTATTAAAAACAAAAACGAAAAAATTCAGCTACATTTTGGTTTCTTTTTTATTTAATTAAGAACTTTAAAGAAAAACGAATAATAATAATTAAATTTTTTTTAGGAAAAAATTCTTTGTTTTACAATAAATAACAGATTCAGTCTTTCAGTACTTTTTCATTTTTTTTTTGTTTTTGCTATTAAAACTTTTTTAATGAATCAATTTAATTAATTTATTAAAAATGTTTTTTTAACTAAAGTGGTTTTTTAAAACGAAAACAAAAAAAAAATTAATTTAACTTAAAAAAAGTTTATTTTTGGTGTGGTTTGGTTGTAAGAAAAATGGTTTTATATATTATTTTAATATACTCTGCCAATATTTCTTAGTTATTTCATTACTGCACTGTAAAATTTTGAAAACTATTGCTGTTTATGTGGTTAGTTTTCTTTCTTAATATTTTATAGCCAAAAAGTTACGAGTTCTTTTTTGTTTTTTGTTTAATTTATATATCTTAACGTATATGCCGAAATAATTTAAGCCAAAAAATTGTTTATAAATAAATTTAGAATTTTGAAAAGTTTTGTTGTTTTTTTTCGAAATTTTTCCATGCCAAAATTGTTTGAGAGTTTTTAATCTCCTTGTATGTATGATGTTTGCCGAAAAGTTTGCGTTGCCATACCAAAATATTCTTTTTTTATATAATATTTGGTGTTTATTATTATTAATATACTGTTAATAACATATATAAGTAGTTAACTTAATGTTTAGTGTTCATAATGCTTAAAGCAAATAAAAAGATTGATCCTTTTACACAATTTTTATTTTTATTATTTTCATTATTCATTTTATAACCTCCATTAAAATAAGTAATTCAGCTAGTTTGAATCAATTCCTACTGCCTAAGACTCTATGCCAAACACGTTAACGTGTTAAAAAAGTAATTAAGCTAATTATCTGTTATAATGCTTGTTGTTTTGTATTTAAGTACCACTTCTTTAATATAAACAGAATCTCTACATATTTTCTATCTATGGAGTATCCTAGCAAAAGAATTTGCTATAGGGTAAAATTATTTATTAAAAGCAATTGTTGGCTTCTACAAAGGCAAAAGCTTTGGAGACGATTCTATCCAGACTATTCGCACATTTTATGCTATTTGACTAATTTTTTTTTCTCGGACCAACACTCAAAGCATGACTGCTAAACATGAAATGTATTGTGCCAGAACTTTCCGAATTTTTCCTTTAATGCCTAGTGGGATTCATTGGCTAATCAACCACAAATGTATGCGCTCTTAATGAAAATCGAGTTGAGCGCGAAAACTTCAAAGTAACGGGAACAAGCTCCCTAATTTCATTAAAGCACTTACCATTGTAGTAATGATAAAATTACATCCCACATTGCGTCGATGCCCTAGCGAATCCTTAGAGTATAGGATACCCTACTATCCCCAATGAGTCCCTTGGCGCTCTCCTGTACGCGGTCAAGCAACGTCAAAATAAACTTTGGGGCGCCGGGCCATACATGAGACCCTTGGACGGATATAGGTGGCACAAATAATATGAAGATCGTATAGAGTGAAGTATCTCTTACACCGTTGTAAAAATCCGAGGCACTTGAAAGCTTCTTTTGAAACCTGAAAAATGTATTTAGTCCATCGAACATCACATTGAATTTTTATGCCAAGAACGAACATCAAGAGTTTCCGATTCCATAATACCTACATCACCCATAGTAACAGATGTAGTACTATTTCCGAAAACAGATCTATGCGTAAGCATGCAACATTGCATCTTTCGGGCATTAAAATCGACTCTATTTACACGATCCCATCCCGAGATTGTTGCCAGATCGTGATTGAGCGTATCATTCATGTTCTGCCATTTCGTACTCATCTCCAACTGGTTCCATCTATTACCAAATGAATACGCAGTGCTGTCATTTACAAAAGAGTATATGGGGTTGAAAGTTTGACAAAGAAGGTCATTTAGAAAAATAAGAAACAGGGTAGGAGAAAGAACGAAGCCTTGAGGTACCCCTAAATTAATCTTGAATTCGTTTTATAAAATCCCATCTATAACGACTCGTATAGTGCGATTTAATCTTCGTCCTTGCATATTCAATCCTTAAAATGCCAAACACGTACAGAACTACAGATTTTTACCTTAACTCTCGAAACTTTTACTGGGCAGTTAACTGCAGAATATCTGTTAGTATAAAATTCTGCAGAATAATTCAACAGATGCCATTTGGAAATAAAATGTCTGACAACACTGCAAACATAAAAAAATATTAAACGATGGTCAAGGCAAAGAAAGTTTGATTATTAAATTTAATACCTAACCAATTTTCTGAATGGATTCTCTAATCCCATTATTAACATGGTAAGATAGTCTCGCCTAGCGCTGTTTTGCATTATGGAGCCCATCCTACGCGTTAAGCGGGGTCTTACTGTATTTTTAACATTTGATTTTATAAGTTGAATTCCAAAAGCAAAACGCAAAAAAAAATTGATTGATTATCTTGCAAGCCATAGGACTAATGCTACAGGCATAGGTAACATAGGTTCATCTTGGAGGTGGCGCTTAAAGGTATAACCCTGTTACAAATCTGGCTAAAAAGAATTAAGATTTGTTTATAAAGAATTCCCAATAGCATCACTCACTTCATTAACACAAAACAATACAAACAGAGAAGAAGGGATGCTATCAGTTTTTAAGTCGCTTCAATATGACCAAGTCCTGTTTTAAGAAATCAGCGATCCAAAAACTTTTATAATTTAATTAACGACAGCGACAGAAATTGACTTTTAGACCATCATGCGTGGCTTTAGCGTAGAAATAAGTAGAATGCAAAAACTTCAGTTCTTGGCTTGAATAGCCTAGATTTACTGCTAAATTTAGTGGAGGATATAAAATATTCGGCAAACCGAATATATTAAATTTTTAAGATTAAAATATATATTTTTTGGACGTTCGAAATAGTTTTATTCTTTTTGTTTATACGAATTTCTTTAGTTTTTGCCTTTAGCAATAAAGAGCAATTTATTATATAAATCTTTTACACATATATTTTATAATTGAAAGTTTTCTTGCTTGCCCTTTATTGTTAAGAGAAAAGGAATTTTGTTATAACATTCACACATTTATATACAAAAAAATATACTCAAAGATGTAAAAATTTAAAAGCTGCCTGTTTTATTTTTAGCTTTAATATTAGTGATAGTGGTGAATGATATCTAAAATTTGTTTTGTTTTAATTTTGCCAAATTAATTTTTCCTTTTCTTTTGTTTCTTAAATTTGCCATAAATTTTTTTTCTAAATTATAACTTTCTTTCGTTTTTTTTTTGGTATTTTTGTTATTTAATTCAAAAGTATAGTTTAATATTTATTACATCTAAAATTTTCAGTTGTTTTTAGGAGTTTCACTTCTTAGTTATCATTAACTTTTTATATATATTTTAATTAAACACAAAACCAAAGCGAATAAAACTAATAAATAAATAAGTCTACAAATTTACTTCCGAAATTTTTCTTGAGCTGGACTTAGCATTAAGCAGAGAGTCTAAAATAAGTATATCATAAATGTTGTATCTTCCATTATTACAATGCGAGAAGCAAAGAGCTTTGAAAAAAATAATATTTCCAATAGCTTTATTTTCGAAAGATTACTGTCAACGGACTTGACGTTTTGCATTTGCTAACTTGTAAAAAAGCTTATAATTAGTAACGCTCTTTTTATGAAAGAAATTGCTAATAAAAAGACAGAGAGAGAGAGAGAGAAAAAAATTACGAAAGGAAATTTGTAAACCACTTAATAATAAAATATTAACCCCAGTTAACAAAGAGTTTTAATTTTTTTCTACAGAAATGTTAATAAATTTGTTTTTCTGGTGGAGATTGTTGTTGATTTTAATACCTAAATTTAAAAAAAAATAATAATTTATATAAATAAATGTTGTGGTTGTATACCAGTTTATTTTAGTTTTTTTTAATATTTTTGGTTTTGTTTGTTTAATTTATTAACTTTTTTGTTGTTATATTTAAAAAATATTTATTTTAAATATAATTTTTTTATCATTTGTTTTTCTTTTTTTGGTTTTTTTATTATAAATCTTTTCTTTTGTTGAATTTCTTTTAAATTTATTTGTTTTTCTTGTATAATAAGGCAACTGCAATTTATTTTTTCTTTTTATTATTATTATTTTTTTGTTTTTGGTTTGTATACTTGTAGTGATTTTGTTTTATTTTTCAAAAATTTTCTTAGCTTTTTTTCTTTGTTTTGTAAAAATTTTGTAAATTTTACATTTTGTGCTTGATATTTGTTGGTTTGGTTTCCTTTAGGTTTTTAAAAATCTTTTCTTTAAAATTGTTTTTAATTTATTTTAAACTGCATTGTTGAAATATTTAATTTTTATTGTTTGCTGCCAAAGTTTTCTTTTTTTAATTAAATAAAAGTTTTCTTTTTGGACTCCTAAAAACAACGTAATATGTTTAAAACTTGTCTTATATTTATAATTTTATATCGAAATTGTTTAATTTTTATTAATAATTTACAATTTTGTTTAAAATTTAATTGTTTTGTAAATAAAATCTAAAAAAAAAGTGTTATTTGTTTTCTTAAACAACCTAATTTAAGTTTTTTTGATTTTCCAAAGTTTTTGTTGTTGATACTCAATATAAATTTTTGTAAAATTTTGCTGCCTAAATGTTATGCAGTTTATAAATATATATATATATATATATAATTATAAAACAAAATTATAAAAGATTATAATTATTGTATAATTAAAAAATATGTAACAAAATTTTTAAACAATAATTTTAAATTGAAAAGAAAAATATTAATAATACGAAAAACAAGTAAAAATATTATATTACGCTTAATTTTTGTTGTTATAATTTATTATCGATAAAACAAAACTAAATACAAATTAAAATTGTATAATTAAAAATATATTACAAAATTTTTAAACAAGAACTTAAAAATTAAAATAATAATAATAAAAAAAGCACCAGTAAAAATATTGTATTGCTTAATTTGATTGAAGTTATTGGCGAATTATCTAGCGCTTTGAGAAATTAAAAATACATTATGTTTACTGCCGCCCCGTTGCCAATAAAAGATATTAGGAAAGGATACAAATCAAAGTTGCCTTGAGTCAGCATATCGCCCATCCATTTTGCTTGATTATAATTATAGATGCTACAAGTTTTAAGGTTTAGATGTTTAGTGTCTTGCACTATGACATCCACAGATTGGTGGTCTTAACACTGCCTCAACTTAAAATCTATTTCAACTGTTCGTGTAGCTCATGTTTTATTTAGTTTCAATATTATACCAAGGATAGTTTAGACACGCTTACAAGCAAGCATTCTCCTCCAACATGCTTATAAGCGATTTGTTTTTAAATTACCTTTTTTTGAAAAACTTTATTTGCGTTACTTTTATTGAGTCTTTTGTGATCTATTATGCTAAGGTTAAGCACGTCCTTCAAGCTGATTTTTATACGTTACACAAGCTCAGTGTTTAACACCAAACAATTTTTTGTTGTTAAACAGCTTTTTGTGCTTCTTCTTTTCTTCTTCACATTTTTTAACTATATGTTAA
The DNA here is from genome assembly GCA_030448955.1 of Trichopoda pennipes. Classification (NCBI taxonomy): domain Eukaryota; kingdom Metazoa; phylum Arthropoda; class Insecta; order Diptera; family Tachinidae; genus Trichopoda; species Trichopoda pennipes. The sequence goes on along the minus strand of JASKUP010000011.1, from coordinate 868,839 downwards.
ACTAATAATGCCAGTCTGTTTGAACAATCGATATTCTGGCCAAAAAAGAAAGAGGTTTACTTGTATTGCTTTTATAAAGTATTTTGTGATTTATTATGTTAAGGTCCTTTAAGCTGAATTTCATAAACTACACAAGCTAAGAGTTTAACACTATACAGTTTCTTGTTTTTAGACCGCATTTTAGTGCTTCTTTTTCACATTTTTTAACTATCTCTGAAACTAATAATGCCAGTCTGCTTAGCCAATCGGTTCAATGTGATATCAAAATTTCTATGCAACAGCAATTTTAGTACAATAACTCCATATATCTAAAAGAATTGGTCTACTCAATTGTATAATTTGTGCAACACAGTCTTGTTTCGAAAAACTCTTAAACATGTATTGTAAAAGATAAAAAAAACAAAGAGTCTCCCGTGATGATTATCGGACCAAAGGCTAAGTTATTTGAAGTGATTGCTTTTCAACCAGCTGTCATATTGCCTTAAATAATATTTTTAATATTAAGCAAATATTTTTCTATAATGTGATTTCTCAAATAAAAAAAATGTTGGCATAAGGGCAAACTTCATAACAAGCCTTTTTAATAAATAACTAACAAAAAAAAATTATTAAAATAGTAAGTTAAAAAATATATTTGTATTTTTATTAAAAAAAAATGAAAAATTAAAATTTAATTGATTTTAAAATTTTTTACATCAAACTTAAACGGAATTATGATTAGAAAAATATAACTTTAACAAAATATAAAGGTAAACGGTGATTAAACTTAATAAAAACAAACCGAATCCATGTAGTGGGAAATGCATTACAACATAAATTTTTACTGGAAAACAAAACAACTCTCATAAAATGTACGGAATTTACAATCGAAAAAGAAAAATGTATCTTTTTAAACAAAAGATACAAGACAGCTGCTATTGGCTAGTTCGTTAAAGCATCACTGTGCTGCAGATTATAGGCACCTAAATGTAATATAAATCAGCTGAGCTTATTTTATGCGCAATGCATTTTTGAAAATTTTCCTATTCGTACATATTTGAAATTGTCTTTAATTTAATTCTTGCATCAAACCTTGGGTGAGTCAAAGTGCCTTATTAAGCTTAAATACGCTTACAAAAACAATCAGAATTTTTTAAGCGATCAATAAGAATTTTGACAATATTTTTTTTAGCATGATGGTAAGCAAACCTTCACACTACTTATCCCGCATTTAGTATTTGTGTATAAGCCAAAGAGACAATGCTGGATAGTTTTATGGGTGTGTTTATTGTAGTTGTTTATTAAGCATATGCAACTTTTTTTTAATAGAAATAAGATTTTAAGTAAAGCGATAGATGATAGAGGTACGAGGAAGAAGAAAACATAAGAAATCTTAGAGTTTATTCGCATATCGTGTTACCCAGACGATGTTGGATGAGAACTTACAAAATTTTGATTTTTGACATGCTTATTATAGGTCTAGATCTTCTTCAAGCATAAACAAAATTTTTATTTTATCGAAATTTATACGGTTGAAAAAAATTGGAGCAAAAAATACCTTAGAAATAGGGACAATTATCGGTCATTACCAGCAAAGTATTGTGACGTTAATTTAAAGGACGAACACTATGAAATTTTTCTCGGCTTGTAATGAGCAACAATATCCAGAGTGTAAACTTCTAGACAATTTTACGACACTAAAAACACAATGTCAACAGCACAAAATTAGAATAAAATAATGATTGACAAATCACAAAAATATCTAAAGGATGCACAAGATCCTAGCAACATGTTGTCCTTAACATAAATGTTATTATTTAACTAGCACGCCCGTGACAGCTTTGCAAGTCATTTGTGGTTTGTTTTTAATCTGCAGCGTTCTTTTTTGCGTGTGACAAAAAATTCAATCATTCCAAAAAATTAATCAGAAAGAACACAATTTCCTTCTTTTTCGTTTTTATGTTTTTTTTTAAAATAATTTTATCTTTTTCACAGTTCAATATTTTTGTGTACTTATATAAAACGTCTTGTTCTATTGCAATGCTTTTACATATACGACATTCTTCGATTGATTTTGGTTCGCGGTATTGACAAACAAAGCAGTTGGTTTATTAACACGTGAACATGACACATATAATTGACCGTGCGAAAAACAGGGATCATTGCAAAAAGCAACACGTATGGGGAACTGAAGCCGTTTAAAATCGAACGGCAAATCTGGAGGAATCATAGGAATGCGTGGTATCAACAAATCCTCGCCCTTATATTTTCCTTTTACAATTTTTGCTTGAATCACATTTTTCATGACTTTTTTGACTACTAAACGTGTCCCATTGCAAAGTCGTGGCTGGCAGATATTTCTAAGCAAAATAATTGGTACACCAACTTTCACTTGTAGGCGGTGGGGCGGCAGTCCAGATAACTCAAGCGAATTTTAAAATTCGACCAGATAATTTACAACATCGTCTTGATTGGTAACAGAGTCAACCGATTTGTAGGTAAAAATTTTCTCGGGAATGTCATTCAAAATTGTCACATTGATATCGGAAACATCTGCGTTTTTCACAGCTAAGATAGCTCTTTCCCCCAAACAATCATGGTTTCTAAAATTTTGTGCAACTGTGTGATTAGATTTACATCTGCGCCTGGCCATGAAGCCTTAATCAGATGGTGAACCAAACCACTACATAATTTGGAACATCATGCTCGTCCTAGGAAGCCGAAGCTATAATTCTATGCAACAGAACTTTCTAGTTGCAACTTCGATGATTCCAGAGCACGGCTGCAAATCATCAATCCTTTCTTAAGAGTTGGAGACTTTCCAACTCCTGTCCAGAACACATGTCTAGCATGCTCACTGGATCTGGGAACATTTCACCAGGTAGGTGTTATTAAAGGTGAAATGAATCCGGTCACCATATAACCATAGACTGTTATGGGGCCGCGAAACCACAACCACCACGATACTCCCATAATGGAGCCAACCTCAATAATCAGTCAGAGAACAGTTAAATGTCTAAAGAGACAAATAACGAACTCTGCGGCTTACTGATTCCCGAGGAAATAAAGTGGAGTTTCCAGTTGTACCCCTGCTGACTTCAGGGGACTGGGCTCCCTTTTTCCCCTAGTTGCGCAGGTCTACATAGTAGCTCTCCATTAAGACCAAATATGTGCCCCCGGGGGGAAAAATTATGTGCAATACCAATTTTTGTTTTGATTGCGCAAAGTGGCAAAAATTATCTGGAAGCGTTATCATTTTTGTAGTGGGGTCAATTGGAATTGCGTCATTCCCAATATCTAACAATTGCTTTAAAAAACGTTCGGCTAATGGATCATTTTGCAATTGAACACACACACGCATGCACAAAATATAGACAACAAAATTCTCTTGTTGTTTGCACATCCACTTGCTATGAACATGAGCATATTTCGATTTGTATTGCCGTCGCATTCTGTGCAAGCACACACACACATTTCATTTGATATAAAACATTGAGCCGAAGTATGCAATGGAAAAAAAATTATGATTTTTTTGAAAAATTTGTCTTATTTCAACGCGCAATGTGGACGCACTATTGTGCGTAAAGGCATGAAACAAAGATACAAACCAGCGAACGACCATCACGGAGGTACTGGTGGAAATTCGACAGCGCATCTCGTCAAACACTGGCAACCAACGGACACCTATTGTGGCCTTAATTTTTTTATACATAAAGAAAGATGATGATAGAAGAACGATTTTCTGTGTATAAATTTAAAATTGTAAAAAGAAGCCATTTTGAGTTTCTATTTCTTGACTCTATGCATTGATACAGGCATTCTCTAAGCAAAGTTTGTAAATTATATGGGCCGCCATATAACTTTATATTTTTAATACTTGCTTATTACGGTTTCAAAATCAGACCTCATCCTCTATGTAGAATTGAAAGGTTAGAAGAAGAGGATACGCAATAATAAAGATGAACATCTTGCATGAGGCACTCTTTAATTATTTATGTCACGTTTTAATATATTTTCTTAAAGTGAACATGGTGTTAATATTTGTAAACTATAAAGATCACTTTGTGTAAACATTTCAAGTTCAAATATACATGGTTGGGAAAATTTAAAAGGGTGCTGCTGTTTACCTTTTGATTATGGTGCCATAAAAGTGAAAGCTCTCAATAAAAAATAAAGTGGTAAGAGTAAGGACACATTAATGCATGCATATGCAATATTTGTATATATTGTAGTAAATATACATTTTTAAAATGTTCAAATAGAAATATTTTTTCATAAGCATATTTTTTAATTTTTTTTAATACCTTTGTTTATTATAAAAAAGACATTTTTCTTTAGTTAAACTTGAAACTAACTAACAAAAAAAATAGTAAAATTGTATGTTAAATTTTTAATAATTTTATGAGAGTTTTTGTGTATCCATTTTAAAATTATTTTTAAATAAAGGGTTTTTACATAATGTTTTTCTTTTGTTTTTTTTTTTTCTTTTTAAACAAAATAAAAATTTGCTGAAAAATTTACTGAATTCTGCTGCTATTGGGTTGGTTGTCTTAAAAATGTATTATTATTTTTCATGTTGTAGTTTTTTATATTAAAATTCCTTTAAAACGAATAAGTCATTAAAAAAGATCTTACACATATTTATATTTTTACTTTTCATTTCAGTGGTAATAATATTTTGGGCGTTTGAAGGCGTACAAAAATTAATTTAATGAAATTTACGTTTCTTGCCGCCTTTCTTTTTTCCCTTGCCGGCCTTGGCTTTACGTTTTTTGCTGGAGCCACCTAAAGAGTCACCGCGTAGGGAGGCATCACGATTAATTTCACCTAAAATTTCATCGCCCAAGGTGCCTGGAAAATAAAATTAGTTTATACTCTTCTTCTCTTTGAGTCACTTATTATAAGTTAAAATTAAAATTATATGATTATTACTTTTGTATTTATTCGACCTTTTTCAAATTAATTAAATATACACTAATCTTTTAAACGGTCTTTTAAATATTTTAACGATTTTATTTTTTCCGATATTTCGCTTTCCTGTGGAGAGCTTCTTCAGGAAATTATTTTTAAAAATAAAAAAAAATCGTTAAAATATTTAAAAGACCGTTTTAAAGATTAGTGCATATTTAATTAATTAAAATTATATAAAAGGGTAAAAAGTGTAGTGTAGTATAGTATAGTTCTTTATATGTCTGATAAGTTTTGAATTATAGTTTTAACTTACCCAAAGTGGTGAGTTTACGCTGACGATGTTTTTCTGCTTTGGTAACTGGCAGACGTGTTAGGTAGGTTTCTTCATATTCTTGTTTTTCTTTTTGGGCCTTCGACAATATTTGTTGGGCTCTTGAGCCCGAAGAGATTTCAGTGGGAGCATCTAAATATTCTTCTTTTAAATCTTGTAAAATAGAAGATCTGAAAAATCATTGTGAAATAAATTACTTAAATGATATTTTAAATTATGTAAATATAAATTTACGTTATGGCACGTTTTTTGGCTCGTTCAATTAATTTTCTTTCTTTGTCCTCCGGCTTTTCATCGCCATCATAATAGACCGGTTTGATTTTTGGCGGCACATAAATACCAGGTTTACCCGCTGTGGCAGCCTTTTTAGGCCTTTTGACACCCTTCTCCTCATCGTCTTCCTCTTCGTCTTCTGATTCCGAAGTACTATTTTCCTCTTCATTGTCTTCTTCAGCAAAAGTTAACATATTTTCAGGATTTGGCTTTATTTATGAAAAATTGATTTATTAATTACTTAGTGTCATATAAGAAAATTCCTTTTTTTTTTCTCTTTACCTTGTATAAAATAGGATCCGAGGCTGATGTTACCCCCGTTGTGGCCGTCTTAACCAATTTATCTATTTGATATCGTAATTTGTAATCAATTGGTCGTATTTTTTCTAGTACAGTACGTATTTCTATTAAACGTTCTATGGATGGATCACCTTCAATTGTTTCGCCGGAACACTTTCGCAATACTACATAGGTTAGATTGATGAGATAGTCGAGTAGCATGTGATATTTGACTTCTAAGAAACTTAAACCGTATTCTGTTGTTAATTCACCTCTTTTAACGCGTTGCAACATGCCCTCGACCAGATCTGTAACTTGTTTAACATTGCTGTTCATTTCGCCCAGCAATTGTATGGCTTGTGGTATGTCTTGTTGCTCTTGTGTTTCGCAATCATAATCGAGAGCCTAAAAAAGAAAATTAATTGAAAAAAAAAATTATTTTAAATTACATGTTGGTTAATGACATTTAAACGAATGTATAAATTAAAAATACAAGCGATGTGAAAGAAAAAATAATTTTTACCACAAATACCACAAAAAAATTATTAAATAATTGCTTAAATAAATTGAATTTGGAATTAATTACTTTGCAAAATATATTAATGACAAGATTAGAAAATAAATATAAATCCTCCGCTATAAAATTTTTGCATAAATTAATGAAAAACAATAGCTACACAACAGAAAAAATTTAATTGAAATTAAATTGGAAACAAAGGTTTATTTTTACAGTTTGAAACGTAAGAAAGCATACACTTGAAAAGGTGTTTTATTTTATTTGGTATAAAAATACATAAGGCAATAATTGGTCTAGGAAGTCATAACTACACGAAATCTGAAATTCACTTGTTATTAGAATATCCTCGAGACGAACATGAATGAGAATTATCTACGTTAATAGCATCTGTTAGAGACTTAGTTATTCCATATTAAGGAAAACTGGTTTACATTTTGCTATCATTAGAATAATGACCGAACCTGATTTTGATTAATTTTAAAGCGGTAATAAGGTTATTAGACACCCTTCAGGATAGTCTGGGATTCGACAGAACGTCTATGACCAGTATGGGTATAAGTAAATTGATGCTTACACAACGCTGGATTTGAAAATCAACCATCAGCATTTAATTCCAAATTGTTGTTCAGCGATGAGACATTCATTTTCGACTATTAGCATTTGGTTATAAACAAATTTGCAACATATGGACTTTAGACAATCCAGAACAAAATCCTTTACATTAAAAAATGCACTATTCCTTGTGTCTTATGCTCTTGCGACAACAGTCTAACAAGTTTTTTAAAAAATGTGCACATTATACGATCGGTGGAGATCGTAACTGGGCCATGATTAATACACTTTGTTAGAAATTATTTATGAGATTAGTGATTATTTATATTAATTTAAATTTATCTTTGTGTATAGATTCAGTATGCTAACAGACTATAACAATATTTACTACATTTTTACAACATTAATTATTCAAAAATAGAACAGTATTTTTGTTAACAGTATGTATGTTCTGATAATAATAAATAAGTATTTAATTAACTGTCCGCCATCTAACGTTTTTTGTTCAACTAGATCTTATTTCGTGAATGGTAACACTTAGCTCATGTTTGATTTGACAGATAATTAGTTTTATCCTTCTGCTGAACGAATATGGTTGTGTATACGCTTGAACAACGCTGGGAAATATTGCGGCATTACTTTAAAAATCATGATAATATTACAGAATGTGTGCGAAAATTGCGTACGGATTTTGGAAGAAGAGAAGCACCGTCAGCTCCGTATGTTCGTTATCTTGTGAAATCTTGTGAAAGAAACTTGCATCCTCATCGATAAACCAAAGCGTGAAAAACAGTGCGTACATCCGAGAATACTGCTGCTGTGGCAGAGACATCATTGAGACGGATTTTGCATAAAGATTTTGGTATGACACCATACAAAGTCCAGTTGATTCAGGAGTTGAAGCCAAGTGACCATCCAATGCCTTTTCGCTTCGCTAAGTGGCCTGCGATCGACTTACAGAAGATGCCGATTTTGCAAAAAAAAATCATCTTTTCAGATGAAGCTCATTTTGATCTTGGCGGGTATGTAAACGAGCTAAATTGTCGCATTGGGGGCACAGAAAACCCGCACGCATACATTGAAAAGCCGACGCACTCAAAACGAGTCACTGTTTGGTGCGGATGTTGGTCCAGAGGCATAATTGCGCCATTTTTCTTCGAAAATGAGCAAGGAGTGGTAGTTACAGTCAATGGCGATCGTTATCGGGCCATGTTGAACGAATTTTTGTTCACAAAAATTGAAGAGGAGGATATTGGCAACATTTGGTTTCAACAGGGCGGCGATACGTGCCACACAGCCGACGTTACACTCGATGTTTTGCGCCCTATTTTTAAAGATCGATTTATCAGCCGCAGAGCTGATGTCGTTTGGCCACCTCGGAGCTGCAATTTGACACCTTTGGACTATTTTTTGTGGGGTGCCGTCAAAGATAAGTGTTACGCCGACAAGCCAGAGACAATTGACGCTTTAAAGTACAATATTCGTGAAGCCATTGGTGAAATTAAAAAATCTTTATTAACGGATCCCAGTTAGCATAGTTAGCTCTGTACAGCTGTATGGATAGGGGAACAAAATTACATGTAGGACGTGATGTAACATTACTTACTACAAATTGACAAGACATATTTCCTTTAAAAAGATTACGGACGAAACTAACATTCAACACTGTTGTACGACTTTTAAGCGTCGGAAGTTTTATTAATGCAAGTCTATTAATATAAGATGGTAAATTTTGCATATTCTAATGCAAGCCACGGAGACAAAAGAGAATGAATCTTTTCTGTACACATTCGGCAGTATTAATATGGACATTGTAGGTTGGGTTTCAAATTATAGAGCTATATAGGTCTAACTAAATATGTATACCATCCCTTCGTTATTAAAGGGTCAGTAAGCTCTTTAGCCCAGCGTTTTATAAATCCCAAGACAGATCGGTTTTTATTTGCTGTAAATGAAATGTGTTGTATAAAATTCAGTTTAGCATTAAGTAAGCTACTTAGATCAGAAATTTCTTCAACTTTGTTCCATATTCCATCGTTCAAGATATATTCAACATTGAAATGTGTTCTCTGAAAGAAATACATACTGCTGCACTTTTTATAATTGAGCTGCATAAGATTAATTTTGCACCAGAAACTAATCGCATCTAAATCATGTTGCAAGAAGATATGATCCGAATAATAATTATAAGTTATATGGGTATACTTAAGCACAACTAGTTTTATTTTCAATAGAATATAGGTATGTTTCGCGCTAAATTGTGAGAGTTGGCATATGGTTAGCAACGCCTAAAAAGTGTCCCAAAATTGCACTTTCAACTTTCTTTTTTTAAACAGAAGCTGCTTAATTTTGCTTAAAATTACATTTTTTTTTTGTTATTTTTTACAATTTAAAATTCTATTGAGTTTAAAAAAAACCCATCATTATAATTTGTAGTACATGTTTTAATGATGCCGGATACTGAGTGCTTTCCAAGCTAGATTTATTGCTTTTCTAAAGGGTTTTAGATATTAAACTAATATCGAAAACATATCCCTTGAAGCAACAGTTTCTTCAGAATTAAAGGACATCAAAAACACTTGAAGTCACAAATTATTTTGTTATTGTTAATGCCTGAGAAAGATTTTAAAATATTTGTTCCTATTATTTTATATTACCCTGTGAACAATAAAATAAATTTTTTTATGCATTAAAAATGCATATGAAATTTACAAAAAGAAAAAAAATAATAAAAAAAAAATTAAACTGAATTATAAACAACAAAGCAATAATAACCATAGTGGACAAGTAAAAATTAAAATAAAAAAAAAAACTTTAAATAAAACCACAACTGCACAAACATAAGTGCAAATAATGCATATGTTTTGAAACCAAAAATAATTAAAGCATATACCACAGGGGCAAATAAATGTCAAAAGCAAATACAGCAAATTTCCAGGGTAAATGTGTTGGTGTACCTAACAGGGTGAGCATATTTCACAAAAGGACTATAATATTTCAACAATAATTATAGAAACAAAAAATCTAACAAAAACAACATTCCGTTTGTTTAATTTGTTTTTATTTATTTATTTTTTTTTTATTGCAATTTTATACAATTTTTTTTGCAATTGCTGCTGAGTGTGTGTAATTGCTTTTTCACCACACAACCACCGCAAATGTAAATTCTTTAAAAAAAAAGTATAATTTTTATTTATTATTTTTTGTAATAAAACAAATAGCTAAAATCTATTGTAGTCGCAAAAATAAATGTTTGTAAATATTATTAATATTTATAGAAAATTAAATTAAAAAATTTTTTTTTACTCGTATGTAAATTTTTAATGGATTTGTAATTGAAAGCAAGCAAGCAAGCAAGAAAATTAATTACATTTGAATATAAATAATGAGATAAAACCAAATTAAAAAAAAAACCAACTTAGTTGAAAAACAATTTCATAGACATTTGTTACCATTTATTTAAACAAACTAAACGAAATGAAAAGATCGGAAATAAAAACTATGCTTTAATAAATACTTATTTTCTTTTGGTTAATATTTAACATAATTAAATATGGCTGTTTTAAATATTTGAAATTTAAAACAGCCATATTTGCATATATACTATATTATTTATGTAATTAGGGTTCTTGCTTTTATTTCGATATAACTTTTATTTCCTGCAATTTCTTAAATCATATTTTACAAAGGATGTCATGATTTACAATGATTTTAAAGATCTTAATTAAAATGAAAGTAAAACAAAAATTGTTATTTATTGTCTTTATATTTGAATTGTACAATTCAATTCTCGTATCTGATCATTATTTTATAACAGGGTTCAGAATTTTTCATTTATGAAAATTCAAAAATCAACATTAATGATATTTTTCATAAATGAGAAATCGAAAATTTTATATTTATTTTTCACGCTCATAAACGAACAACAAAAAATGTTCTGTTTTTGTTCATACATGAATGCGAACAACAAGAATTATTAGTCTTATTCATATGTGATGAATGAAAAATTAGCTTCTTCTCGTTAATGTTTTTTTTTTCATAAATGTATATGTTCATTTATGAACGTTGCAATTTTATAACATTTCTCATAAATGAACGTTAAAAAATTTTATACCTACGATCGCAGTTTACCGTAAAATGTAGTAAAAACACCTGGGTACATATTAACTCAAAATATAATTTAGCAATATATTCCAAAAGAAATAAAAAAAACATTTTTTCTGCATACGCCGACAATTGCACATTACTAAATATGTGCGTTTATGTACGCGAATGCTTACACATATTTTTACGATCTTTTCATTTATGAAAAATTATTAAAATTGTAAATATTCAAAAATGAACACTTGTGTGTTTCTCATTTTTTCACTTATGAATAGAAAGAAAAAAATAAATCGTCGCATTCACAAATGAGAAAACACAAAATGTTTTGTAGTCTCCCACACATGTATGAGAAGAAGCGGCTAAAAAATGAAATGTACATATTCACACATGCATGAACAGTGAGAAGACACTTCGCTACTCTGTTTTATAATAATCTAAAAGGGTAAAATTTATTGGTGATATAATGTTCACTGAAAAATATTTCAATGTTTTTCGTTTCAAAGCCACATTAAATTTTAAGGATTAACAAGTTGTTAAACTAAATTAACAACAAAATGGTAGTTTTGCTATTCTATAACGCTTTTTTAAAAACATTTTTAACAAGTTGATTGTTGTTAATTTTTGTGTGACGTTTAGTTAACAAAAAATCAAAATATAAAGAAAAAATAAAAACACATGAGACACAGAGTGGCCGACATACTCGAGAAAACGATAAAAGAACACAATAAGACAAAAACGAATCCAAACGAGCAAAAAATTGCTAAACAGATAAGGGCAAAATTACGGGACAATGACCTAATAATTACAAAGGCTGACAAAGGAAATACGACAGTAATAATGCACAAAGAAGATTATATAGACAAAACACAACAATTTATACAGCAGACCAACTGCACTAAATTCAAGAATGAGTCCTTCCAAAAGGAAATACGCAACCTATTAAAACGCTGCAAAACTTTACTGACGGAAAGGTATACATGTACATGAACATGAATCCAGGACCACCGACGCTCAAAACACAACCAAAAATACACAAGGAAAACATACCAATGAGACCCATTATAAACTACAGACCTGCACCGTCATACCACCTAGCTAAACACCTCACTAGCGTACTTAAGGAAAGGATAAATTTACAAAACACATATACTATACGTAATACACAAGACCTCGTTGATAAACTTAAGGACATAAAAATAACCGAAAACACGCGACTCGTTTCCTTTGATATCAAGGATCTATATACTTCAATACCAACACATGAAACCTTCTACGCAACACACTAAACAATTTGTACGAAAGCCAATACATCGCTGATATTATAGATATTGCAAAAACGATAATAAAACAGAACTACTTTAGATTCAATAACAACTTTTACAAATTACCTGACGGACTCGGTATGGGAAACCCAACTTCCGCAATCTTCATGGAAATTTTCATGTAACATCTCGAATCACCACACGTAAAAACACTAATGGAAAAACACAAAATAACTCATTACTATAGATACGTAGATGACATTATATGCATCCTCCAGCAAGACAACGGGCAACAAATTCTAGGAAACTTAAACACAATTCATGATAAGATTACATACACAATGGAAAAAGAACAAGACAGAAATTTACATTATCTTGACATCACTATAACACGAGGAACTGACTATTTAACATTCGACATCTATAGAAAACCAACAACAACGGACACTACCATCCACAACACCTCAAACCACCCTACCCAACACAAACTAGCAGCTTTTAGGCATATGATACATAGGCTTGCGATAATTCCACTTACTCCAGATAAGTACAGGAGGAAACTCGACACAATCTACGCCATAGCTATGAATAACGGCTACAAAACCACTACCATCGATAAACTACTTAGACAATACAACACTAAGAAGAAATAGAGAAGACAAGGAGACAGCCAATACAACACGACGGCACACCTTTACTTACACAGGACCAGAAATATACAGACTAACTAACCTTTTTCAAAAAGAAGGATTACTCACAGCATTAAAAAGTGGAAACACCCTCAGACACTATCTCAGAACAACGACGGAAACAACTGACAAATTTAATTCCAGCGGGGTATACAGACTTACCTGTACCTGCAGACAAACCTATATAGGGCAAACTGGAGGAACACTAAAAACAAGGTTTGCAGAACACATACGCTCATACAAACGGAAAAGAGAAGATTCAAACTTTGCATCACACCTTGACACTCACGGACACACACCAAGGGAAATAGATGAATGTATGACATTATTACATCCTAGCAAAAAAGGACGAAGACTAGACATTCTTGAAAATATGAAAATCTACAAAACAAAAACATTCAACAACGACATTATAAACGAACAGGTAAACACGACCTCAGACACATTTTCACACCATTGAAACTACTCATGCCAACGGGCAAACGAAAAACACCCTCAGACGGACACACGTACCTACATAACAATAAAAGACTGAATATATATACGAACCTAATAATAGAACTGCCTTAACGCCAACACTACTACCAGTACAAACTAAACCGTGGCTTGAAAATGATGCATACGCATCGAAAGCGCTCGCCATCGAATACAAACCGGCCAGTTACGACGGTAAATGGCAATATTAAAAAATAAAAAGTTAGATTTTGTGGAGATGACAGTGTGACCAAGTTTTTGACAGGCCAATTGATCGACGTAATCTTCGAGACTTGGACAATCCATTCTATTTGCCAGCCACCGAATTTCGGAAATTATTTCGCCTTACTCCAGACTTGAAAGATTTAATTTTAAAACTTCAAAGTTGCTTAAAAGGTTCAAGAACTAAAGCAATATCGGCTGAAAAACAGATACATTAAATCATTTCTATACCTATTTATATTTATTTTAAATATTGATTTTGGTAGGTGCTCGTTGACTTCACCGTGCCACTGATGAGCCAAGGTGAGCGTCAAGCTGCAAAAAACAGCTTTTGCTTCAGCACCATCACCTTTTGTAGTAGGTGCCTTTTATTCATCTTTGTAACTTGGATGGTTTAGTAGAGATGGCACATAATTAAATTGTGTTGTCTACTTAATAACAACATGATAGTGAATAGCAAATGCGTTAATGCTAACAACAATATATGCTGATAAAAAAATAACAAGTGTTAGATCGTTAAAAGTTACTGAATAGCAGTACTAAAGGCCCAACTATAATATGCATAAGCTGGCTTAAGCTAATGTCAAAAATTTAACGAAAAGTCTGTCAAATGCTAAAGGTGCCTTTACATTACGTGTTTTTTACATATGACTTGTCACTTTGAAAATCCATATGTAATTTCATATGTATGAAAAAAAGGTGGCAATTTTACATATGGATTATAATTTTTTGCGTTTAAACGTACATGTAAATTACATATGACAAAATCTTCGACGTCATTGTTCACAGCTGTTATTTTATAGTGCGTGTTAAATTAAAGAAATTATGTTAAAGTTTGTAAAACAAGAATTAAAAAAAAAACAGAATGAAAAGAAAAAGGGTTACAACTGTATTGTGCAGCGTTGTGTCAATAATAGCCGCAATGAAAAAAACAGAAAGTAAAAAAAAATAATTTTTTATTTATTTTTAACTTATCACAGCTGATGCTAACAAAGACGACAACTTTGTTTTTTTCCTCCATTTTAGTGCTTTCCACATTTTTTGGAGATTTAATAACGCTGAAAGTAAAGAAATAATAAGTTGCGCCACTTAAAGACACATGCTTTGTCATATAAAAATAGAACACGCTCTAAATGAAAATTTGACATATGACTTTACACATGTATTAAATATAAGAAAAGTTTAAAACCGTTTACACGGTACATATGTATTTTGCAATGGGAAATCTGACAAGTCATATGTAAAAAACACGTCATGTAAAGGCACCTTAAAGTGAATCCTTGAAGACTTGTACATGGCTATAATGTACTTACATGAATAAAGAAATTATTATGCACATTTGTTTTATTCGTACTTTTGCAAAAAAATAACTTCGTTTTAAATAAATAAAATTTATTAGCAAAAAGGCGTTTAAGAATCATATTTTGTAAACTTAATACTATCCTTACAGTTTTAAGAAAATTACACATCATATATCGCTGTATGTATTATTTAGGTCAAAAGTACTAAAAGATGCAACTGTGTGCATCATTGAATTTATAAACAATACAAAATTAAAATCTGATTGCAAATTGTGTGTTAAAAAAATGGAAAAGAGAGTAAAAAGTTTAAAGGCCCTCGGTTCCTTTGAATTGCCGTTATAATGAAACGCTTCTCTTTTGTCATATAAGCTAGTTTTTCTTTGTACATTTTTTATTAAATTCAGATAAAATATTTTTTGGAATTTGCTTACTAATGTATCTATAACACAATGCATAATGCAAAATCAACTGTGTCCGTACGGAATATGCATTCAGTTTCGTACTTAAGCCAATGACATTTGACGAAAAGTTTTTTTAAGCACATTATAGTTAGCCACATATGATTATTAGGTATTTGCACAGTTGCTAAAGTTGCCTTAAGCCAGTATATGCATAATATAGTTGGGCCTTAAGCTTACTCAAGAGCAATTAAATATACAGACATCAATCAAGGTTTGTTATTATGTAAAAGAAAGAAGTTCTCTATTTTGTGAAAATGAATGCTATATTAAATTAAATATTTCTACAAATGTTTGAATTTCTTGTTATCAATAATTTGTGAGTGCCTAGTTCTGAAAAGAAAACAAAAAATTAAAATAAAAATTTTCTTAATTTTACATTTTTTTCACAAAGCATTTGTTTCCATATAAGATTCAGTTAACACAAGAGCTTCTTCCAAAAGACAATTTAGGCCGCCGTAAATATGTCAATTTTTCCATAAAAAAATCATAAACATATAAAATAGTCATTTCTGGGAAATGGGATACCCTCAAATTATTTAAAAGTCACCCTTACGTCCATTAGAAGTGACAATTTGCTGTGCAATTTAGTCAGGAGGAATCATTGAACCTTACTTCTTTAAAAATGTAACGGTAACCGTGACTGGGGAGCATTATTTTAATATGATTGAAAACTTTTTAACGCCACAGCTGCATGCTTTAGGCTTGATTAACATGTGGTATCAACAAGACGATGCCACAACGCATACAGCCAGGATTATAATGGAATTATAATGCGCGACTTCTTTCCACAATATGTTATTTCAAGAAATGGTGATATTGATTGGCCTCCACTGGTCGCCTGATTTGACTGCTCTAGACTTCTTTTTGTGTGGATATTTGAGAAGCCAGGGTTATGTAAACAAACCAGAAACGCTTGAGCAACTTAAACAAAATATGATGAAATTAATGAAAAATCGCGTGAAATGTGTGAAAAGGTAATGAAAATTGTTCTCAAAAGGGGACTCGCATTTGTGAGGCTAACAGAAGCGGATATTTCTTTGATGTTGTATTCCATACATAATTGCCGACATTAAATAAAACATTTATTAATATTAGATCCATTCTCTTTTATTTTGTCAAAAATTGTAAACAAACAAAGTAGTATACCTTCCCGGCGGACACCCGGTATTGTGATTTTAGTAAAACGTTGCCCTATGCCATACAGAATGCAATGAAACATGTGCCAAACGAACTATTTTATCTTGCAATCATTCCCCTCATTAAGACATGTGTCATCCGGGGGTAAAAGAGAGTCCAATCACCTAAAGGCTAGCAGGAGCCAACTGGGCAACTTCCACTTTATTTCTACGGGAATCAGTAAGCCCCAGAGTTCAGTTTTTGTTGTTCTCTGACTGATTATTGAGGTTGGGCCTTTGAGAAGTGTCGTGGTGGTTGTGGTTTCGCCGACCCTCATGAATTGATTAAGGAGCCAGGATCATCTCACTTTGACCAAGAGCACAGGAGTTGGAAAGTCTCCAACTCTTCAGCACGGAGTGGGAGTTGGCGGCCCTGCTCTGAGCTCCCGAAATAGCAACTAGGAATGACCTGATGGATAGAGATATCCATTGGCTTCCTAGGGCGTGCGTGCACGCTACATATAACCCAAAGTGGTTTGATTTAACATCAGGTTATGGCTCACACAGCTCGGTACCAATGCAAATCTTATCACATTACAATCACTTATGATGCATGTCATTAATAATGTTGGTAATTTATAAAGACGCCAATCTTCCCATCATTGTTGCTACCAACTTTTGAGAATTAGTGGAGGTGCGCGTAACGGAAATAATAAATAATATTCAAATGTTAATTCTATAGAATAAAGCTAAATTTGTGGGGATTTCAAGGGCTTTTCTTATCTTAAAAAAAATTTTTAAAACAATATGTTGTTCATTATTCGCCTAGAAGCTTTTAAGGTATTTGAAAAAAACCCCTTTTTTGTTGTTTTTTGTTCTACAAACTTTACATATCGGGCGTAAAAACGGCTGCGTCGGAATAAAAGTCTTGGTGGAAATTTATCGATTTCTCATGTTTGCATATAAAGCCATAATAATAATAAGAAAAATTTTGTTAATTCATCAATTGTTGTTTTTAAAAGAAGCATAAAAAACATATTCACTCATTTTTATGACTACAATTTAGAATGGCTAAAATGTTTTATAGAAATTAAGCAACTGTACTTTTTCTATTTATTTTAAAAAACATTTGTTATTATGTAATTCTGTATATTGAGCTTTGTTATCCTTCTTTTATTATTTATGCGCTTTTTTCTACCATTTAAATATTTAATTAGTTTCCTATTAACAACTACACAATAGAATTTGTTTTAAGTGCATTTCATATGCAATAATTACATTTTGAGTGGTCATTTAAAATATATTATTCACATTAAAATAAGAAAAAAAAAACATAAATAAATAGTAGGAAGAATAAAATTAATAGTACAAAGTAGTCAGCCTAGCTAGCCTAACAACCTATAACATCCAAAGAGTAGGACTAGTAAGTTCTGACCAGTATTAAATACTTGTAATTAAATGCAAACATTTGTAGTCTTTTATATATATAAAAAAAAGTTAATGCATTTACGATATAAATTGTATATAACAAATCAACATACATTTAACAAACTAATTAAGCATGCAGTGTTTACGTGAGTATGTGCGTGTGGATATTTTTGTCTGCAGCTTATTGCTACCAAACTCAAACCAAGGCAACTAAAAGCAATATTTATTTCAATACGCCGTTTATTTGCTGATCAGTGTGTATGTAGACAACTTGATAATAAAACAAAAAAAAGGGGGAAAAAACAAATGAGAACACACGCATTTATTCAAGCAGAAATAAATAAGGCCCCGCTAAATATGCAACTATAGTTAACAAAACAGTTGCTTAAGAGTAGCATGTGTGAGTGTGTGCACATGAGAGTATGAGCAACCAAGAGAACGCATTCGAAGGGAAATAAACAGTCATGCATTTTTAAATGTATTTATCTGAAAAGTTCGTGCACATGCATTAGTATGCGTTTGTAGTGATTGTGTACGAGAATGGTTTGTTTAACAAAAGTGCAGAAATTATTATTGTGGTTTTTATTAGATGTCGATTGCACATACATACATCTGCATATTATACACAAAGTTCATATACATTAATACCCATCTCTCTGTGATTTTATACATATTTAAAAATTTGCTACATTTTATGTCCAGGAAATTAAAATTTCTATACAAAATATATTAATAAATATGCTTTTTACTTTGTTATAAATGTATAGAATTTATAATACACAGCAATATATATTTACAATAAAAATGTGCTTGTTTATGAGTCCATATCCTGTCGTGAGTTTTATGTTGTTGTTTATTGCTCGTGTTATTTCTAACCAATACAATTTATAATCAGCAAAAAATAAAAAAAAAGAACATTCATGATTGGTGGCTTTTAATTATTTATTTATATTAAAATTTCATTATTATTTTTAAGCAAAAAAAAAAAATGACGCGCACAAATAAATGCTGAGGTTTATACAGGCTTAATTCGTAATTTCTAGTTTTAATATATTGAACGGATATAATTTTTAAATGTAGGAAGACTCAAAACAGGAAGTGTTAATAAAAAGTTTTAATTTTATTTATGGCAAAACTTAAAAATATGGAAATAAAAATTTTAAATCCGTTATTCGGTCGTACTGGCTTGTTGCAAGCTCAGTAATTGTTAACAGGCATTAAAATAATACCATGAGACCATAAAATTTTAGTCGTTTGAGTTTTGCTTTAAATATATATAATTTTTTAATTTACACTTTAAAATTATTCGAATAAGC
This sequence comes from Trichopoda pennipes, assembly GCA_030448955.1. Classification (NCBI taxonomy): domain Eukaryota; kingdom Metazoa; phylum Arthropoda; class Insecta; order Diptera; family Tachinidae; genus Trichopoda; species Trichopoda pennipes. The sequence goes on along the minus strand of JASKUP010000011.1, from coordinate 849,625 downwards.
TAATATTTATTTAAGCTTAAGTTTGAATTGAATGAAAATTAAATTGTCTTAAATTAATAAAACTATTATTACCATAAAAGCCTATCTTTATTATGAGCCTTGATTAGAGCTCGAGAGTCCAACTCTTTACCTCGTTGTAAATTATTCTTTCAAAAAAGTAATTTTAAAAATAAATATAAGAGTAAGAAAAATAAAACTATTTTAGCGAATTATTTATTTGGTATTAAGTTGATTGGATTTGCTTCGCCAGTAAATAAAATACTGTTATCATTCTGATCCTTCTTTGCTAGCTGTTTGTTCGGTATGATACGAAAACATAATTCTCAAGCTTTGGTTTGCGTCCATGAGTGTCGAGGTGTAGTGCACAGTTGGAGAAAAAAGAAAAGACTCCAACTTTGCCTTACACCTTGAGTTGGAGTCTTTTCTTTTTTCTCCAACTTTGCATTACACCTTGACACTCACGAATACACACCAAGGGAAATAGGTGAATGTACGACATTACTACATCCTTGCAAAAAGGGACGAAGACATTCTTGAGAATATGGAAATCTACAAAACGCATATTTTTAACAGTGACATTATAAACGAACAGGTAAACACAACATCAAACACAATTTCCACACCACTAAAACTACTCGCACACTCGAACAAACGAAAAATACGCTCAGGCGGACACACGTACCTAGATAATAATAAAATACGGAAATATTGATAAAGTGCGAGGTGTCGGGTATTCTATTCACATGAGTAGATACGACCTTAACAACAAAACTACTTAAACCAAAACACTGACTCAGCAGTACTGATTAGAACACGGTTTGAGAATGCCCCCTTGAGGGCACATTGATATGTTTTGACGGAATCTCACAGTCATTACATGTGTCAACGGGGTTAAAAGGGAGCCCAGTCCCCTTCAAGGGTAGCAAGAGCCAACTGGACAATTCCACTATATTCCGGCGGGTATCAGCAAAGCCTCAGAATTCAGCTATTTGTCTTTTTGGCCTTTTAGCTATTCTCTGGCTCAATTATTGAGGTTGGTCCTTTAGAAGTATCGTGGTGGTTGTGGTTTCGAGGTCCGCATTTGAGTTGTATGGGTCGAACCATAAAACAATGAACACAATGAATGGTCCAAGTCCAGTGAGCATGATTGCAGTTGTGTTCTTAAATTATATTAAGCTTCATGCTTTCTGGACGAGGAGTTGCATAGCCTCCAACTCTTCTTCAAGAAGTGGGTGCGTTGGCCTGCTCCAAGCTCTTAAGTTGCATTTAGGAGTGACCGGAGGATATACGTATCTGAAGGCCTTCTAGAGCGAGGATGACGCTAAATTTCATCCACAGTGGTATGATCCATTGTCTGGTTATGGCTCACACATCTAGGTACAGATGTAAATCTTATCACGCACGGCTTTAGAATGATGTCTTTACATCGAAAGCGTTAGCCATTCATACCGAAAAAACAGCCAGCAAGGACGGATAAGAATAAAAACAGAATTCCTTATTTCCTTAGAAAATGAAAAACATTTTATTTTACAGCATACACTTTCCGCTATAAATGTTAATATTAAACAACATATGCGTATTATATTTGTTATAGCTGTACGAAAAATTAATTTAAAATGCGTCACCGTAAAATTTTCGTTTCATTTAGAATTGTTAATTATGCTTTTGGGATTTATTATGCAAAAACTAATTATCGATACATGAGAAATTAGTGCCAGAGTTGATAAAAATGGCCATAGAAATAAATGATCTAATATCGCTTTTAATTTAATGGCTTGTTTTAAAATCAGAAGGCAGTAAAGCACATACATATAGCCACTGAAACAAAATTAAAAGAAAAAAATACTTTAACGAGCAATAAATATGCAATTAACCACAGCATCTAAAAGTATGCAATAGAAAAAAGGGAGTGATGTATTTTTGTAGCGTGTTATAAAATTTTGCTTAATCAACAAAAACATATAATTTTGATGATTAAGAATATTTAAACATTTTTGAAAACTAATATCAACATCTGTACATACAAGTGATAAAAAGAAGAAGAGAAATAGAAAAACTTATTGTTAATTTTTGTTATGAACAATCAGCGATACAGCATGTAAAGGAATTTACAAAAAAAAATTTCACTTAACAACAACAAAAAACGAACATATGAGCTGTTCTCATATAAAGTTTTTATGTTCTTAATAACATACCTTTAAGTATTTATATCTTGTATAGCCTACATTTTGGCGCAGTATGAGACAAAGACCTATCGTAGTTAGCTTACTTTAAAACATACATTTTTTAGCTAGAACAGTTATTCTGTTGCAACACTAAATGCAGTTGCCAACTTCAAAATATGTCCACAAATATTGTTGTGAATGTGTGCTGTGTTTGCATACCATAACAGAGTTTCAAAATGTTAAATACGCGTTTGCATTCCACGCAGGCGATAAGCAGAGCAACACATACAGCCAGTTATCACTGTGTGTTGCTGGTTACTCAAATGTATACGCAGTTTATAATTCGTGGTAATGTTTACAAGTCAGTAAATATAATTACTTTAACAGTGCGCTAATAAGAAATTAAGCAGAATATCGTAATTTTTTATAGGCTGCTTTAAAAATGTTTACTAAGAAATATTTTGGTAGTTTCAAGTTTTATGTTTTTAATAAATATTAATCTACATTAATTGTGTTAGATTCTTGGATTTGTACTGCCTGTAAAAAAAAATCTGTTGTCATTCCTTTCAATAAAAATCGTCGTCGGCGAGCGCTTTCGATGCGTTGACATCATTATCAAGCCGTGTTTCTTTATTTCAGAAAGAACAGCCTATACCCAATAACATTTATACTAACAGACCCCTCCGGCACTATCTAAAATGCGGCTTGATAATGATGTCATCGCACGAAAACGCTCACTGATTGTAAACAGCCAGTAATGACGATTTTTACCGAGAGGAATGAAAAGAGTGTGCTAGATTCCTTTAAACATAAATATTTTGATGATATGATGATGATTTTACGATATTCTCATAAAATATTATTATATTTATATTTATGTTATTGTATTACTTTGGAGAAAACATATCCATCCATATTTCACTACTGTTTATATAGTTCATCAGTGAATTTTCGCCCAAACTCATTTTAGAAAACTCATGAGTCTTATATCTCAAGCCACATTGATTAAATAAGAATTATATTTCACCAAGCCAGTAAAAAGACAATAAAATTCAAACAAGCTTTTATACAAAAACACTGTATAACAATTAGGGAAATATTTTTTTTTATATTTCACTTTTCTACAGGGGGTTTCCCATTGGAAAAAAAATATTTGGAAAAAATTTCACAAAAATGTAAAAAGTGAAGAAATTAAAAAAATAGTTTCTTAATGGTTACTGTGTTTTTGTATAAAAGTTTGTTTAAATTTTGTTGTTTTTTTACTGGCTTGGTGAAATGGTAAATTTTGCTGTGTTGGTTGAATATAATTCCTACTTAATCAATTTATTTTGAGATATGAGTCTTGAGTTTTTAACGCAGTTTTGGCCTATTTCGACGACGTGGATATCATTGACATGTGGTTTCTATAGGACGGTGCCACATGTGACACTACTAATGAAACGAACAATTTATTGCAAACCAAATTCCGCGATCGCATAATTTCACGACAATCAGCAGCCAGCCAGATTCCTACTTAATCAATTTGTTTTGAGATATGAGTTTTTAGTGTTCAATTCAATTCTGTCCTATTATTGACGTTGTGGATATCATTGAGATGTCGTTTCAACAGAACGGTGCCACATGTCACACTGATAATGAAACGAACAATTTATTCCAAAGCAAATTTCCCGATCGCATAATATCACGACAATCACCAGTTAAGTGGCCAGCAAAATCGTATGATTTAACACCAATGGATTATTTTTTGTGGGTGGGGCTATGTTAAGGACAGAGTCTATTCGGAGCCATTTGAATCGATTTCAACTTTAAAAAGGACAACTCAAATTTTTTTAGTGTTTTCTTAAAGGAAAACTCAATTTATATTGCGGCTGTAGTGTTAAGACATCAATATTATTGCTGTTTTCATTTTAATTTTTTAAACTGCAAATAAATTATATAAATAAAATTAGCCTTTCATCATTAATCTAATCTAATTACACTGTTTGCTCCCATATTTCAATTAATTCATTATTTTATTTTTATCTATTCCGTTCCGTTTAAGAAAAAAATTATTAAAAAAAAAATAACAAGAAATTAAAACAAATTTAAATATTTTAAATTGTTGTTTAAATAACAACAACAAATAGAAACAAAACAAAAAATAAAGTGGTTGGCAATGGATAGCAAATCGCAATAAGGCAAAATGCAATAATTGGAAAATAAGTGCAAAAAATTAACTTTATTTAAACAATATTGTAAAACCTCACATTTAAAAAAATTATATAGCCTAATGCAAGAGAAAAAGAGATAGAGATAAATATATGCGGTTGTTATATATAAAATTCATTAAAATAAAACATAGAGTATATGGAGATTAAAATATTTAAAAGGATTGGGAAAATCACCAACCACTTAAATGATTTTTGCAATTACACACTAGTGGTCAAAACAAGTTGAAAAGCTAAAAATTTTAAAATTAAATTTTGTGAATAAGTAAATTACAAATTTTTCTTGCTAGACAGCTAGCACACAAAGAGCAGCGACACTGTTTTAAAAATTGTTACATAGCAGTTTTACTATAAACATACCTGATATAAGTGGAGCTGTACAAAGGCAGACTCCTTTCTACTTTACTGTTGGTAGGGATTTAAAGAAATACAATGAATCACCGCATAAAATAGAGGTTCATAAAATAAAAAAAGGAGGTAAATGTTAACGGCATGGATTAAATCTAGAATGGTAAAAAAAGTCTAGCATCTACATCGAAACAGCGACATAGTAGCAGATGAGAGCAGCGGTGAGTTGGAGACTAAAGGCATAAGCTGTGTTTTTTCTTTTGTTAACAGTTTCCATTCTTTATTTGCAATCTATTTTACACAATTTAAAATAATAAGCAAATTATATAATATTTATAAGAAGAAAACATAACTGAAATAACTTAAAGTGTCGAGCTTAATAGCTCAGTAAAAATAACAATGCTTGTATTTTTTACATATTTACATTATATATTACACTATTTTCTAAAGGGCCGGTCAAGTACATGTACCCTTTTTAACCTGCGTACTTTATTGCTATTGTCTAACAAGTTGATGGCTAGCACGTTGGAATGATAGCTGAGACGGTTAAGATATCTGTCGCTGAAACGTTTATTTTCTTCCTTTATCGTTGCGATACCAAAATGTTTACGAATGTTGTTGTTTTTAATGAACGAAGAGTTTTCGATTGATATCTTTGCAGAATTTCAATATTCGAATGACTAGTGGTTCCCCGCAATTGTATGGCATAAGTCCAAATTCGCTTGAGAATAGTTTTATACAACATAACTTTGTTTTCTAAATTAAGTTTAGATGATGGTCCTAATAACCAATACATTTTCTTTGTTTTCATATTTAATTGCTTACGTTTTGTTTGTATGTATGTGCTTTTTCCATGTTAATCGTTTGTCAAGATGCAGTCGTAAGTATTTCCTTTCATCACCTTTTGGAATAGGGGACACATTAATTATTAGGGCAGGGCGCAGGGCAATCACTTCTTCTTAGAGTGAAGGTCTCATAAGCCGATTTTTCGGTATTAACTTTAATGTTCCACTTAACCAACCAATTTTGTAATAAATTTAATAATTCTTGTAGTATTCTTGTAGCTTCTACTGGTGATTCGTGAGATGCTAATATAACAGTGTCATCAGCATATATTGCAACAATTAAATCGTCGTTGGCATATCTGATGTATAAATAGTGTAAAGAACTGGGCCTAAAACACTGCCTTGGCGAACACCAGATTTTACTGCACCAAAATCTGATTTTTCATCATTGACGGTAACGTAAAAATATCTTTAATGGAGATACGACTTGAGTAATAAGTATTATGGAGCAGGCATTAATATTTTTAGTTTATGTAGCAGTCCTTCGTACCACACTTTATCAAAGGCTTGCTGAAAGGCATAAGCTTAACTACAGAGTTTTTTAAAAGTAGAAGAGAAAAAATAACTTGTTGACCTTAAATAATTTATTTCAACAAGAACCAGATATCTACGATATTGTTCAAAATAGTTTTTTGTCTTCTGATTCTCAATTAGTTTCGTAAGAATACTCATTTCAATAACATATATAAAGGGAAAAAAAGCTAAAAAAAATCTTAGTATTTGTAAAAATACGAATCGGAAATTTATTCTCTAAACTATAGAAAAACAGCTGCAATACAGTGAACTCGCAGAAACGTGAACACCCAGTAACATGGATGTTCATGTTAAAAACATGAACATTTTTTTTTCTTACATTAACTACTCTAAAACGTGATCAAAGACTGAAGGCTCTAAAACGTGAACTTGGATCGAACATTAAAATTTAATTTTGTAAGCTTATTTAAACATTTTGGGATTCGCCGCAGAAGATTTTCGTAGTTTGTTTGGTGTAAACAACTTCTGTTGGAGGATAAGTTCTACTGGAATCATCTCTCTGTGGTGACTATTTATATAAATAATACAAACAAGTGATCTCTAAAAATATTTTTTATTGAAAATATGTCTAATAAAAACTCAGAAGTGTGAACTCTTTAAGAAAAGTCAAATATTTTAGAGCTTTTATAGAAAGGTTCACCTGCAATAAGAAACAAAAAAGATGCAATTTCGAAATGTGTTAATAACACTGTTTCGGGTCTTGGAAAACGGAAATTTAGAAATTAGTATCTTAGAAACCCTTTTGCAACCCATATGGTAGCATAGTACATATATTAAAATATGGCAGGAACTTACAAAAAGTAAAATCAAAACATGTCTCATAGGTGAAAAATAACGTACTTTGTTTTAAATTAAATAAAGGATAAAAAGAGACTAAAATATGTTATAGAAAAAATGCAACCTAAAACGTGAACACCCTCGATAAAAATTAGTTCACGTTTGTGCGAGATCACTGTATTTGGTCTGCCAGTGTAGACGTAAGTAATCTGCTGATAAAACGGCGGACCTAGTATTTTGATAAGCTGAGTATTGTTTCCCTTGCAGCATTTTCATAAAAATTATTTGTGCTTGAACGATAAGAGATGATTTCAACTTCGAAACTGAATAGAACCTTTTAGAAATAAATTAAGTAAATTAATAAATTAAGTAAATTAAGTTGAAAAAGTCACGGTAAGGATTATCTTTTGTCAAATATGATTGTTAAATAATAGTTTCGATAAAATAGGACACAACGTCTAGAAGTTTTCTAAACTAGTGTTATACCGAAAAATATCATTCTAAACGCATATGTTTTTACTCTTACTGCACATATTTCTTTGTTATAAATTGTATTTTATAATTAAACAAGTGCAAATTTTATCAACCAAACTGCATTTGATTATATAACATAGGTAAATGAAAAACTGAAAAATATGTACTATATAAATATCAAAACAAATACTCTATACACGAAAAACCACCAGCAATAATAACAATAACATCAATAACAGCTTGCACAATATTGAACATTGGCGGAAATTAACAAAAAAAAAGAACCTGGTTTAATACAAAATCTATATTCACATTAAAAACACTACAGACAAGAACCACAGTTCTATTACCAAAACCCTCTCTATGTTTGAATCACTTAATTATCAAGTTAAAAAAACAATTTGCATCACATTCAAATCGCAGTTAAAATAGCATGTATAAATAATAAGTGTTTTGACAATTTGAATAATGCAGAGTTGTGAAAATTGAGAGGATTTTCTGTTAAAATGTGCCACCTTTTGCGAAAGTCCTTAAGAGTTATACCATTATTAATTATGAAATTTTATATTAAAGACCATTTTAATGTAGGCTGTTTTTATAGAGGTATAGAACTTTGAAATGGAATAAAGCAAAGAAGAATTTGTTAACTTGACATAAAATTTACTTTATTTGAAAGATTAGCTTCCGGCATTAACCCTTTGCGCTCTGGCTGGCATAACAAATAAAGATGATCTACTCCAACTACCAGTTATACTGGAAGAAAAAGGACAACTTTATGATACATACCCTGTAGGCTAGTAGGTAGTGTAGTAGCTTGTAAATATGGGGGTTGTGGGTTCGATTCCCAACGAAGACCTTGGTTTTTTTTTTCACTACAAAAATAAAAATTGACTGTCGGTGGGGCTGCTCAGCGATGAAGGCATAGTCACTGGTCGCTGTGTTGCCTTATACGACAGTTAATTTTCCGATAACATTGGCCTTCTAGAAATGAAAGCTGCCCCGGTAGGCTAGTATGTAGCGAACTTAGCCTACAAATCTAGGGGTTGTTGTTTTCCCTACAGAAAAAAAATAAGAGCTTGAAGGCTATATAACTATCCTCCTACTTTCACCACCTGTCTTATCTCTTCTCTATCCCTTTCCTAAAAAAATGTAGGACGGTTGTAACTAAATAGGCATTGTTGCCTGAAATATTGCTTTTCTTTAAAAAAATAAAGGGAATAGGACCGCCATTTTACCAAAAAGTGATTAAAAACTTTGATGAAAGAATCGACATCTGTGAGCGTGGTCGTAGTGAATATTTGTCAGATAACTATTTTCAATCATAGTAGCCCTACTTTTGAATCAACTTAATCTTAATTTTTTGTTGTATTTTCTGTAAGAAACTTCTTGTTCAAGTAGTAGTTTGGGTTATGTCGTTCTCCTATTAGGATCGTATCTACTCATGCAGGTAGAGTGTCCCGACACCTGGCTTTTATGGCGTGCTAATTTAATGTAATGAACTCCTGTAAGCGAGTTTGTTTTCTGTTTACAGAACACATGTGCTACTTCTCTTTATAAAAAAAAAAAATGTACAAGAAAACCCGGTCTACATGTAGGCGACTGTTTCATACATTATCCCACTAGAAAAGTTTATAAGAAATAAATTATTATTTTGCGAAATTAATTTTTCCGAATCTACGAATACATTTTTATATTATTAATCAATATTTAAATAATTTAGAGATGTTTAAAACACTTCTACAAAAACTTCATCAAAATGGTTTTTTTTTCGTTTATGTTATAAAAAAATGTCAACCAAATTAAATATTTTGAATTTGAAGTTATTTAAAGATACATTTAAGTTATCTAAGTTTTTTGGTTAATTCTCCTTAATAAAACAATTTTTTTCCAAAAACAAAATATTTCCTAAAAGTCCTTGGAGTTGACTACCAACAGGCGAAAAAATGCAAAGCGCAAAGAGTTAATATTTAGTTTGATCTGAAGGTTCAATTTTCATAAACTTTTCCATTTGTGGCCATATATCGACAACAACTCAGCAAATGTTGTCCTTTAAGTGGTTAATCGTTTCGGGCCTATTGACGTAGTCTAGCGACTTCACATGTACGCAAAGAAAATAGTCTAGCGGTTTAAAATTGCACGATTTTTGGGGTTAATTCACGGCTACCAAACTTTCTTTAAATAAATAAATTGCTACACGAGCTGTTTGAAATGTTGCGCCGTTTTGTTGAAACCCGAGTTCCTACACATCATGGTTGTTTCATTCATGAATGAAAATGTCAGTAATCGTTGCTCTATAGCGGTCACCATTAATTGCAACATTCTGACCAGCATCGTTTTTAAAATAGTACGGACCAATGGCTCCACCAGCCCATAAGCACTGTAAACAGCCAGTTTTCCTTGATGTAACGGTGTCTCCATATGCATAGGTGACTCTTTGCTGACAACGGGATTTTTTGTAAAACAAGGAATGTTTTTATAAAGTGTCGACGAAGTCGAGAAAAATGCAAAAAGGGATTGTTTTTTCACTAAAGCTGCTCTTTGCGGCACGAAAAAGCTTTCAGAACAATTATGATTTTTTTTGGAAACGCTATTGTTTTTTAGTTTAAAAATATATTCTATGCTTAAAAGGGGTCGATTTTTTTAAAGTTTGTTTTTCAAAAGTGATTTTTGAATTTTTTGCGAACAAATTTATTTTTTGATGAAAAAAGTGACTTTTGATGAAAAAAGTGTCTTTTAATGAAAAAAGTAACTTCTTTTCTTTTAATTTCTTAAACTATTAACTAAACCTTGTTCTAAATCAAGTTAACTGGAAATAAATTTATTTTATTTAATCAAAAATGTGTATTTTTTTTTTGTTCTGAATAACTTTGTGCTGATAAAAAAACTGACTTTTTAAGGAGATGACTGACGTTTGGATAACAAAACTGACTTTTTGATGACAAAATTGGCTTTTTGATGAAAAAAGTGACTTTTCGTTGTTGAAAAAAATGACTTTTAGAAGAAAAGAGTAACTTTTTGATGAAAAAAGTGAGTTTTTGATGGAAAAAGTGACTTTTTGATGGAAAAAGTGACTTGTTGATGAAAAAAGTGACTTGTTGATGGGAAAAAGTGACTTTTTGATGGAAAAAGTGACCTTTTGATGGAAAAATTGACTTTTTGATGGAAAAAGTGACTTTTTGATGGAAAAAGTGACTTTTTGATAGAAAAAAGTGACTTTTTGATAAAAAAAAGTGACTTTTTGATAGAAAAAAGTGACTTTTTGATAAAAAAAAAATAAAGTAAATTTTTGATAGAAATATTTACCAATTTAAGATCTGTTCTCTTTTATTTAATAAAAAATTATTGAGGATTTTCATTACTCGAAATACAGCAGTTTTGTGTATTGACAAATCCATTCAAATAAAGATGAGGTTTACCGCTAAACAAAATTCGCTTATGAAATCGGTATCCATTATTTCGAACCTAACCATGATTTTCAAAGTACAATTTTACAATTTGAAAGTGTTGTTCAGATGTCAGTTAAAATACCAAACCAAACTGAACACAAATCCTTGACGAAATAGTTGGCAGTTACAAATGTGCTGCCAAACTAAAGTTCTATACCTCTATACAAACACCCTTTATAAGATTTATAATGAATTCTTAGGAACTCATGTGGTTATTTTCACCCGTGTACTAAATTTTCTAATTTTTATTGATTATATTAATTTCCGATTTGCTTTTAAGTGCTAAATTTCGAAACATTTCATGGGCTATTAATGTTTTTAAAATAACGATAACGTTCCTTTACATTAATTATTCAAAAACAAATCTAAAAACGTTACATGTTTTATTGTAATAATTTGTAACTAATTATAAATTTAACTGGCAATTGAAGCTTTCACAAATGTTAGAATCGATACAGTCAAATACACTTCAGGCAATCAAACGTTAAGTTAACGAATTTAATTATCTTAAAACTTTTCAGGGCACAACTTTACCAATGCAGTATTTACAAAACCAATCAAAAATGCCTTCAGAGCTTTCGGTAAACGTAGAAAAATACAAAATTTATTCGACATCTACCTGTAATAATTTTTGGTTTTAAAGCAGAAATAAACTTAATAATCATTACACGTGATAAAATAAAATCTGGCATTTTACTTGAAGCCAAAAAAAATCTGTATTTATTCCTATTATTAATATTGAGTATAACTTGAAAAATTATTATATGTAGTGAAAATTGTGCTGCCGCTTTGTTTTTTTTTAATGCATTTCTTTACTATTTCTCTATTTTCATTCCAATAACCAAAAATATTGATTACAGATTATAAGCTAAAATTCAACTCAACATTTGAAGTCATGATGCTGCATGTGATTTCATATCAAATCCAAAATTGAATCAATCCTCCATATTATCCGTTCGTGTACCTTACCAGTCAAAAACAGAACAAGAGTCCTTTCCATACATACATCCTCAACAATGTAATTTCAAATAAAAAACAAAAAATGTATTATTGTATGTATGCGTGTATAAAATGTGGCTCATGCATACATGCGTGTGTAAAATTCTGCAATTGAGGTATTAGTGTTTTGTTTTTTTTTTGTGTTCATCCAACTTTTCTGTTGACCACAAAACGACATTTGTATTCGACAAACGAAAAAAAAAACAGATGAAAAAAAATTGTGCATACAACGCTAAAATAGTTACTAATTCCAACTACGCATTTTGAACGGCAATAGGGCGTTATAGATTGCTATAAGTTTAACTGGATGTTAAATCAGTGAAGAGATGTCCGACGTTAAGATCCTGCCAGCATCGTGATGATCAAATGACCGTCATTGCTGACGGAAGTTCTGGCCACTGGATGGAACAAAATTTCTGTTATATTGTTAAGAAAAAAATAAAAAAATTACTGAAACTTTCGTACGTGATGTGATGCCGTGTTTTTTTCCACAAAAAAAAAAATAAATAAATCCATTACTTTTATTTCGGTACGGTTTTCCGTCGACCCTCGTCAAATTTGGTTTGTGAACAAACCGGTTTCGGCTGTTTGCCATCTTCAGTGTTCTTTTCGTACTAGTTGCGTTCTATTGTCAGTTGTGTTTATATAGTTCGTGTCTCCCTTCGTGTTATTGCGTTCGTCACTTTCTGTCTTTTTTGCCTGCATCTCTCTCTCCTTTTTCGTTTGTCTCTTTTTACCTAATTTGTCGCTCCCTTTTTCATTCGTTGTTGTCCGTTTTTGTTTATATGTGAACCTATTGGGTTTTCTCTTTCCCTTCTCCTCCTTTTATGTGACATAATAATCTGTAATTGTACGTTTATGATGTTCTTTATTGCTTTGGTCTTGTGCACCCGCGTAACGTTTTTGTGCTGGTGTAGTGTTTGTTTTCCTGTAAAAATGTTTCAACGGTTCAAATATTGTGTCCGAAGCAGTGTTTATTTGTTCATTTATTATTCGTCCGTCAAATGTTCTCTGTCCGTATATTCCCATGTTCTCTAATACATTTAGTCTCCTTCCTTTGTGCTGTGAATAAAGCAGTTTAACCGTCGTCCCAATATGTCCCGGTGTACACCCACCGCTGAATATATGGATCCATTACTGATCTTTGGAGCAGATATAAATACAAAACAGTTTAAAAGCTGCATTTTGATAAAAAAAGAAGCCCAACATTAAATTTACTTTGCTCAAATTTAATACCTAAAATGCCGTGCTAGTGAAAAATCGTTTTGCTTTTATTTATTTATTTTATTTATTTATCTTAGTCTATAGACTAAGTCCTTACAGACTATAACATCATTTAATACAAACTAATCTTTTAACGGTCTTTTAAATAATTTAACGATTTTATTTTTCTCGAAAGCGAAATATCGAGAAAAATAAAATCGTTAAAATATTTAATACATTAATGTTGTAAATTAGTTATACAAAAAGAGAACAATAATGTTTTAACAGTATATATGTTCTGATAATAATAAGTAAATCTATAATATTTACTAAATCGAGAAAAAAATCCGCTGTTAGCATAGTTCGCTCTGCACACTTGTGTGGATAGCTGGATAAAATTACGTGTAGGACCGTGATGGAACATTAAAGCAGATATTACTTATTAAAAATTGACAGAATACATTTGCTTTAATAAGATTAAGAACGAAACTAACATTCAACATTGTTCTACGACTTTAAACCCTTTGCGTTCCGTGCATTTTTTGCGCCTGTTGGTAGTCAACTCCAAAGACTTTTAAGAAATATTTTGTAATCATAATACTTTAAAAAAAAATGCTGCAATTTTGGAAAAAATGATTTTTTATTAACGAGAATTAATTCAAAAACTTAGATAACTTGAATGTATCTAAAAATAAAAATTCAAATTCAAAATATTTAATTTGGTTGACATTCTTTTTTATAAGATAAACGGAAAAAAACTATTTTGATGAAGTTTTTGTAGAAGTATATTAAACATCTCTAAATTATTTAAACATTGATTAATAATATCCTAAATTTACTCGTATTTTAGGATAAATTAATTTAGCAAAATAATAATTTATTTCTTATAAACTTTTCTAGTGTGATAATTCATGAAACAGTCGCCTACATGTAGACCGGGTTTTCTTGTACATGTATTACAATAGAAAGTTGTTCTTTTTCTTCCAGTGGAACTGGTAGTTGGAGCAGATCGTCTTTACTTGTTATGCCCACCAGACTGGTAGTTGGAGCGCAAAGGGTTAAGCTTTAGAAGTATAATTAAATCACATCTATTATTATAAGAAGGTAAATTTTGCATATTCTAACGCAAGCCACGAAGACAAAGGCGTAAAAATTTTTTCTGAACAGATTCGACAGTATTAATATGGACACTGTAGTTTGGCTCCCAAACTATAGAGCCATAATCCAGTTTAGATCTTACTAAAGATGTATAACATCGCTTTATTATATAAAGGGTCAATAAACTCTTTAGCCCAGCGTTTTATAAATCCCAAGACATATCGGGCTTTATTTACTGTAAATGAAATGTGTTGCATAAAATTCAGTTTAGGATCAAGTAAGATATTTAGATCAGAAATTGATTCAACTTTGGTTCAGTATTTCATCGTTCAAGATATATTCAACATTAAAATGCGTTCTCTAAAAGAAGCACATACTGCTGCACTTTTTGTAATTGAGCTACCTAAGATTAATTTTGCACCAGTAACTAATCGCATCTAAATTATGTTGCAAGAAGATATGATCCGGATAATAATATTAAGTTAAAAATATTTTGACATCATCTGTATGCCGAGGATATTTGAAAACTTTATTACTGTTGGTTAATCATTGATAAACAAAGGAAACAACAACAATCCGAGATGGCTACCTTGCGGTACATCATATTTATTGAAGAAAACTTTATGTATTCTATTCAACAAATAAGAGGTAATTCATCTTAAGGATTCAAGGGTGAATCCTTAGCAATTAAGCTTGTGTGATAAAAGCTTATGATTGACCTTGTTAAATAGAGGCTTTACTAAAACAGGGTTTTTAACATCAGTTTGTGTTTTTTTGTTAACAAATCCACGATTAATAACAATTGTAAAATGTAAAATATTTGTAATTGTTAAGCTGGCGATACAATTGATGACACTTGATGACAAATTTGATTCGTAATAATTTTTTCAAAAAGTTTAGACACAGAGTACTAAGCTTAGCAGTGTCCCCATAATTTGCGATATTACTTTTACAGCCGATTTGAATAATGTTGCTGGGAGTGATTGCGACAATGAGAAAGATGTAAGTAGCGGGTAAAAACAAAAATTCGATGAAATTCTTTACACTTTAAAAGACGTCATGGCAATACTTATTTTAGGGGCTACGTACTATATACTTTGTTTAAATATCAAGTGCCTGCTTCTTGCTTTTTAAAGTTTATACACATATATACCTGTAGATCACGACTCTATAGAAATATCCTTCAAATTTCATATAACTTTTTCTTATTGACGCGGCCATAATTATTAATTTTTAAGGATTATTGTCATATGTCTAGCTATTACAGTTTGAGTGACGAAAACCTATGACAAACGGAAAAACTTTGTAGCGATATTGTCAGATTTGCTGTTTAAGTTTATCCCTACAACATATTCCTTGTAAACAAAATTTTACCAGAAGTTATAAAAGGCAGAATGAATTTAGATGCCTTTAAAAGTTTTCTGATTATAAACTCGAATCACCCTAATAAAGTTCACTACATACATTTTGCTAAATACATGGAAAAAGTGCGTAGCACCATAGTGTTTTACATATTTGAACTGGGTGTGCATGACTCGTTTTAAACTTTTTCTCATTACAAACTAATATTATACACACACTTGCACACACACACACATATACACAAAAGTTTCATAGATAATTGCATACGTAGGTGGTCAACCGGATGTGCATATGCTTATTTACAATAACAACAACCAACTGCCATTTTCTTTTTTTTTTACAATAGCAGGCGGAAATGAAAAAAGGATTAAAAAGCCTGTTCTAGTGCGTTTGTTGCAGCAGAATTAATGTGTTTAAACTTACGGACAATAATACAATTTTAGCGTAATTTTCCCCTATTTTTTCTAGCTATTCTGTTTATAGTTAACGCAGTTATTTACACTCATGCACTCTCACAGGCACTCACAAAATGGTTAACGTATTTATTTGTGTATTATAAATTATAAAAAAAATAACTAGAAAAAAAACTATAAACACCAAAACCCAACTGCTGAAAAAAATATTTTCAAATGATGGTTGGAAAATTTTTAAAACTAATTAGTTATAGTTGGCCAGTTAAGGGACAGTAATGGTTTTTAACAATCTTTAGTAATTTCTTATTTTACAAGGGAAAATATTTATTTTTAGCAAGCGATGTTGTAATTTTTTTATATTTTAACTGCCATGATATTTAAAATGCTCAATATTGACCGCCGCACAGTGACTCAGAACCGTATTTCATTGGCCAAAACTCTTGTAACTTTTTAATTAACAAAGATTTTTTAGAAATTCTTTTTTTAGTCAATAGATAACATCTTAAGCTTTCATCGCTGCACCTAAAATTATGCTTAACAATGCTTACATAATAAAACAGTGTAACTTAATTTTTCTTTAATTATATATTTATTTATAATTATATATTTATTTATAGTGATAAATAGATTGTAAATAAATAAATAAATATTTAATATTAATAATTTTATACTTTATTTCATTCAAATATTAAATATGCAAATCATAATTATTATTCATTTTGCTGGAATATTTCCTGTAAATATTTTATATTCTGCTCTGTATTACTACTGTCCTGTAGCAATGCCTTGGCTTCGGCATGTAGGTCTGAATGATTCCTTTTCCATTGACTTCGAATGATAGAGATGAAGGGATCTGACGTTGTCAATAATATATGAAACAAATCTTCATTTGTAGAACTTCGTTACATTTTTCTGGTATTATGTTCTCTGTAAAATCTGCAATCCTTATTTCTTTTTTCCTGGCTTCCTCTGATACATCTTCAATTGGTAATAAATGGAGCTTAATAACATATTCTCCATGGTAAAGAACTTTGTGCACTGTTGCTTACATATTTCTATAATTGTATTTGACTGTATATATAGCAACGGTTTCCTTTGTATAATCACCAAATTTTCTATCATTAATTTGTTCATCGCACGCCAGTACTTCAGTAATTGTTTTAAATCTTGAAATAACATCTATCTCAACACCTGTTATACCAGATGTAGTTTCGGGATCTAAAAATAATTTTCTTGTGGTATTGCCATCGTTTGTATTGCCTGATCCTTGTTTTGGTTGATCTATAATTAACCCATATTTCAGATATGCACGTTGAACTTGTTTCTTTTGCAATTTTCGTTTCTCTTTGTTGGTGTCATTATTACTTACTGGTCCTGAAGATCCGAACTCCAAATCATAGCTAATTTTGAGCACGTGTTCTATAAACCTTATCTCCGTATGTAGCGGTGATAATCTAAATTCAAATGCATCATACTATCTACTGACTTTGTCGGTTCTTGGTTTAACCGGCTTTACATGTAATACAGCTGGATGAAGCTTTTGTATCAGTCAAAACCTGGGCAGTTTTTCTATCTATCATTGAAAGTATTAATTGGTAATTCAATTTAATAATCTGTTCATCTATCTCTAACTCTAATGGCTTTAGTGTTGAAATTTGATCTCGAATGTCACTAACTTCATTCTTAATGGTATCACGAGTTTCTTTTTTATTCTCAAATTTTATTAGTCTGCAGTATTTCGTAGACGATGAAGTATAGTTTTTCCAAATATAATTTGTTTGCATTGTGCTGGACGAAGGTTCCGAGTCTTCTAAGTTCTTTATTAAGCGCAATGGCACAAATGACAGCATGAACATATCTGTGGCAGAAATATCTTCAAATAAAAATGGCAAATAGCCGAAACCGGTTTGTTTCTCAAACCAAATTTGACGCGGGTTGACTTAAAATCATATCCAAATAAATAAAACCCCATCGGAGAATATACGCACATATTATTAATTTATATCTTTCAAACAAAACTTAAAAATTTCGTTTGAACACACCTACTTCTAAAAAGTTCTTTTTCATTAAAAAACTACTCAAGCGTGAAGACGACGTGAATTCCGAACATATAATCGTCACGCTGATCATATTTTCATGCAAAAGGACTGCATTTAATTCCTGGTATAATATTCATCTTATGGAGTTGAACCTTAAAGAGTGCAAATACAAGTGTTCCTTTCGAAGATGTTATACAAATATGATATATATTTTAAACAGCTACGAACTTGAGAAACAGAATATAGTTTCAGATCTTCGTATTTTACTGAATAATAAATTATATTTTATACAGCATATTTCGTTATCCACTAACAAAAAGCATGCGCAATTCTTGGATTTATAAAATGCTGGGCGAAGAAGTTTAGTGACCCACAAGTCACAAAGCATTTTTATACTTCTCTTGTCAAACCTCTTCCAGAATATGGCTAGAAAATTTGGAACCGAATTAATTAAAGCCCATAGTGACAGCAGTAATGTTACACTAGAAGGAACTAATATATATATTCTCAAAAACATTTTAACCCTTCGCACTCCAACTACCAGTCTAGCTGGCATAACAAGTAAAGACGATCTTCTCCAACTACCAGTTCTACTGCCAATATTTTATTTTGTAATTATTTCTAGTTAAAACATGAATTTATAGCTGATACCGTTACTTTTTTAACATTAGACATTGTGATACATGTACCAGAAAACCCGGTCTACATGTAGGCGACAGTTTCAAGAATTAACACACTAGAAAAGTTTATAAGAAATAAATTATTATTTTGCTAAATTAATTTACCCTAATATACGAATAAATTTTTATATAATTAATTAATATTTAAATAATTTAGAGATGTTTAATACACTTCTACAAAAACTTCATCACAATGTTTTTTTTCGTCTATCTTATAAAAAAAATGTCAACCAAATTAAATATCTTGAATTTCAATTTATTTTAAGATACATTCAAGTTATCTAAGTTTTTGAGTTAATTCTCGTTAATAAAAAATCATTTTTCCAAAACTGCAGCATTTTTTTCAAAGTATTGTGATTACAAAATATTTCTTAAAAATCCTTGGAGTTGACTACCAACAGGCGCAAAAAATGCACGTAGCGCAAAGGTTTAAAATTTCTCTAAAAGACGCAAATTTTGTTATACTATAATTTATAAAAAAAAGCTGATACCTAGACAACATAGTTTGTCATTAAATACAAGTTAACAGGAGCAGGCACTATAACAGATCAATTCAGCACATTAGTGCATACAACGTTATAAATCCTTTTTATAAAAAAAAAATCAATAGCAACTTTAAAAACATCGAACAATAGACTACTCAACCTATGATAAGTGAAATATAAATGGTCATTGTTGTTGATAGAAGGCATAAAAAGGAAAGGCAAAAAGAAATACCAAATGCCTTACTGAAAACTGTTAATATATAACTGTTAATAAAAACCAGCTTAAAAAAGGCTGCATGCAATACAGAAGCTAATTAGACTTTGTTTATTGTGTTAACGTTTTCATCTCAAAACAAGGACAAGAAAATATTAATAGCATATTTTTACTATTTTCGAAGACTTTTTAACTTTTTTCTGTGACATTTTTAACAAGAATTGGAAAACACTAAGAAACAAAAAATACTAGTTAAAAATGCGGTCACATGATACAAATATTTGATTAAATAGTTATACGCATCAGATTTTAACAATCTTCACAAATTTGGTTGTTTGTTTTATGAGTTTTCTTTCATATGGTTACACATGTGTCTGGCTTAAGTTTTAAAAGAAAATAATTAAGCAATAAAGTAAACTACTGGGTATTTTGTTTACTAACTGCGTGGTTTTCTGAGAAAACTTATCTACACAAGACAACAATAAATATTTTAAAATAAATCCTAAGAAGAAACTTTATCAGCATAAAAACAAAAACAAAAATACACAACAAAATGTGATACAAAGAAAGTAGCAGATTCATAATTTTTCTAGACTTCTAGTGGGCAAATAAAAAAGAACAGCGTCTAAGTGGATAGTTAGTTAGTTGAAGAATAAACCTCGTGAAATAAAGACGTGCATCTTAAGTAAATTGTTCTGCAGTGTCAACTTTATGTAGTTAAAGTAAATAAACTTGTAATTAATTTAAAAACTTTAAAATCTGATGTTATTTAACTTGCAATAAAGAACCCACAACAAAACGTTTATAAAAGGTATAAACGTGACAATATTAATACGGCAACTCTACAGTACCATGGCGTAGTGTCTATTTTTCATTCAGAGGTTTTTTATTTTTTTTTTCTTTTTCACAGTCATACATTGAATGGACAACATACAACAACAAAATGTGATACAAAGGGAATAGAAAATTCTTAATTTTTCTGGACAAATATAACAGGGAAGCATCTGAGTAGATAGTAAAATAAATAAGTGCATCTTAAGTAAATTGTTCTGCAGTGTCAACTTTGTGTGTAGTTAAAATAAAGTTGTAATTAATTTAAAAACTTTAAAATCGTATAAACATAACAATATTAATACGGCAGCTCTACAGTACCATGGCGTAGTATCTATTTTTCATTCAGCGGTTTTTGTTTTTTCTTTTCTGCCCTGCTAAGCAGCAATATTTTTAAAGAATGACTTGTGCACTTTACTGCGTAAATGTTTGATTTTTTGGGCTGCGGCAATAAGTAACAATGGAGTGCTGCCTCAAAAATCAAAGCAATACGGGCTATAACTCCTTCTTAGGAGCACGAAATGTTGCCAAGTCGGGATATATATTCAAACGACATCTTATTTTGCACACAGTAACAAAAAGAAATTCGTTTTATCCTAACAACTTTCTGTTCTTAAAAGTTAAACATTTAAATAAATTAAGAATTTTATGTTTAATACGGCTCTATCTTATTTTAGTTTTAATTTTCAAATTTTGAAAAAGAAAGCAAAAATTGTTCCCAAATCTTATTGGCTGCAAACATCCTCGAAATGATGTTATGAATGTAACCGAAACCTATAGTTAACTAGGACATGTGCACTAAAACTGCTTTAAAATTAAGAAACTATTTACAACACAAATTATATTCAGTTGAACATTTCAAGTATTTTGTTTTATAAGGAGTTTTTTAACAAGAAGTTTGTTTAACTAAAATAAAACAAAATATTTTGATGGTATTACGAAGAGAAAAGTTCGGCAATTATAAATGAAAAATGTCCACCCATGCTGACGGATGTCGATTCTTTCATCAAAGTATTTAATCACTTTTTGGCAAAATGGCGATTCTATTTCGATAATCACACCATGGATTTTGAGTTTTAAGGCTGAAATGGATTCGATTGACTCCTAAATATAGCCCCACAAAATATAATCCCAGTGATGTTAAATCATACCACCTAGTGGCTGATTGTTGTGAAATTATGCGACCGGGAAATTTGAATTGCAATAAATTGATCATTTCATTGGCTGTGTGACGTGTGGAACCGCCCTGTCCAAACTACATGTCAGTAATATCCACGTCGTCAATAGCAGCCCAAAATTGTGTTGTTAGTATCTCTCGGTAGAGTAATCCAATGACTGCTACCCCCTCATAATCGAAAATAAAATCGGCCGAATTGCGCCTCCAAATTACACAGCCCATCATACAGTGACACGTTGAGCATGCAAAAGCTTCGCTCTAGGATTTTCAAAAGCCCAAATGCGTCAATACCCATACCCTGACAAGTCTTGTATTTGTCTTTTTAGGCATTTAGCTGTTCTCTGACTGGTTATTGAGGTAGGCCCTTCAGGAGTATCGTGGGCTGTGTGTTTCGAGGCCCTCGTTTGAATTTTTAGATCGCATCATTCACAATGAACACAATGAATGGTCCAGGCCCAGTGAGTATGCATGCCGTCGTGTTCTTGATTATATTAAGCTTCATGCGTTCTGGACCAGGAGATGGATAGTCTCCAACTCTTCAGCAAGGAGTGAAGACTGCCTTTTAGGGCGAGGATGACGCTACATTTCATCCACAGTGGTAATGATCCACCATCTGATTAGGGCCTACGGCCAGGTGCAGATGTAAATCTTATCACGTCGTACCCTAACAAGTGAAAATGGACTTCGGCTGAAAAATGTATGTTTTCAGAAAAACTAGCCGGTTGTTCCTGAATGAATTGAACGAATCTGTGGCGATGTGAATGATCGGTCGGCTACAATTCCTGAACCAAAGTTAAATCCTTACGTAAAATTCCCCATGTGGTGGTTTTTGCATCTACTTCAATACTGTGACTCACGGCTGCAATATTTTTTGATATGAAGGGCCCGATCGAACACGCCTTAGTGTTCGCACATTTTGTATCGAGCCTTTCAACTCATATTTAACGACCAAATTCTTAATAGCGGTCTCAAAAGGACGATTATGTTGTCCGAAAATATCATGAACATTACAAAATCTAACTTTAATGGAATCAATATTTTTATAGTGGATTTTAATTATTTTAATGGAATTTTTTCGTGCGAAATTGAGATTATTGCAACAATCGAAAACCTAAAGATGAAAACTAAAATGTTGAAAAACAAACTTCTTGTTGACAAAACCCGATAGAAAAATTTAAATGAAATCCTTCCCTCCTGATTGTTTCTTAAAATTTAAATTTTGATTTTGCTTGATTTTAGTTTAGTTGATTATTTATTGTTTTTTTGTGATTTAATTAAAAATTGTGTTTTAGTTTAGTGTTGTGTATTTCGAGGACAACAAGCGTATCATCATAAACTACTTGCTTTTGGTATATGAGTAGTTTCTTTTTCTGCTTTTAAGTTTATTCGCTACCTTTCTCGGGTATTTATTCATAAAAAAAGAAATAGGTGTAGGCGTGTGTAGAATAAATATTTTTTACAGTTCTACAACAAGTGAGATGCTGTCTTGACAGCGGTAGCCAGTATTTTATTTCTTTTATAAAATATAAATGGTGTTTGGAAGTTTAAGTGTTCAGCATTTTAACGCAACATATGATTGTCAATAACTGTGTAAAAGTTTTTATTTCCGTTTCTTTTTTCCATCCATTTTCCTTTGTTTATTGGCCATTTTTTACACGGCTCTTATAATGGATATAATGGGGTATGATTTTCTGTTCTATGTTTTTGTTGTTTTTATAGTCCGCAGACAAGTTTCTTTTTTTTTAATTTTCTTCTCGTAATGTCGCTTACTCTGCGTCAATAGGTTCCGTTAGATGTCCAGTTGACAGTAGGTTTGTCTGTTTGTCTATTTATTTACATTAACGGAGAGAGTTGGGGCTTATGATTCAAACCAACAAAACATTTTTAAACAAACTGATTTAACAAATAAAATTGCAAAGGAAAAAAAATATTAAAAAATTTCTGTTTACTTTTTGTTTAATTGAAGTCAATAGATAAAATATTTGATGATTGTTGAATATATATGTGTGTGTGTGTGTAAAAATTAATATTGAAATTTAAATTACAGTTGATTTTTTTTTAAGTTTTTATAATTTGGCAAAGTAAAATATTTGATTTTCATTAAAAGAATAATTGAAACGACAGGCATCAGCATTTCTTTTTATTTCAAGGGAAGCACATTTTAACAAGTGTAATTAAAAAAGTAATATAATTTTTGATTCGTTACAGTACATTCTCCATCGTCCATTTTATACAGGCTCACACCTGCATAATACGGTGAACTGTGTAACTAAAATAAGACAAAAGACAACTGTGCAAATTCACAAGGAAGCCTTACAATGTTTAGGGATATTTGCCTCTATATAATGGAAAGCGTGTTATGTTGAATAGTTGAGCCCACCCAAGAAGTTATTACTGAAACTGTAAGTGTGTAAAAGGAGCTAGTGGGGGATTTTCGAACTATAACGTTCCAGTAGAGGTTTAAAAATTGCAGCTTTTTAAAGTGATTATGGTTATAGCAAAGCAGTATGAAGACTCTTAGGCAGCCACTGAAGAATATTCTGCAAGCCATACTATCTATGATTTGATGAATTCCGCGATCTAACTCTTTCGCAATAAAATGCTCAATATAATATGCTTAAGCTTTCGTCAAATCTGAAGCTATAAATTGCAGTAGAACTACTATGGCAGCAGATAATGTATTACTAAGATTAGACTGTTATTTGCATCAAAAGGTAACAGGGGATATTTACTTGATTTCGCGAACCGAAGGAATTAAAAAAGGCCTTAATGTAACACTCTGACAGATCGGGAGATGGCAACTTTAGAATCTCTTACAGATGATTCTGCAACCGCGGCTGGAAGAGATCACAAAGGCAGAGCTTTTGTTGTTTCTAAATACCCCTTGCGAATAAAGACAACAAAAACATCCATGTCAAATATGTCAGCATGCTCCCCCCAGGGGCACATGATAGTCTTTATGGATCCTACAACTGCGATCTAGACTGGTGTCTTGCGGGCTAAAAGGGAGCCCAGACCCCTTCAAGGCTTGTAGGAGTCATCTGGACAATCCACTATATTTCCACGGGAATCAGTGGCCCGCAGAGTTCTGCTATTTGTCTCTTTAGGCATTTAGCTGTTCTCTGGCTGATTATTGAGGTAGGCCCTTTTGGGAGTATCGTGGTGGCTGTGTGTTTCGAGGCCCTCGTTTGAGTTTGTGGGTCAAATCATTTACAATGAACACAATGAATGGTCCAGGTGCAGTGGGTATGAATGCCGTCGTGTTCTTAATTATATTAAGCTTCACGCGTTCTGGACCAGGAGTTGGATAGTCTCCAACTCTTTAGCAAGGAGTGAAGGCTGCGGCCTACTTCAGGCTTTCGAAGTTGCAAGTAGGAGTGACCGGAAGATATACGTATCTGAAGGCCTTCTAGGGCGAGGATGGCGCTACACAGCATCCACAGTGGTAATAGCCACCATCATCTGATTAAGGCCCACGGGCAGGTGCAGATGTAAACCTTATTACAACATGTCAGCATGCTTAAGATTACACGGACTGTAAACAGAAATAAAAAATACTTAAAGTAAAAGAAAATTATACTTAATATCAGAAAAGAATCGGTAACGCCTAGAAACAAAGGCACTGAAGAGACAAGCCGTCTAATACAATAGTAATCAGCTTAACATTCCGTATCATACAAAATTAAAATCTCTTAGCTTTATGCAAATCTAAATACTAAAAAAGTTTTAATTAACCGGGGTATTTATCGCAGTAAAACAAGGTAATTTTTACAAAAATAGTTATGGAGCTATTGAACTGTATCATAAAAAGTCTTCTTTAAAGGGTTTAATTCAATATCATTATTAATACTTATATATTCAGCTATAATTCCTCATGCCATTCGTATACTCTTTCACTCCTAAAAATGTGCAAACAAACATCCTCTTTTAAAATGAAATCTAAATAATATTTTTTTTCCTTTTGATTTAAATTGAAACAAAATTTTAAAAGTATATATTTACATATATATATTAAACAATCTATATATTGATGCGATTATTATTCCCTTAGCACGATTTTTTCGTTGTTGTTATTGATGTTTATAAAAAAAATAGTAACAACAAATGTAGTTGTATTGAATATGTAATCGGAAAAAAGGAGGCTGTATGTAATAAAGGGGAGTTTTCAACCCAATCAAAAAGTTATATAAATTGTTAAATAAAATCATATTAAAATAAAATCATATTACAAAATTCTTAAATAAATTTATAAATGAAATAGTGTAAAGAGGTGTGACTATTATATAGCACATGCACACATTGTCGAAAAATATATTTTATATAAAAGGATACACATTTACGTTGAAACGCTAAAATGATTTTGTGCATTTGTGTATGTATTTCGCGCAATTATAGATGAATTTTATATAAATATAACATTTTTTTTATTTATTTATAATTAAAGAGTGAATTTTGCCAGATTCATACCATAATGTCTATTGCTGCAGTTGTATGTTGAGGTAAAGTTAACACAAAAACAAAAAAAAAAGGAAAGAATGGGAATGTATTGAATAAAAATATAAAAATTATTGAAACAAAATTAAAAGCTGTCTCTGCCTACTCAGGTTTTTCCATAATTTATAAAAAAATATTATGGGAAGTGGCAGCAATTTAGTCTGAGGTTTAAAATTTAATATAATGTTTACCCTACGTCTATGTAGTAATGGAAAAAGTAGAGGGGTGATGTACTCTATATACCAGTTGTTATAGATGGGATTTCATCAGACGAGTTCAAGATTAATTAAGGGATACTGCAAGGCTCCGTTCCTTCCTATTTCTAACTTTTCTACATGGCCGTCTTTATTGAAATTTCAACTCTATATATTCTTTCGCAGATGACATTTGTCATTCGTATGCATTTGGTAATAGACCGAACCAGTTGGAGGTGAGTTCCATCAGGCCGAACATGAATGATAAGCTCAATCATGATCTCGCAAAAATCTCGGAATGGAGTCGTATAAATAGACCCGATTTTAATGCCCGTAAAACACAATGTTGCATGATTACACATAGATCTGTGTTTGGAATGATGCTGCATCTGTTGCTATGGGTGATATAGGTATTACCGAATCGGACGCTCTTGATGATCGTGGTATTTTTCAAGTTTCTGAAGAAGCTTTCAAGTGCCTCTGTTTTCTAAAACGGTGTAAGAGATGCGTGATAAGATTTACGTCTGTACTGTGTATGTCATAACCAGATGGTGGATCATACCACTGTGGATGAAATGTAACGACATCCTAGCACTAGAAGGCCTTCAGATACGTATATCATCCAGTCACTCCTAGTTGCAGCTTCAAAAGCCCGCAGCAGGCCGCAGCCTTCATCCTTGCTGAAGAGTTGGAAACTATCCAACTCCTGGTCCAGAAACATAATAAAATTTTAAAACACAGCCGCAATCATGCTCACTGGGCCTGGACCATTCATTGTGTTCATTTTTGAATGATCCGACCCACACAACTCAAACAAGGGCCTCGAAACACACAGCCACCACGATACTCCCAAAGGGAGTAATCAGTCAGAAAACAACTAAAAGTCTAAAGAGACAATAAGCGGAACTCTGGGGCTTTACTGATTCCCGTGGAAATATAGTGGAATTGACCAGTTGGCTCCTGCTTGGCTTTAAAGGGTCTGAGCTTCTTTTTACCTCCATGTAATGACAGTGATATTCCGTCAAAACATATCAATGTGCCCCCCGTGGGACAGTGTAAGGGATACTTCACTCCATCCGATCTTCGGACTATTTATACCACCTATATCAGTCCAAAAATGGAATAAAACTCTCATGTATGGCCCAAAGTCTATTTTAGAGTTGTTTGACCGCATACCTGAGAGGGCCATCGACGCAATGTATTTCACTGTTTTATCGTTAGTACAATGGTAGATGCTCGAATGATTTCGCGTTTTCGTTAAGAGCGCATCCATTTGTGGTTGATTTTCCAGTGAATCGCACTACGCATTACAGGGGAAAATTCGTTTTTTAGCAGAACAGTCCTTATGTAGAATAAACTCCCTGCATAGGTCTTTCCTGTCACTTTCAATGCAGAAAGGTTCAAATTGAATGTCAACAAACACTACTCGCTCTTTCCTCCTCCCCATAATCTAATTTCCTAGTTCTGGCACAATGTGTTGTATGTGTAGGGGGTCATCCCCTGAGTGCTGGTCCGAGAAAAAAACATTAAGATGAGCAAAACTTCAAAAATTAAAAAGGATTTTTTTGCAAAAATATTAAAAAAAATTTTATCAGCTTTTAAGGTCTTTCAGATTTCCATCAGGGGATTCTGATTGCATCACACTGTTCCTACTATCAATTACATCATCGTTTCTTTTTTTTTTTTTTTTTATAAAGAGAAGTAGCACTTCAGGCAACAATGCCTATTTAGTCAAGTACCGTGCTACTTTCTTTAGGAAAGGGATAGAGAATAGATGAAACAGGTGGTGAAAGTAGAAGGATAGTCGGAAATTAACTGCCGTGTATAAGACAGCACAGCGACCAGTGACTATGCCTATGCATAATAATAATAGGTGCCCCTGTAGGCTAGTAGGTAGTGTACTAGCTTGTTAATATGGGGGTTGTGGGTTCGATTCCCAACGAAGACCTTGGTTTTTTTCACTACAAAACTAAAAATTGACTGTCGGTGGGACTGCTCAGTGATGAAGGCATGGTTACTGGTCGCTGTGCCGTCTTATATGACAGATAATTTCCGACTATCCTTCTACTTTCACCACCTCTTCTCCTTCTACTCATGATTAATGCAAAGCCTAGGACAAGATTTTAATTTACTCATTTTGATGATCCCTTGTGCTACCTGTGAAGTGTAGTAAAAGAGAGGGAAAAAGAGGAAGATGAAAAGAAGAGGTCGAGAGAAGAGCTATATATGAGTAACAATGTTAGAATAGAATGCGAGAGAGAGAGAGAGAGAAAGAAAGAGAGAGAGAGAAGGAGAGAGAGAGAGAGAGAGAGAAAGAGAGAGCGGGCAGGGTATGTAGGAGGGAGAGTTGCATATAAAACGCACACGGATCGAAATACGTAATCAATTAGAGGACAGAGCTGCGCCATCTAGGAGTGGGTCAGAAATCCAACCGCAGCTGTTCGAAAAGAAACTGATACTGCTCGATTCCAATGATGAGACACCAGATAGGCTACGAAAATGCTAGTGCTGTAATCGGCATTTCAATGCGGCGCCAGGTAAAGACTCTTAAATCATCAATTTTATCGCTGATTTTTTGGTCCTTCTCCCAACAAAATTGATCGCAACAGCAGAAAAAATATATTCATTATTGAACTACATTTTAAAATTATTTTCGTTGTTAAGGCTAATTGCCAGATTAAGTAATACCCTAAAATATTTAGTATTCACTTTGGATGCAACTTGAAATCAAGTTGCCAGTAAATGAACGTCAGGTCAATGAACACTCTTTTGAGCTAAAAAAAAAATAGGATCATATGACTGTGAATAAAATATAACTACATTAAGTGGTCATCAAATGCATTAAAGTTCTAGAAAGATTTCAATTCTTTCTATCTTCATCTTATTATTTAAAGGGCTGTTTGAAGCAAAATTATCTCATGCGAAAAAACGTAAAGGGGAAAATTAAATTGGTGCTTTAATAAAATTTAGACAATTAAGCTCGGATTTTATTTAACCAAAAATATTGAAAAAATTATGCATAGAAAAAATAACAAATTTTCAATACAATTCTGCTATAATCTACCAAAATATTTCGAAACAAAAATCCTCTAAAGATTTAAATTTTTAACAAAAATTACTTGATTTTAGGAGTATAATTTTCAAAAATTCAATTAAAACCAGTACAGTGGATCATTATGAATTTACTATGATTCGACAATTGAGCATCAGAAGATCAAAAATATATATGGTAAAACAAATTTGTAACTTGACAAAGCTTGATCATATGTCAGTTACCCCAGCTCCTAAATTTTGCTAACTCTGAAAAGGTGGTTGCTATAAACCGATATATCGAAATAGTGTTATATATTTTTTTAATATTATCCTAAAAAAATATTAAAGAACTTATGTGATGTTCGAAATAAATTCATACCACACATTTATTTGTTAATAAATAACATTTGAACCGTTAAAAAATAAGAACAGAACTTTGTTTAACTCCCACTATCCTCCTTCTTGACTGAAATATTGCCAATCAAAAATGGCTGTGAAAATGAATCAATCGCATTAAAACATAAAAAAAGAATGAAAAAAATATAAATAATAAAATTTAAAAGGTAAAAATAACAACAAACACCAAAAATATACAACCCCATTGTTGCTAAAATGAAAGTAAACAACAAATATTTCTTTTTCGCAATTGTTTGCATGTACAATAAAATGTTTGGCGTCAAAAGTTTCATAGAAATAATGAAAAAAATCATTGTTAAAAAAATTCAATATTATAAAAAGGCGATTAAAAAAGGCACCTTTTTAAAACGTTCACAAAAGTATCTACTATAAACTGTCTTTAATTAAAGTAGCTTTAAAAATTTTTTAAAAATACATTTATTATAAAGCAAGAGAAAACCTTTTAGAAAACTATTCTTTAAAACAGAAATTTAAAAAAAAAAAAACTAATATTAAAAAAAAACAATATAAACCAAATCCAAGTTAGAGTTTAAAAATACATTCAAAGTGCAGTGCAGTAGTATAAGCTGCTTATTGTAAACTAAATTTCTTTATTGAGAATATAAATGCCAGGAAACTATAACATTTGATGATATTTCAACAAAAAAATACGTTCACGTTATCTATTCACATTATCTAGCATAACCTTTTAAAGAAAAGTACCTTTAATGCTGCATTTCTCCATTTAAAGTCTATGACGCGTAGTTTTTTTTAAATTTAGTTTTTAGGGTAAAAATCCCGTTTTTGTAATTATTTAAGTTATCTGCTTCATTTATCCCTTGATTAATAATGATAAAGCAGTTAAAAACCATAATCGTGAAAAGAGAGTAGATAATACGTAATGTACAAATACAGCATATTTATTATAAAGGGTCCGCCAGCTAACGTTTTGTTTTTTCAACTAGTGCTTATTTCGTGAATGGTAACACTTAGCTCATGTTTTATTTGACAGATAAATAGTTTTATCCTTGCGCTGAACGAATATGGTTGTGTATACGCTTGGACAACGCTGGGAAATATTGCAACATTACTTTGAAAATCATGGCAATGTTGCAGAATGTGTGCGTACGGATTTTGGAAGAAGAGAAGCACCGCCAGCTTCGTATCTTATGAAAAAAGTAAAAGAAACTGGCATCCTCATCGATAAACCAAAGTGTGAAAAGTCAAAAACAGTGCGTACACCCGAGAATATTGCTTTTGTGACAGAAAGTGTGCGTGAAGCGCCATCAACATCATTTCACCGTCGTCCTCAACAATTGAACATTTCAAAGACATCATTGAGACGAATTTTGCATAAAGACCTTGGCATGACGCCATACAAAGTCCAATTGGTTCAGGAGTTGAAGCCAAGTGACCATCCAATGCGTTTTCGCTTCGCTAAGTGAGCCTGCGATCGACTTACAGAAGATGCCGATTTTGCAAAAAAAAAATCATCTTTTCATTTTGATCTTGGCGGGTATATAAACAAGCAAAATTGTCGCATTTGGGGCACAGAAAACCCGCACGCATACATTGAAAAGCCAACGCACCCAAAACGAGTCACTGTTTGGTGAGGATTTGTTTCAGAAGCAGAATTGGGCCATTTTTCTTAGAAAATGAGCGAGGAGTGGCCGTTACAATCAATGGCGAACGTTATCGGGCCATGTTGAACGAATTTTTGTTCACAAAACTTGAAGAGGAGGATATTGGCAACATTTGGTTTCAACAGAACAGCGCTACGTGCCACACAGCCGAAGCTACACTCGATATTTTGTGCCCTATTTTTGAAGATCGCATTATCAGCCGCAGAGCTAATGTCGTTTGGCCACCTCGCAGCTGCGATTTGACACCGTTGTTATGCCGACAAGCCAGAAACAATTGACGCTTTAAAGGACAATATTCGTGAAGCCATTGGTGAAATACAGTTGCGCACAATCGATAATCTGCTTAAAAATTGGACAAATCGTGTAGGCATGGCCTGCCGAGGCAGCCATTTGAATGAAATTATATTCCATTATTAACCGGACGGATTGTACTTTCAAATAAAAAAAAAGAAATTTGACAAAATATTCAGTAGTTTTGTTTATAGCATTTAAAACAAACAACAAGTTATTTGAAGGACCCTCTATTTTATATTTTAAGTACCATTAAAAATAGTGTATTGTAGCTAAACTACCTTTTGAAAAAGTACGGAACTTTTTTTAGCAATCAAAATTTTATTGCACTTTTTGAAAAAGTATTTTCTGGAAACTTAATGTGAAAGCAATTTTTTAAATCAGTTAAGAAAGTAACTTCTGAAGTACCTTTAGGCAAGTAAAAAGTACCTATTTTATACAAAAAAAAATTTTTTTAAATAATTTATATTTTTTAAAAGGAAAATTTGTTTATGGAAAGGTTTATAATTAAAACAACATTTCACGACATTTCGTGTTATAACAAAAATATATTTATGGAGTATGAACTTAGTAGGAGAATTATATCGAAATTGCTAATGTTCCAATATATGAAAACTCTAAAATACATATCTGTATATAACTGTACCCATCTTCATTCAAAAATGGAGGACGTAGCATCACATGTGTTGATTTATTCATTCACAATAAAGTTTTTATTAATCGAGCATGATCAAGAATTACTTTAATCTAAAGCTATCGAATCTCAAAAACTGCCGCCCAATTTTTTTTTAATATCTGTCATATGAAACAAATAATGTTGGTCAAATTATTATTTAAACATGAAGTAAAGGGTTTTTCAGCAAGAAGTTTGTTTTAAAAAACAAAATATAATAGAAAATAAAACAGAAAATTTATTTATTTAAAGATGATTCAACATTTTATTGTATAACATAGACAAATGTTCGGTAATTATGAATGAAAAATGATATCTGGCAAATGTCTATCACGACCACGGTGACAGATGTCGATCGTTTCATCAACGTTTTTAATCACTTTTTAGCAAAACTGCGGTTCTATTTGGTTAATCACATCACGGATTTTGAGTTTTAAGGCTGAAATCGATTCGATTGGCTCCGTGTAGACTCTGTCCTTAACATAGTCCAAAAAAAAAGAATCCAGTGGTGTTAAATCACACGACCTGGATGGCCACTTAAATGCTGATTCTCGTACGATCGAAAAATTTGGTCTGGTGTAAATTGATCGTTTCATTGGCTGTGTGACATATGCCACTGTTCTGTTAAAACCGCATGCCCGTGCTATCCACGTCGTTAATCATAGTCTAAAATTGAGTTGTAAGCATCTCGTGATAGCGTGATCCATTAACCTTAGCCGCGTTTCCAGTTTCATCTACGAAAACAAAAAACGGTCCAATCAGGCCTACAGGTCACATAGCGCAACAGTGACACGTTGAGCATACAAAGGCTTCAAAATAATAGCTCTAGAATTTGTAGAAGCCCCAATGCGGCGGCAATTGAAAATGGACTTCGTCTGAAGAAATGTTTTTTAAAAAAAAAAAATGGGCAGGTTGTTCCTGAATGAATTTTGCGAATCTATGGCGATGGGAATGACCGGTCGGCTTCATATCCTGCACCAGTTGAACCTTGTAAGGCTTTAAAGTCAAACCCTTACGCAAAATTTGCCAAGTGGTGATTTCGGACGAATTTAAACAAAACTCACGGCTGCGATATTTTTCACTTGAACAACCCGATCGAACACACGTTGGTGTTTGTACATTTTGTATCGAGCCTGACGACTCAAATTCTTAATACAGGTCTCAGAAGGACGATTTTATGTTGTCCAAAAATATGACGAATTTTACAAAATGTAACTTTAACAGAACCACTATTTTCATAATGGATTTTAATGGGATTTTCATGCCAAATTGAATGCATTTTAACAAATACCAATGCATTTACAACGAAATGTCAATGTTGTTGGTTTTGCCACAATTGCAAAGCAAATTTCTTGTTGTAAAACCCTATATTGCTAGAGTATGCAGCACACCATAGAATATGATATGATAAAATAATATCATTATAAATATGATGACGAATCACGATAAAACAAAACAAAATATTAAATTATTTATGGAAGCTGTAAGAATGCCGTGTTATATGAGGGATAAGTGTATATACATAAATATACAAGGCTATGAGCATAAAACCCACTTAACTATAGCAATATTGTGCTGTTTTATATCCAATTTTTTTAAAGCTAAAAAAAAAACAAAAACAGATTTATAAAATAAATTTTTTGTGTACATGAAGTGTTTTTTTTCCATTTTGTACTTTTATCACATGTCTCGTTATAAAGGCAAACAAGAGTACAAGCCATACTTTCATATAGATTTATATATGTAGAATAGTGGATTTTTTGTGCTTTTATTTTATTATTTGCACATTGGTGTGACCGAATATTGTATATTTACCCACTCACGCACACACACATTTATATAATTGTTTAACTCAAAATTCCCACACAAACATACACTTTCGTTTACTCTGACCACCCCAAAAAAAAAGTGCGCGGCAAGAGGTTTTATATTTTATATATATATATATTTTTTTTGAAAAGAACAAAAAAATATTTTTGTAGTGGGCCAATTTTGGTTCAAAATTTCATTAAAACTAGAGTTTGAGTGCGCATACGCTGCAAATGCAGAAATTGCAAGCAAAAAATATTAACAACATGAACTGGTCAGAGAACACAATTCAAATGCAAATATGCTGTTGCGAAAAAAAAGTGAATTTCGTTTGTTGGGCTGAGTATTTGTATGCAGTTGCATATTTTTTGCTGCATGTATGTTGTTGTTATGTGTAAGATTAAAAAAAAATATTATTAAACTCAACTTCTCATTCCCTCCTATAGTCATGGCTATTAAAAAATCTGCTTTAAAATAGTGCTTTATTAGTGTAATTTCTCTTTTTTTTTGTTAATTTATATTGATGGCTTCAAAATATTTATTTATAAATGCTTTTATGTTTCTGAATTTTAAAAATATATAACGGAAACTTAATTATAAATGTTTTATGATATTAACAGAAAACATATATATATATATATATGTATATATGTATATATGTATATATATATATATAGAAAAGTACAGTCCAGTTTCAAATTAAGTTCAACAGGATATAAACTTACTATTACTACTTTGCAGACAAAAATGTGGTCTTCAGGTACCCAAATGTAATGGTAAATAAAATTACAAGTTTTAAAACTACAAAATGGTCGTATTAAACAAAATGGACCTTTTAACACTTTTGCCAGCAATAATTATTTGCAATATCAGGGTTCAGCTCATTTTGATATTGAGTTTGGGGACTCCACAGTTTAACATGATAGTCAATCGATAGTCAATGATCAGTCTTAAGCAGTGGTAAAAATCATTGCAACATAAGTTACACCCATTTATATCCTTATAAGAAACAAAACATCCATCAACTCCCTTATGTATACAGTAATATTCAGGTCAGTTGTGGCTACCTTCTCTGCTTTACAGCAAATGAATATGCTCTTGTTATCTCATTTGGGTCTTAGCTATTAGAATTTCAAGTATCTGGCTTTGGTCTTAACTGTGAGGTGATTGTAACTGTAGTTTTGTTTAATCAAGGTTATCGATTACTTTAACTTTTATATGTAAAATTTATCGATTAGTATGCAAAAGTTATCGATTATTTTAACTTTTATCTGTAAAACTTATCGATTACTTTAACTTTTATATGTAAAAGATATCGATTACTTTCACTTTAAAATGTAAAAATTATCGATTAATTTAACTTTTATCCGTAAAAGTTATCGATCACTTTAACTTTTATCCGTAAAAGTTATCGATCACTTTAACTTTTATCCGTAAAAGTTATCGATCACTTTAACTTTTATAAGTAAAAGTTATTGATAACTTTAACCTTTATATGCAAAAGTTATCGGCTACTTTAACTTTTATATGTAAAAATTATCGGTTACTCTAATTTTTATATATAAAATTTATCGATTACTTTAACTTTTATATGCAAAAGATATCAATTACTTCAACTTTTATATGTAAAAGTTATCGATTACTTTAACTTTTATATGTAAAAGTTATCGATTACTTTCATTTAAAAATGTAAAAATTATCGATTACTTTAACTTTTATATCTAATAGTTATCGATTACTTTAACTTTTATATGTAAAAATTATCGATTACTTTTACTGTTATATGTAAACGTTATTGATTACTTTCATTTTTATGTATAGAAATTATCGATTACTTTAACTTTCATATGTAAAAGTTATGGATTACTTTAAATTTTATATGGAAACATTATCGTTTACTTTAAATTGTCTATATAGCACTTATCGATTACTTTAATTATTATTAATTACTTTTAATCTTTTATAAAGTTATTAATTTTTTTTCTCGTGGAACGTCCTCGATTAATTCAGTTTTTCACTAAAAAAAATTATCCGTTAAATATTTTCTATAGAAAATTTATATGTCTGACTATAACTTTCTGTATTATTAAATAACTGGGTACCTCCTTTCAGGCCTTTACTTGCAGAACAACATGAAATACATACATGTCAATATTATCATCTTAGCTAGCAAAACATAAAACGTTATTCGCACCCTCATTCCAGAATTAAAAACCAAACAGTAACTGTTAAGTCGGTAATTATACAGAACAACCTGCACCTACTGAGGAGCCAAGAAGAGAAACTGGAAAACTAGGTCTCAGTAGACTGTCAGACGGTTTACAAGTGTCCGGAATTTGTTCTCTCACATACCTTCGCTAACCTATAAGTCTGTAACATGGAGCAGAAAATTTTAAAATCTGGTTTTTAGGATGTTTTTTTACTAAGCAGACACAGATGCTTCAGTTGCCTACAAACAATTCGCGGAGCAAAGGCTGTCGAAAAAAAATTTCATTCAAAAAATTTATTTCCTGGTCCAAAAAACCCATTGTTAATAATTTTTTAAGTTATCACAAAATTATGCCATTTGAGGTATAGATCGCGTAAATTGAGTTTAAATTTTCATTGGAGAAAAAGTTAAGTTTTTGGGTTAAAAATTCAATTTTTGAAAATTTTTAAATAATCACAGAATTTTGTGATTAAAGCTCTAGAAGGGTCTCCTTCGTTAACCCCTTAGAATAATAATGATAAAGAAGTTAAGTACCAACACTTAACCAGCACGGTTGAATTAAGCCCCTGTAGGTTTGTAGGTAGTGTACTAGCTTATTAGACTAGGGGTTGTGGGTTCGATTCCCCACAAAGACTTTGGTTTTTTTTTCGCTACAAATAAAAATTGACTGTCGGTAGGGCTGCTCAGTAATGAAGGCATGGTCACTGTACTGTCTTTATACAACAGTTAATTTCCGTAGCTATCCTTCCACTTTCACCACTTGTCTCATCTCTTCTCTATCCCTTTCCTAAAGAATATAGCACGGTACTTGACTAAATAGGCATTGTTGCCTGAAGTGCTCCTTCTTTTAAAAAAAAAAAGCCAAGACATATAGTAAAGTATTAAGTATTTGACGGTCAGAACTGCATGTGGTTATAAATTTTTAACCAAAAAATATTGCCGGCAAATTTTGATGTATTATTTTTTAGGAAGGAAACTGCTACATTAAGTTTCCGTGCGATGTTAAATAAACAGCATTTAATTGCAATTTTGTACTCAGTCGATAGTTTTAGCATTTTTCCGGAATGCGAGGTGCTGGAGATCCTCGTGAATAAAGAGTAACACATAAAGTACAAATACAGCATAGCTTAAATTTTGAATTAATTTTCGACCACCCTGTAATTTTTGTCTAATTTCAAAATCAATTAAGTTTTATAAAATTGCATAATGTTTTATAAAATCTTTATTAAAATATTACGAGTCTTTTTATTTTGCTTAAAGATTTTGTTTCCTTTAACAACCAACCGTTTCACTTTCTATTTGTCTAAGTTTTTATTGTAAAAGGCAAGAGAAAAGGGTAATCTAATGATTAACATGATATAAATTTCATAAATTAAATACACACATTAACTTTATGAAAAACAACATTAGCGGAAAATTACGGTTGGTTTAAATTTTTTTGGTTTATTAACATTAACAAGATTTTTCTTTTAATTTTTTTTTGTTGTAGATTTTCAACTGTCCCATTCAAGGCTTAATAACAACAAAATTACATATAAAATAAACTTCATTACAATTTCATTGCTAAAAAAAAACATAAACCCTTGATAAAGGATTTTTTAATATCCAAATACAGGATATTTTGCTGAAAACACATTTTATAACAAACGTCAACAGAATTTCAATTTTATTTCCTAGTCCATCATATTTTTTTTTGTATGTTAAGTTGCGTACGGTTGAGTATTCAGAAATCACTGCATGCAACATAAAAAAACATAAAAAAAAATTCAAGCAGCACTTATGAAATCCCTAGCCAAAGCTTTAGACAAACGGAAATTGAAAAAAAAAATATAGACTATACGCACTACGGGATATAAAAAGACTTTTTTCGCAGGTTGCAAAATAGCGGAAAGAGACTGTCAAATAAATTTGAAGTTCAAGTTTTTTAATAAAAATGAAAGAAAAAATGGATAAGATTCAAATGTTAAATATTAATGTATTTTCTAGCATTATTATAACACATTAAAATAAAGATTGGGGGTTGTCTCTAAAAGTTAGAATTGGAAATTAAAAAATGACTGTTAGTAACCAAAAGTTCATAAAAATTTAAATAAAATCAGCAGTTCGATCTAAAAGAAAATAAATATTCGGAAAAAATCAAGGATAATAAAGAAAATAGGAAAATATTTTTCTAATTAGTTATCGATTGATAAATCAAATTATTGCAGAGACGTTATCAGCATATATATTAACTATTGAAAGGTTTTTCAATTCTGCATTTGTAAACAATACTTGGTGATTACTTGAAATTTCTATAGTGAGATTATCGATAAAGAAGAAAGAAAGAAAAAAGATATTGTTTTCCTTCCTACATTATCCTAAATTATCCTTTTATCACTTAGTTTTTTTTTTTTTTATAGAAAAGTTGACGACGACTTTAGCTGTTTTTCATTTTTTTGCCGAGCAATTTGTAATTTTTCCATAAAAAAGTTATCGATTATTAAAAAACTGCCGCTAAAATAGTTATTGACACGTAAAAGATTTCTATAGATAAGTTATGGATATATTAAAATTTTCTACAGAAAATCTATTTATAACTTAAAGTTTTGTATAGAACTAAAATCAATACCATACAATTTTTAAAGAAAACATTTTTCAGGAAAAGACAGAAGTGATTTAAAAAAAATTATAGATGACTATAACGATGAATTAAATTTTTCTATAGAAAAGATATCGATGCCTTAAACTTTTCTATAAAAAAATATCGCTGCCTTAAACATTTCTATAGAAAAGATAACGATGCCTTAAACTGTTCTATAGAAAAGATATCGATGCCAAAAAATTTTCTATAGAAAAGATATCGATGCCTTAAACTGTTCTACAGAAAAAATATCGATGCCGTAAACTGTTCTATAGAAAAGATAACGATGCCTTAAACTGTTCTATAGAAAAGATATCGATGCCTTAAACTGTTCTATAGAAAAGATATCGATGACTTGAACTTTTTCTATAAAAAAGTTATCGATGACTTGAACTTTTTCTATAGAAAACTTATCGATGACTTGAACTTTTTCTATAGAAAATTTATCGATGACTTGAACTTTTTCTATAGAAAATTTATCGATGACTTGAACTTTTTCTATAGAAAATTTATCGATGACTTAAACTTTTTCTATAGAAAATTTATCGATGACCTGAACTTTTTCTATAGAAAATTTATCGATGACTTGAACTTTTTCTACAGAAAAGTTATCGATGACTTGAACTTTTTCTATAGAAAAGTTATCGATGACTTGAACTTTTCTATAGAAAAGTTATCGATGGCTTGAATTTTTCTATAGAAAAGTTATCGATGGCTTGAATTTTTCTATAGAAAAGTTATCGATGGCTTGAATTTTTCTATAGAAAAGTTATCGATAACTTGTAGCTTTTTCTATAGAAAAGTTATCGATAACTTGTAGCTTTTTCTATAGAAAATTTATCGATAACTAGCAACTTTTTCTATAGAAAAGTTATCGATGACTAGAAATTTTCTATAGACTTCAAAAGTTGTAATTGATATTTACCCTTCTATAAAGTTATCAATTATTTTTGCTTGTAGAATGTTTACAATTAATTTAAATTTTCATTTAAAATGTTATTTCCATAGAAAAATTCTCAATAACTGCTATATTTTCAGACGGAAATCCAAATTTTTTCAGTATTTACGTTAAATTTTTATTCATAGAAAACATAACTTTTTTTAGTTTAAAAAAATAATATGACTTTTAGTTAATATTTTCAAGCAAAACTATTGTATCAATTTTAAAAGATACTTAACATCACATTTCTATTTTGAGGAAAAAACGTTAGTAAATAATAATAATTTCTACAGAGCTTTAAACTTAATATGCAATGGTTCCTATCTTCTAATTTCAATTTAAATTGAAGCCCTTATGTTATAAAAACAGCGAAAATGCACTTTCTTTTGTCGGTGTTACTAGCTATTTTTTTGTTTAATGTTTTGTTTTTATGCCAGCATCCGAAAAAATAAGCTAAAAAAACCTTAAAAACCATTTTTATGTTTTCAAGTTTCAGTGTAAAGAGAATTTCGCTTGTGCTTCTATTTTTTTTTTTTTTTTTTTTTTGTAAAGAATTCTGCTGTCAAACTCTACCCCCATTAGCTCAAGTTTTTGTTTTTCTCTTTTTTTGTGCGCGAAAGTGAGATTACGCTGACCTCTGGCAAAAAATCGGTGGGGTTGGATTGTTTTACTTCGTCTACATATCGCTACACTTAAAAAAAAAATCAGCAAAGAGTACTACTTCTAATGCTAGACAAATGTTGTTAGCTGCAAAAAGAAAAGTATAATATTATTACATTTTACCCCCTTTTTTATAAACAACTGCAACAAGACAATAAAAGCTTGTAAACATTTGACACAGCGCTACAGATCAAATGGCTTGTAAAGAAAAATGTAGCGTTTTAGCTGCTTAATTTTTTTTTGTTTTTCTGCTCGTCTTTGTATTTATTAGGCAATTTTTAAATTGATCTTAAAAGAGAAAAACTTTAAATATAAAGACAAGTCCTGCAAAAAAATTAAATCAAGGACTATAAGGTACATAATGGCAAGGAAGTGTGGTATTATTGGCAAGAGTCAATTTAAAAATGAGGTCGTATTCTCAAGGCATTAAAAAGAAACACGCACATATACACAGGCACACACACGCACACACTCAAACCTAAAATAACGTTGACATGTTTTATTTTTAATGTTACTCTCACGGTGTAAGTGCTGATAGTTGAATTTTGACAGATTGGTTTAATATTCCGCAAAACCTATTAGAAACGATGAACGCGATCTATTAGCGTTTATAATACTTTATCTTTTTTCTTTCCAAAAAGTAATACTTACAAAATTTTATACAAAAAGTACCGTCAAAAAGAGTTTAAGAGCTTCTTAAAAAAACATATTCACATGCCGTTTTAAATTACGTTTTCGAAAAGAATTTTTTGTCATTTTAAATTTAATAATTTTAATATTTCGCAACAATTATCTTTAGCGAAACATCAAAGTCATCAATACTCTGGCTAGAGCATAAAACAAAAAGGAATTCGTCAAAATGTTAGGGTGGCGTTGATGTTGACAACGGCAATATAGCCGTTTATCCTTTGCTCACTCCTTTTTAAAAACCACTTTTTCAGTTTTTTTTCCCCTTTTTGATAAATATTTAATGGAAATGTATTTGACGGCTGGCTTATACAATTGTTTTCACGTGTTTTTTTTATAGCAATACAAATACAAACATTTTGCTGTCTTTTGCTATGTTTTCCTTGTTTTTTCTCTTTTGCCAGAAACATTTGTTTATTTTTTAGTTTTTTACTTTGGAATGATGTTTTTATAAACATTTTCTCTTGTTTACGATGTTTGCTTTTAAAATAAGAATGAGTTACAATCTATTGATTCATTCATTCCATTGAAAACATGTATGTACTAACAACATTGCTTATAGTAATTGTCAATATTGGTAGCGCAACAACAACAATAACAAATCGAAACACGAATGTTAAACTTTTTTTAACAACAACAGAGCCAACAAATAGAAATGTTGCATGTACATGCAGTGCCACTGATAATTTCATCTTTCCGTAAAACGGTTATTCTTTTAAATATTATTTAAAAACAAAACACTTTTAAAAAATGTTACACTTTTTAATTATAATAGAGAGTAAGTTGTTCTCTTTTAAATTTTTTATGGCCAAAAATTTCAATATAGAAAATTAGCTTCTTACTAGTACACCAACCATATATTACTCATAACATAATATGTTACCTCATTTCTATAAAAAAAAAGTAATCGATAACTGATTTTTCGTGAAAATAATCAATCGATTACTTTATATTTTTTTAAGCCACAACTTAATTTCTACAAAGACAAGTAAATTTCTACAAAGTACTTTTCTATAAAAAAAAAGTAATCGATAACTGCTTTTTCGTGAAAATAATCAATCGGTTACTTTATATTTTGTAAGTTCACAACTAAATTTCTACAAAGACAAGAAAATTTCTACAAAGTACTTTTCTATAAAAAAAGTAATCGATAACTAATTTCTCCTGAAAATAATCAATCGGTTACTTTATATATTCACAACGTAACTACTACAAAGACAAAGAACCAAAACGTTTTTATACAAAAACAGTCAATAACTCTTTTTTTATATTTACATAGCCGATACATTTTATTTTCTATTGAAAAGTAATCGATAGCTAAAATTTTCTATAAAAAACATCACAAATATATAATTATTTAATAGAGAATAGTGATAATGCTTAATTGTTCTGTAAGAAAGTTATTCGTTTACTTAACATTTCTATAAAAAAGTTAACGATAATTTAACATGTCAACAAAAAAGTTATCGATAACTTAGCGTCTCTAGAGAGAACTAAATGAAAATTTAGCATTTCTTTGGAAAAGTTATAGATAATTTAACATGTCTATGGAAATGTTATCGATAATTTATCATGATTTCTTTGGAAAAGTTATAAGTAATTTAACATGTCTATTGAAATGTTATCGACAACCTAACATTTCATTAAAAAAAAAGTTATCGAAAAGCCAATATTTCTATTAAAATGTTATAGATTATATTATAATATTATCGATAATTGAACATTGCCATTGAAAAATTATCGATAGCTTTACATTTACATTACATATTATTCAAAAGTTATCAATAGCTTAATATTTCTATAAAAAGTAATCGATAACTTAGCATTTCGTTAGAAAAGTTATCGTTTTGTTAATAAGTTTTCAATAGATAAGTGACTAAAAACTTTCAAATATAAAAGTAATTAATAACTCTTCTGCAGAATAGTTTTTATCTCATCTATACAATATATTTAAAGAAATGTTATCGATAGCTTAATATTTCTATACAAAAAAAAAAACCAAAAGTTATCGAAAAGTTAATATTTCTATTGAAAAGTTATACATAAATTTACATCTCTATTGAACATTTTTCGATAACTTAGCATTTCCATTGAAAAGTTATCGATAGCTTAACATTTTTATTGAAAAGTTATCGATAAAAAATTTTTCTATAACTCAACATTTCTTTAGAAAAGTTATCGTTTTGTTAATAAAAAAATGTGACTAAAAATTTACTAATAGAAAATTAACTAATAACTTTTTACCAGAAAGTATATAATTCTTCTATACA
Source organism: Trichopoda pennipes (assembly GCA_030448955.1). Lineage (NCBI taxonomy): Eukaryota > Metazoa > Arthropoda > Insecta > Diptera > Tachinidae > Trichopoda > Trichopoda pennipes. The sequence goes on along the minus strand of JASKUP010000011.1, from coordinate 806,409 downwards.
ATATATTTGAAGATATGATATCGATAACTTAAATTTGAGAAATTGCCAATCTTTCTAATTAATAGCAAATTCAAATTACTATTGATTGAATATTCATCATATTCTTATTTGCAAAATTTGTTGGCTAAATAGTAAGCAAAGTACAGATAATGTTGCCTTAAATTCTGGTAGTGTCTAATTTTTCCATTAATTTTTAATTATTTAATAAGTTTCAAAATTAAAAATTGACCTTTGCCAAATTAAAAAATTCTTTTTGAAATGCATTATTATTTCGCTTGCCTGTGGTTCTCTAACAAACTCTTTGCATAATTTAGTTTTTTCTTTATATATGATTTTTGTAATTTATTTTCTATTAAATAACAAAAACAAAGAATAAATACTTGATGTTCACTAATTTATTTTTTGAATATTTAACTAAAATAAAAATATATATTTAAGAAGAAAGAGAAGAGATAATTCTGGTTTTAGAAAAAAAAATATGACTTTTAATGTTTTAAAACAATTTTAATTAAATATAAAAATTCCTAGGGTTTCCATAATTAAACTACCCAAACAATATTTTACAATTTATTAATTAAGAAAAATAAATTAAAAACTGCACATAATGCAAAACGGATGGAGACAAAATTAAATAATTTTTTTTTAATAAACATTTTTTTAAGATAAGAATGGTTTTACAGAAAATATATATAATAACAGACACAACGCCCCAAAAATGTTTATCCTCTAGAAAAAGAAGAGGTGAGACTTGAATTCATCATGCAAAGATTTAAATAAAAAATCCAACTCGACAACAAAAAAAAAATATAAATAAAAACGTCAAGAATTTTCCGCTACCGGACACGAAAAGGAAAAAAGAATACCGTGTTCATATCAAGAAAAAAAAAAAGTCATATTTTAAAACAAAAACAACAATGGGGAAAAATTAAAGGACTCAACTTCGCATATGATTGCATACATAATGATGTGCCTGCATCATTTTAAATACGCTTATGGCTCATCCAATTTACCACCCAACCACACGTTTTACAAATAACAACTAATTTTTTTTCGTGGTCCCGGACAGTGCGGCAAATAATAGTATGAGGCGAGGCAGCTAGCTTAAATTTGCCATACATACATACATACACATATTTATATGGTTGTATGCTTTATAAAAAAAAAAATTTTTTTTTGTTTTTACTTTTTAATCAGGTTTAAGGCTGCTTCATATAAAACAACAATTGCAAACAAATACCCCATATTAAAAATGCAATGATATGCCGAAAAAAAATGTTTTCAAAATGAAAATAAAAAAATATTATATAAATTTTTATCAAGTGATGATAGTAAGAATGCGCATGGTGGAGCAATACAAACAAAATTCATAAAAAAAAAGTGTCCGAAAAAAGGGCGGTGTTTTTAATAAAAACTACATTAACCCAACCATATAAGGATTAAAACAAAAACAAACAAATATATACTGAAATGAAATAAATTTTTCTCTTTCCTTTAACGCTACACAAATAATAAAGTTAAAAGGGTGCATTTTTACGCGCTTGTTAAACAAAATGATTAAAATCGACAGAGGGATGTAGCAACTGATGAACACTGCAGGAAGTGTCCCATAACAAACAAAAAACAAAAAGTGTTGACTGCTAAAAAGTGAAAAGGAATGGAAGAGTTTTACTGTTATTGAAAGTTAAGAGATATTGAGCCATCTAAATCATAAATTTAACAACAAGCATTGAAAGCTACTTTCAGAAAAAAAATTGGTTGCCGCTGTTGAATTTAATTTACATTATTCCATTTTGAGTTGGACAAACATATTAACTAAATTGTAGTATAAAGAATATCTTGAGGCCACATTGAGGTTACCAGGACACGACAAATGTAAGGATTTTAAGATGGTGCCCGATCAATATGAATCATTTGCAAGAGCTACACACTTAATAAAATGAGAATAACTATTTTTTTTTGTTTAAGTCGAACGATGCGGATGTAGGTGATAAGCAATTCCACACAACAAACACCAACTTCATTCACGCCCTAGGAAGCCGAGGACTAATTTTAGCAACAGGGCATTTCTAGTTGCAATTTCAGCGGTCCCAAAGCAGGGTTGCAAACCACTACTTCTTGCTGAAGAGTTGGAGACTATTCAATTCCTGGACCAGAACGCCTAATGCTTATTATAATTAAGAACACGACAGCATTCATGCTCACTGGACCTGAACCATTCACTGTGTTAATTGTGAATGATCCGATCCACAAACTCAAACGAGGGCCTCGAAACACAGCCACCACAATAATAGTCAGAGAACAGCTAAGTGTCTAAAAAGACAAATAGCGGAACTCTGGCACTTTACTAATTCCGTGGAAATATAGTGGAATTTCCAGTTAACTCCTTGCTAGCCTTGAAGGGAACTGGGCTCCCACAAGACACAAGTCTGGACGGTTGTGTAATCCATATAGACTTATAAATGTGCCCCCCGGTGGTCTTAAGGATATGGCAATTGATCACAAATATGGTGTGCCGCAGGGTAGTCAACTTGGTCCTTTATTATTTTCCTTGTTTATTAATGATTCACCCAAAGCCATTAACTACCCAGACGAAGTGAAGAAATTTCAAACACATAATCGTCACGCTGATCATATTCTCTTACAAAAGAATCTAAATACATTTAGTTCCTGGTGTAAGATTAACCTTATGGAGTTGAACCTTAAAATGTGCAAATACATGTGTTTCTTCCGAAGATGTCATACAAACGTGTTATATATTTTAAACGGTTACGAACCTGAGAAACTGAATGTAGTTTCAGATCTTAGTATTTTACTGGATGCTAAATTAAATTTTATACAGCATATTTCGTTAAACACTAACAAAACACATGCACTTCTTGAATTTATAAAACGCTGGGCGAAGAAGTTTAGTGACCCAACATATCACAAAACATCTTTATACTTATATTGTCAGACCTATTCTAGTATACGGCTCCAATAATGTAAAGTCCAGAGTTATAGCATGAAATCGGTGCAGAAGCACTTCTTGTTATTTTGTTTTGAGGCTTACAATGGAAATCCTTAACTTTACTATCCTATACTAGTAGACTTACTCTAAAAAAAGCTATCAACTCTAAAAAGCTGAAAAATAATTAAAAATGTCTGTTCAGATTTTTTTGATTAGCAATATTTCATTTAATATTCCATTTCGTCTTACGGGCTATTTGAATCCACTGATAATTAAAGTTTCAGATCAAATTATTTTTTTAAAACAGATCTTTTAAAAAATATTTGGAGAGTTTAAATGCAACTCTCCAATCGGATTACTCACTATGGCACGCAACAAGAAATCTGAAAAGACCTACGATAAATAAACCTCCCTTGCGCAATTCAAATAGAGACTGGGCTAGAAACGATAGAGAAAAGGGTAATTTATTCGTCACACATCTGAAAAAAAATATTTACCTCGAACATTGCATCTGATACTGTCGATCTGAGCTCGTTCAATTATGTACCAGCTGTTCGCATAAGGTTTAAGCTTCAAGCGGTTCAAAGAGCCATTAAAGAATTGAAACCCAAGAAATCTCCGGGTATAGACAATATCAGCAACAAAATGATAATTGAGCTTCCTCACTCAGTAGTTAAAATTATTTTGTTTATTTTTAATGCCATAGTGAGACTCGAGTATTTTCCGCAACAATGGAAGGTTTCAGCGGTCATCATGATCCCTGAGCCTGGAAAGGATTACACAAAGTTGGAATCGTATTAGCCCATTAGTCTGTTGCCTAACATGTCAAAACTATTTGAAAAACTAATAGCAAATAGACTAATTCAGATTCTGAATGAGAAAGAGTGCATCCCGAGTCATCAGTTTGGATCCAGAAGAAAACATAGTACAATTGAACAGGTGCACAGGGTAACAAATGTAATAAAACAAACATTTGAGGAAAAAAAATACTGTTCTGCGCTATTCATTGGCATCTCTCAGGCCTTTGATATGGTATGGCACGAAGAGCTGAAGTACAAGATGGGACAGAATTTGCCTATAAACCTTAGCAACTTGTTGGACAACTATTTGAGCGGTCGAGAGTTTGTCGTACGACCGGGGGATTTTATGAGTTCACCTCAGCCAATTGAAGCAGGGGCTCCCCAGCGAAGTATTCTTGGACCGCTCCTCTATCTTATTTTTACATCTGTCATGCCAACCGATGGTAGAATCCATATTTCTACATTTGCTGACGATACGGCTTTTCTCAGCATACACAAATGCCCCCAACGGGCATCACAGAACCTTCTGACTCATTTGTTTAAGTTGGAAAAATACCTAAAGAAATGGAGAATAGCAGTCAAAAGTGTGTTCATATAACATTTACCCTGTGTAGGCAAACATGAGCACCAGTTACAATTAACGGTCAAATCATACCTCAAAACTCGGGGGTCAAATATCTCAGCATTCACCTGGACAGGCGTTTGACTTGAAAAAACCATATAGATGCTAAACTGACTCAATTAAGACTAAAAACAGCTCAAGTACATTGGCTGATTGGAAGAAACTCTACACTGAGCTTGGACTGCAAACTTCTAATATATAAGACTATTTTGAAACCACTTTGGTGCTATGGTATTCAATTATGGGGCACTGCCTCAGTGACAACTGTAGAAAGAATACAGAGGAGACAAAATAAAATCCTTCGAATGATCACAGCCGCCCTATGGTATATCAAAAATTCCAATATTCATAAGGAACTCCACCCTTGGTAAGAGAAGAGATTGTTAAACACGCACAAGCTTGGATATCATCCAAACCTCCTAGCTCGCAACATTCTTAACGAAAGTGGCTACATTCGATTGAAGAGGAGAGACACCTTGGCCCTTGGTCGAATTTGAATAAGATGCCTATTATTTTAAGCAAATAAATTATCTTCGTGAAATATATATTTTGTCCAGCAGTGGCTGTACTTAGAAAATTCCAGTTTTTAAATCTGTATACTTATTGTCAGTTTGAAATATTTTTGAAGATACAATAAAAAAGAGAAAAGTTAAAAAAAAGATCAAATTATGCTAACTCTGAAGTCTTTTTAAGAATTTCTAGTGAGTTTAATCAATTTTATAAGCATATTGATTTTTCTTTCAGTGTTAATTTTCAGTAAATGTTATCTAATTTTATATTTAAATAACTAAAATTATGTTTTATTTACTATTATTATTCAATGATTTAATGCCTGTAGGGATCTTGAATCTATAGACAATATAGATAAATTAATATGTACTTCGGCAAAAAAAAAGGGAATATAATAAAATATTCCCCCGCTTTCCTCAAAATTTTTCTTATAAGATTTTAAAATCCATAGACCAATGAACCATATCTAAAACCTTCAAATCAGCCAGATTTAAGCAGCAGATTATTTAGGTATATAACTGAAGTCCAAGTATATGGTAGTGTGACTATAGAATGATAATCAAGGTATAAAACCGCAATCGAAGTATAAGACAATGATGTCAGTAAAGGGCACAAGTTTGCGTACCCGAAGGATATTCTATTTTAAGTTAAAAAAAAAATGATTTTAAATTCTTCTTGGTTGAAGATGATTAAAAACTTTTTGCGGCCAATGGTGGAGCAGTATCCTAATTTGTGGTTTCAACAAGATGTAGCAACTGCGCATACTGCTAGGCAAACTATAGACCTGCTGCGTGAAATTTTTGGCGAACGTTTGATTTTCAAAAACTCAAAATTCCCTTGGCCATCTCGTTCGCCAGATTTGACTGCGCCTGACTTCTTTTTATGGGGATATTTAAAAGACAAAGTGCATCTTAATAAACCAGAGACTATTAGACAGCTGAAGCAAAATATTCGAGACGAAATACTGAGCCTTCAACCCGAAACATTATGTGGTGTAATGGAAAACGCGTTAAAAAGAGCGAATTTTTGTAGCGAGGAAAATGGTGGACATTTGTCTGATGTAATATTTCATACAGAATTTCCATAAAATATATTCAATGTATAAAAATAATTTACCAAAATAAATGATTATTGTTTAACATTAGTAGGTGTTATTTGGCCCACCCTGTATTAATAAATAAATAAATAAAATAAAGTTCATTTTTATTTTTGATTAAGTAAAGTAACAGACGGTGGTCTGGATATTGAACCGTACGCTAAATACAAAGTACAAAGAAAAAGTCTATAGTAATAGAATTGCATCCGGTTTATGTCCGCTGCAGGGTCCAAATAGGAATTAGGCCAATAGTAGTGAATTCTTAAAAAATCAGCACGTGTCGAAGACGCATGACAAAGCGGGTACCAGTGGCAGAACACTAATAAACTTTATATTTTCTCTAACCTGGAGTAAAATACGACGAATGGCGGATTCTTTTTTTAGAGAAAAAAAAGCAAATATAATCAGAATGAACTGATCTACTAACAGGCGGCCAAGACTTTATTGAACAACAGGGGATTAACACAGAGCTACATCACGAAAACTAGAATCTAAATCAAAACTAGAAAATTTGAGTGTTTTTGTGGTGTTCATTTGTAAAGTGAAAATTTGTTCAAAGTCAAACGGAAACATAAGCAAATTTTTTTGTTATCAAGACTATAGTGCTAAAACAGGGATATGAATTTTTACATTCCATATTTTTCATTTCAAATTTAAATGCAAACACTCAAATAACAAATACAAAAAAAGATATAAAAAAAAATAACAACCATTGAAATACAATAAATCCAGCAAATATTTTTGCAGACAATTTTATCAAAAATCACAACAACATCTTCATCATCATTTTTAAACTTCCCAAAATTCCATGCTCTTAAAAAAATTCTAGCACTCTAAAAACAAAAGAAGTATAACAATTTCATCATGGGGTTTGTAAAATATTTTGAAAAGTAAGTATTTAGTGGAAATTTAGTGGCAATTATTCACTGTTTAAATAGTGAAGGAAAAGTATCGACTTAATGAATGAAAAATGGTTTGTTGTATTAAACTAAATTTTCAGCTAGATTTTTGTAGCTTTAAAAATTGTTTTTTTTTTTTTTTTTTTTTTTTTTTTTTTTTTTTTTTTTTTTTTTTTTTTTTTTTTTTTTTTGTTAATTTAGCATCATCTGAGTATCTAAAAGTATTACTATTTCTTAGAATTTTTTCAAATAAAAGAGATTCACCGAGGTAATTTTATATGGTGTAAAAGTGCATTAACAACGTTTGTTTGTACACTGAAGTGTTAAAGCGAGGATGGTCTACTTCGGCTTTTTCCTTTATTTGTTTGATATGTTTTTCTACTTTGTTTTAAAGGATACACATTTCAATTATCACATTTTTTTTTCACAAATACATTTTACTGATTTTTTTGAGTTCAGTTATAAAAGTTTTAAATTAATCCAATGCTGTATAATACAATAGAACGAATAAAAACGTTTGTTTGGGAAAAGGGAGTGTTGTGTTATAACGTATAACACAAATATGATAAAATTGTAAGCAAATAATATTTAAGAGGAAAACAAACCCAAACAAAAGTAGCAAGAGAAATTTTGTATCTTTAGCAAATACTTAAAAAATATTTTGTTTACGTTATTCGCGGCTTGATTCCTTCAATATTTATATATTTATACACAATAATTTCATGTTACTTCCATAAAAAATTTATTATGAATAACTTCTGCGCTCTATGATGTTTTTAACACGACGAGTCTAGTTATTATTTGCCCAAGTTTTCAAAAAGTACAAAAAAAAGCAGTGAGTATAATGCTTTGAGATGTTCACCTCTACGGAATATTCTTGCATTCAGTTGTTTCCATTCGAATTTAAAATGCTGAGAAAAATTAATCAAAATATTATTTCGTGTAAAAATCAATTTTGATCAAAATTTCATCAGAATCGGTTTAGGGCGTGATTGGGCAACAAACGCCGAAAGGCGAATTTAAGGCAAGAAATTACACAGTGTGTAACGACACGTTTACGCTGGTGGCCTCCGCTGCTGGGATAGCGACAGCGGAGGCCAGGGTCGTTGCAATTCTTAATTGTTTATTACCGTAGAAGGAATGACACTCAATGTTTTATAAACTTTATAACACTTATCACCAAGTTCATTTATTCAACTCTTAGAAGGTAGATGGTTGATAGTGGGCGGTCGATAATCGTAGCCGAAGAATGAGGAGTCAACTCGCTGAGGCGATGGGCAGCGGTAGGAACACCACCAGTCATACAGCGGCACTGGCGACAGGACCTAGTTTGGTACTGGCGGTAGCGGTACAGGCGGCAGCGGTTCAGGCGGCAGCGGTACAGGCGGCAGCCATACAGGCGGCAGCGGTACAGATGGCTGCGGTAGAGGCGGCAGCGGCTCAGATGGCTTCGATACAGCTGGCTGCGGTAGAGGCGGCAGCGGCACGGACAGCTGCGGTAGAGGCGGCAGCTAAGCACTATCTTCGCATCAGCGATCGCGGTGAATTCTTGGCCGGATGAAATGATACTGCGGGAATATTAAACTCCGCAACAGTATCAGTCGCACGATCACGCCAATCCCCGGTAGAAGATAAACTTCCACCACTTGTAGCCGTACTGTCGATAAGAGATTATTGCGGAATATTAAATTCCTCCAACAGATCTCTTACCGGCAGGCGGGCTGTATGCGAGCAAGAAGTTTTTGCGGAATATTAAATTCCTGTCCTGGCCAATTGATCATTATCAACAAAGTAACAGGCTTATAAGTGCGTAAAGGTACAAAAACCGGGTTTTTAACCGTAAATCCGGATTTTGAAGGTGTCCGGCATATTTCACTATTGGAATCCTATTTTACTCGACAAGCCCTACAAGAAAAATATAATCTGGTCTAAGGTCTAAAGCCGTGTTATCAGCTGTTATTTTAAAACATCATCAAGAAAGTATTTCGTCTTTCACTAGAACTATTTTGCTGAGAGTTAAATTCGAGCAAAGTTTTGCTTAATTATAATTACGGCTGATCTATGCTAGTTCCACTTTGATCTGTTGCCTCCAGAAGAATTTTGATTTTTATCTTCTTGTTTAATTTTGCTTAAGTATAATTTCGTCATATGCAATTTACCGGGACAAAATACTAAAGCATTTGGAATTTAGCGGTGCAGTCGGTGATTTCGAAAAACAATGGTTCCACAGCATATCTCTCTATTGGATGCATTATTCGAATGAACTTTTTCATCTTCTGCAGCTTTAAGAACGACTTGTGGTTTCTTATGGGAGATTTCAATGGTGCCTCCATTACTCCATTACCGAAATGCAGTTTAAAAAAGAGCATGTGCTCTTTGTGCTCGGAATCCTGAATACGGCTAAAAGACTGGAAGGCAGTTTAACAAGTAGGTGTCCCCAATAAAGTGTTAAAAGTCAATATTTCAGAAGAAATTACTAAAAAAAACATACAGATCAAGTTGTCTAACTAGACCTACTGACTAGTCGCTGGAACCAAGTGTGCACAAATAAAAATTTTAATTCTTTCATACAACAACTTCTGCTGGAAAAGATAATGACATTTGCTATTTTCTGGCTTTGTTGACCACTGATAATACGGTTTTTCTTGGCAATCCGAGGTTGTCAAATATTGCTGATTTCTTGGGCTGCCGTATAGCGAGTGCTGATATCTGGTAACTACATTGACCTCCTTTTCTTTTGATATTTAGGCGTCAAAAGGGACCATCAGGACCCAAGTGAGTCTGCCTTATATGTACGCATTTGAAGATCTATGAAACCTAGCCTACACATAACTTTTGTACTCTACCTTGAGCCTCGTTTAAGAAATCCCCAGGCAAAGTTGTTCGTGATATCTTACTAAACAGTGTGTAAACAATTAGTTTATTGACAATTTTTTTTTAGTTAAACAATTTCCTTGTTTAAGGTTTTATTTATTTATTTATTTATTTATTTATTTATTTATTTATTTATTTATTTATTATTCTTTAAGGTGCTTATGAAGGGTTTTTTCTCACTTGGACATGAAAATGTTTCGAATGGTCGCATAAATGTTGAATATGTTTTAGTCTTCACTTGCAACATATCATTCCACAACATATTGGTATAAGCAGCGTTGCCATACTGGCTAAAATGAAAGCAATCAATAGCAAAATATTTTAAATCAGTTTGTCCATTTTTCAATATCCGTAAAGATTTGTTAAGTGAAAATGTGCGTGGTACTACAGCAAATTCTTCTAATTGAAATTCGGGCAGAGACGCAGTTTCTATGTCAATTTGTTGTAAACGTTGTAGAACTTCATGTCTAGCCTCCAATTCCTTAGAACTAATGGCATTTCCAATAAGACAATGACAGCTGGCTTTATGTAAGGTTTTACATTGAGCGGGAATATTTTTGAAATGATGTAAGATATTGTATACATCGGGTATTATAATAATATTAACCATTAAACGAGGAATATTATCGCGAAGTATTGTTAGAGTTCGATGTAAATCTTTGCGATGATTTTCTAGAAAGTCGTAGCTTTTATCAAAATAACACACATCATTACACATATCATTGGCTCCGATTAATATGGAAATCATTTTCCAATGCTTTATCATATTGACATTGGAATCACTTTGCATACGTTTCACTAAAACTTCCGCCATGTAGGGCATGTCTTGTGTTATGGCAAATGGTTCGGCTGGAATAAAACGTGCTTCGCGAAATTTGGCTAAAGTATTTGCTACAGCATATCCGTACAAGTTGGGATTGTAAACTTTTAAAATGTTAGGTAATGTTAGAAATGTACGCCAATCCTTCAATCCTCCGCCTAATGCTGTTTGGCCACGAAACTCTATTATTATTTGTGGAAAAATTTTCGACATCATAGCCGTTCCAGCGGTTAAGGAATCGCCCAAGGCTCCTATTATATCGATATCGCCAGGTCTCAATTTATGAACACTTGTGGGCGGTTCGGCAGAACGAGCATCTTTTAAGTCGCATGGAAATGCTTTATCCTTACTTATTTGAGGTTGCAATTTACCTGAGTCAAAATTAAATTTGTAATTGTACTTGTAATCACTATAATATTGTTGTGTTAGAAGCTTTTTCGTTACAGCATATAAATCACTAAATTGTTCCATATTAGAGGTGATTAAGTGGCCATTACGAGCAGTTTGTAATGAGAATGGTTTTACTTCAGTTTGCGTTTTCTCCAGAAAATATTTTCTGGCTGACGAATGTTGCCCATTTGAATTTACAGATAGTTGAAGATAAACATATAAAAGTATAAGTGATAGATATTGTTGAGTAGGCATATTTGTAAATTTTTAGGTAAAAAAATAGTTTTTTTTTTAATACTAATAAAATAACTGTTTTTTTTTTTTCCTTAAAACTAAATTATTTTCACAATGTTTCTCTATTTAGTATCTTCAATTGTAGATTCCTTTCCGTTTAACAGTATTTTGAAGTATTAAACTTTCTAACGCTTTGTTATCAACTGATATGATGTAAAACTACCTTAGAATATTCTAATAAAAATTCAAAATCTATCTATTAGAAATAAAAACAAAAAAAAAATTGCAATGTGAGCAACTTTACAACCGTTGCATGAATGAAACAAGTTCAAGTTTTTTCCCTCAATTTCAATCATGAGGTGGTTCAAGTTCAAATGAAAAGTTATAAAATCTTGAATAATGTTAAGTTTGGAATAAATTAAATTGAGTGCTCAATGAGAGATAAACAGCATAAAATAAAAACAAATCATTAAAATCAAATTCATTAGCAGCACATCACACTGATTTATGACTTTTGTTCTTTTATACAACATATATTTTTGGAAAAAATTTAATTGAATAAAGCAAAAACATCGCTAAAATGTTAAGAAATTGGGTTACAACAATTTATTTTAATATTTTCTTAAAAAAAAGAAAGTTGTTATTTTACGCAATTAAAAACACAGTAATTGATTAAAAAAAGCAATTAATTTAAAGAAGTGTTTATTCACTTCAAAACTTGTATTTTTAAGAATTATTTTTAATATATTGAAATATTTTTTTATAAATTAACGAGTTTTTATATTAAAAAAAAAAACTAAAACTTCTACTTCAGTAAAATAAAAGATAATCTATTTAATCTATTCCAATAATACAGGGTGGCTGATGAAAGCTGCTACCAAAAAAAGTAATAACTTATTATTTGTGTAACCAAGCTGTTCCATTTTTACTTTTATTTGGGTACGGTTTTCCGTCGACCCTCGTCAAATTTGATTTGTGAACAAACCGGTTTCAGCTGTTTGCCATCTTCAGTGTTCTTTTCGTACTAGTTGCGTTCTATTATCAGTTGTGTTTATATAGTTCGTGTTTCCCTTCGTGTTATTGCGTTCGCCACTTTCTGTCTTTTTTGCCTGCATCTCTCCCTCCCGTTTCGTTTGTCCCCCCTTACCTAATTTGTCGCTCCCTTTTTCATTCGTCTTTTTAACTAACTAAATCCTTTTACGATCATGCTTGTTGTCCGTTTTTGTTTATGTGTGAACCTATTGGGTTTTTCTATTTGTTCCATTTTTATTTTATCTTATAGATTGATAGAATGAAATAAGAATTTGGATAGTGCAACGCTTTCACGCTTTAGAGTTTCCGTCCAAAGAGAATATATGCGCACGTTTGGTGGCACTACTCATAGCAGATGGACTATAATGAGGCTCGTGAAGAATTTTGCCGAGGGTGGCACAATCGCAAGAAGGCCTTATCATCGAGATCCCTCAGTTCGGATGCAGGAAACTATAGCTGCTTTGGCTGCTGCCATACAATCCAAAACTCGCGTTTCGACAAGGAGCTTATCTGCTCAAATGAGTAACAGCAGACAGTCGCTGCAACACTCCAGACAGTAATGAATAACTTTTTGATAAGATGTTGCACTTGTGTCACCGAGGGTGGAGGCCATTTGAATTCAATTATTTTCAAAACTTAATGAATTACTTTAATAAAAATGTTTTATTTTTTAAAAAGTTATTTGAGTTTCTTAATGTAGCAAAATTGATCAGCCACCCGATATTAAGTTATTAAAACTCCATTTTGTGAAATATTTTAAATAAATTTTTTTACGAATTTTCTTTAAAAAATTAGGAATTTTGAAAAAATTTTTATAATAAGTTTTTTAATGATTTTTATATTTTAGGGAGGAATCCTTTCTGTACTCTAGCTTTTTATTGACTACGAAGGATGCTTTTAATTTGCTAAAAATTTCACATTTTTTGAGTCACAATTTTTGCTGCTTGCTGACTACGAAAATTGATCTTACAAATGCAAATTGCGATAAATGTATTAATCCGGGTAAAAAAATCTATGCTCCTCGTACCTTTGTGCTAAAGTTCTTGCTACTTCTCGGTTCATTTGTTAAAAGAGTAAGGGATAATGCTAGTTCTTCAATTCTTTTAAAGAATGACCAAATATTCGCTGGCTCGATTAATAAAGCTAACCTTTTGGCTGGTATATTTGCAAGTAATTCTCATTTGCCGGAATGCAGTCAACCACCACCCGAGTTCGACAGAGTATGCTTTACTATGCCAAAAATATTCTTTCGAGCTCAAGCGTTTAAAAAGGTTTTAGCAGATCTCCCAACTTCAACAAGTCATCTGGGCCAAAGAGGACTTGTCTTAAAACAGTGTCCTTTTCAGCAAATTGTATCAGGCCGGTGAATTTCCAAAGTGTTGGAAGGTTGCTAATGTAACGCCAATGCCCAAAAACGGTGAGGCTAACAATCCTGAAAATTGCAATTTGTTTTGCACTTTCTAAACAAATGGAAAGTATGATTCATTTTCATCTTGTGAGGTACCTGGGGTCCAAAAGCTTACTTAGCAACGGACAGTATGGTTTCCGTAGACTTGCTGGCTTTCCTGTCGGCACAATGGTGGAACTCATATATCATTTCGGAGAAAGTAAAGTGGTGGCTTTAGATATTTCCAAGGCGTTTGATAGAGTGTGGCAAGATGCACTTCTGTCAAAACTTGTTGCTTTTGGTGTCGGTGACAATTTCTCCAGATTAATATCAAGTTATCTCAGGAATTACACTATACGAGTTGTTATAGTTGGGATTTCATCACACAATGAAGGTGGGTTCCAAGAGGCAATACATGCATAATAAGCTCAACCACAATCTCGGACAATATCTGAATAGAGTCGATTTTATTGCCGCTAAGATTGTGGTCGGAAATGGTGCTGCATCTGTTACTGTGGGTGTTAAGATATCGAAAGCTCTTGTTGATAGATTGGCATGAAAATTCAGTGTGATGTTCGTGGACTAAGCACATTTTTAAGGTTTTTAAAGAAGTGCCTCGGTTTTCTAAAACGGTATAAAAGATACTTCACTTCATCCTAACTTCTTACTATTTATACCACCTATATCCTTCGAAAAATGGAATACAGCGATCATGTATGGGCCGGCGCCCCAAAGTCTATTTTGGAGTTGGTCGAAAGCATACAAGAGAGAACCAGTTGGCTCATTGGGAACAGTAGGATATCCAATTCTATTGATTCTCTAGAGCATCGGTGCAATGTGGATTGTATTACACTGTTTTATTATTTCTACAATGGTAAGAGCTCTAGAGAAATCAGGAAACTTGTTCCCGTTACTCATACGTGTTGCGTTTGTTAAGAGGTCTTTCCTGTCACTTTCATTGTTAAAACCAACCTTAAATAATTAGTTAATTTCAATCAACTTTCGAAATTACCAAGACAATTTCAGTTTGCAAATTTTCTGAATTAAATTAATTCACCAAATTTTTTATTAGAATTTAAGATACAATTTTTTTAATGTTGTACCCAAAATTATATACCAAAAGAACAAAATTTAACTATAATAAAAATTTATGTGAAAAGTTTTTAAAGCAAATAGTTCAGTTTGTCTCCATTCAACTTAATTTTATCGTTTTTAAATTTTGCAATTTATTTCATTTATTTTATTTATAATATGCAGCCAAGTTTGTATGTGTGAGTTAAATACATTTAAATTAAACTTTGTCTGCAATGTCTTGTCTCTTGTTTGCCTTTCACAAGAAAAGTAGAGCATTAGGTTAAAGACTTTAAGTAATTTCCTACAAACTTGCAATGCCAGACAGTAAAAATAAAATAAAAAAAAAAAGAAAAGAAAAAAATACACCCCAACAACCAGCATCCATTCATTCCCATTGGAATAACACCCCTTTTTTCAATAGAAAATGCATCTAATATGTACTCATCTACAATATTGTCTTTCTTTTTATTATTCTTGTTATTTTATGCAGACAAATGCGGTTTTTAACCTTGAATATTAAGAGCAGAGAAATTTGTGCTGCTAGCGCTGCTGCTAGCTTCACATATATAAAAAATTAATGTATATTTTCAGTTACTAACACCACTAATATTCTCTACTTCTTCAGCTGTTTAGCAATGTATTCTGCTCTGCTTCAACTTTTGTTTACGTACGTATAAAAATTGCACTGAAAGGCAAGCAGACAATTTGAATGTATAAGGCGACGCTAGATATTTGAAAAAAGGCCAGCGAGCATAAAAATCAATATATTTTAATATTTAAGCATATAATATTTAGAAAGTTTTAATATATAATTTTATTTATTTTTTGTTTCTATCAGGAAAATATGGCAAAATTTTACTTTAACAATATCTATTAAATAAAAATACGAAAATTCTAACTTAATATTTTCTTTAGAAAAATATTAAAAAAAAAAAAAAAAAATATATATATATATATATATATATATATATATATTTTATTTTCATAATTTTCCATTATTCTATTTAAAATTTTTTTTAATAAATAAAAAAATTCTCATTTCTTACATTTTCTATAAGAAAACTAGCGTAAGAGATCTTTTGCAATATTTTCTATTAGAAAGATACACGAAACTTCAATTTTAATTTCTTAATTCAATTTTAATTTTAATTTTCTATAAAAAAAAATATGGAAAATTTCAATTTCAATATTTTTTTATTAAAATAATATGTGTAAAATATATTTTAAATGTTTTTTTATTTAAAAATATAGTTTGAAACATTTTCTCTTCAAAAGTATAATTTTTAATAGCCTTTATTCATAGATATAAATTAAAATGTTTCTATATAAATAATGTAACAATTTTAATTTAATATTTTCCATTGGACAAATATGCAAAATATTTAGAATGTAGAAAAATTTCACTTTCAAAATTTTTTGTAACATAAACTGCAATAAATTCATGTTAAATATTTTAGAAATATTTTCATTTTAAAAATATATTTTTTTTTTCAAAAATATGATTCTTAAAATATTCTATTTATATTATGCGAAAGTTTTATTTTAATATTTTCTATTAGTAAAATATAGGAAAACTGTATTTTCAATATTTATTATTAGAAAAATATGCAATAATTTCTCTTTGAATATTTTCTATTAGAAAAATATGTAAAAATATACAATTTTCTAGTCGAAAATTTCATTAATTTTAAAATATTTTTTTAAGAAAAATTGCAAAAATTCAATCATCAATAATTTCTATTAGAAAAGTATTAGAAAAAAATCAATTAATTAATTTATTACAAAATTTAGAGATATAGAAACTTTCGTTTGCAATATTTTTTATAAGAAAAATTACGAAAATTCCATTACTAATATTTGTTATTAGAAAAATAAGCAAAATTATATCTTGAAACTTATATTAAGAATTATATGCGATATAATGATATTAAATATTTTCTTTTATAACATAAAATTTTTAATATTTTATTATAAAACTTATGCAATATTTTCTAATATAAAAATAAATAAAAATTTTTCTTCTAATATTTTCTAATAGAAAAATAAACAAAAAATATATAAAACTTATGCAATATTTTCTAATACAGAAATAAACAAAACTTTCTCTTTTAATATTTTCTAATAGAAAAATTAACAAAAAATATAATTTTCATTTTTTTTCTGTTAACACATATAGCAAAAATCATTTTCAATATTTTCTATTGAAAAATAATAAATATTTCAGAAACAAAGCAAGAACATTTTCAATATTTGCGATTATAGAAATTTGCGAAAATTTGGCACCACTGCTTTCTTCTCTTCTTCAGCACCGCCAGCACCCTTTTATAATCTGACACACAAATACATACGTATATTATTATTTTTTTGTGTCTATTTTCTTTTTTCGTCGTTTCGATTTTGTTTCGTAGTTTTCTTTTCCGAAAGGAAATATTCTCCAAGCTCTCTATACTATTTATGCAGTACCTAAGTTTGTATTAAAATGTCTGCCAAGTTTACTTGAAGGCTTAGTACAAATACACACACATTTAATCGTTTACATACATGCACAGGAATAGCAACAAGCATATACATAAAATATATTTTTGTTTCTGGCAAAGAGAGTGAATATGAAGAGGATTTTTTCCTATTAAGAAAGAGAGAGAGGAAGTTTTATTTTGCATTAAATGGAGTAGTTGTTTATGTTGACTAAAATATACAGTCGTGTGAGCGTTTCATACTTTTACGAAGAAGAAGTTTGCCTGCATTGATATTTCAGCAAGTGTGTGTGTGTGCCAAACTGATGCTGCTGCAATTTCTTTTACAGTTTCCGCTTATTGTTGTGTAATGTACAGATTTAAATGTGTTAGAGTATGAGAATATTCTAGGTTAAGGTGTATGCTCCCCAAATAAACTATTCTATATATGAATATATTTATACGTTCTATGTATATAATGTATGTATAATGTATTTTTCTATGCCTGAAAGAATGTTTTTAGGTTTGTGTGTGCTCTTTTGCTGTGAAATTTTATGGTTGTTTAACCTAAAGAAATACATTTTTCTTTTTGTTTTAATAGTTAAGAAAGGTCAAGTTTGAGCTTTTTATATATTTATACATAAAAGTAAATTAAAGTGAAAGTGATTTAAATAAAAAGTAAATTTTTTGAAACAAATTAGTTTGAAATTTATTATTTATTTTTAAAACGTTAAAAAATGTATTAAAATTAAGGAAATTGTTATCTATATGGGGTATATATATTTAGAAATAAAATAATTTATAATATTTCGTAGATAAAATTATTAATCTCATCTATGATTTTCTAAAGCAGCAAAGTATATTAGTTTTATTCCATATATATTTTAAAATTATTTTCTATTGTTTTCTTTAATAATGCATTAAATTACATTTTCTTTATTAAACAATTTCCCAAATTTGGGAAAAATATATTAAATATATTAAAATAGTATGTAGAAAATAGCAAAAAGAAAATTCCTCCTGTAAAGGCTGCAAATCATAGTTCTAGCGATAGTAATGATTCTGAATATGAAAAACCTAAAAGAGCTGCCGTTGTAAAAATCTGGCGTTAAAAAGGCATCATGTTCTTCAGAATCATGATGACAGCAGTGATGACGAGAAAGCAAATGCTAAAATGAATGGAGTAGCTAAACCAACTGCTAATAAGCGGACAGCTGCTGTTAAAAAACAAGAATCATCTTAAGACTCTTCAGATGATAGCAGTGATGGAGACAAGGAAACGAATAAAGCAACACTAGTTAAGCCCATAGCTGTGAAAAAACAAGTGTCGAAGCCAGGAGTAGCTAAAAAAGCTGATTCATCTGATAGTTCCTCTGATGATAGTAGTGATGAGGAAGAGCCTGCTGCTAAGCAAATAACTAAACCTGCTGTTACCCCAGCTATGACTAAAAAGGATGACTCTTCTGATGACAGTAGTGATGACGAGAAGGCAAATGCTAAACCAATTGCTAATAAGGCGACAGCTGCTGTTAAAAAACAATCATCCGAAGACTCTTCAGATGATAGTAGTGATGAAGACAAGGCTCCGAATAAAGCAACACCTGCCAAGCTCACAGCTCTGAAAAAACAAGAGTCTTCGGAAGATTCTTCAGATGATAGCAGTGAAGATGAAAAACCTGTTACTAAAACAGCAACTAAGGCGCCTCCTGCTACGCCAACAACCAAGACATTATCTGCAAAAAAAGCTGATTCATCTGATAGTTCCTCTGATGATAGTAGTGATGAGGAAAAACCTGTTGCTAAGCAAACAGCTAAACCTGCTGTTACCCTAGCTATGTCTGGAAAGAAGTTTGCTAATAAATCATTAGCTAACAACACATCACCAAAAGTGTTTTGCTGCTGCTCAAAAAGACGATTCCTCTAGCAGTGAAGACAGTTCCGAAAATGAAAAGCCAAAAGGAACTCCAGTTGTCAAGAAAGTGACGTCAGTTGCTGGTAAAGCTAAGTCAAGCAGTTATGATTCTCCTATTGAGGAGGAAGCTGAAAAACCTGCTGTTAAACCTGTAGTTCAGACAGTCCCGATAGCTGGTGGTGATTCTTCATCTGATGATTCTTCGTCCGACGATGATGACGAAGCGGCAGCTAAAAAACAAGCTGTGGCCGCTAAGTCAATTGCTACTCCTGCGAAAAAGAAAGCTGAATCCTCGGATGATTCTTCATCAGATGAAGAAAAGAAACCTAAAAAACCTGCTGTTAAATCAAAGCCAGCCAAACCAGTTGCCGCTAAAAAAAGCTTCATCAAGCTCTGATAATTCTTCAGATTCTGATAATAAGCCCCCAGCTAAGAAGGCTAAGGCTAATGTTGTTGTTGCTGCTAAAACAAAACCTAAGTCAGATAGTTCAAGTGACAGTTCATCGGATAAAGATGAGAAGGCTACAAAAAAAAAAAAAATCAGTTGTAACGCCAGCTAACAGCCTGCTGCTACTTTATTTTAATTTTCTAAAGAAAATCCTTTAATTTCTTTAACCTCATTACTGCCAAAGTTTTTTAAATACCATAATTTTCTGTTATTAAAAATGTTTTTTTTTTTTTAAGTTTTTTATAGATAACCTCTTAGGTAATTTTCTATAAAAGATAATAAATTTTTAAAACAAAATCCTACAGAAAATTTTTTAAATTATTTTCAAACAATTTTGTAAAGAAAAATTTTAAGCAATTTTCTACAGAAATTCAAAAATAAATTTCCAACAGTTTTCAGTAAAAAGAAAAAATATTCGAAATATTTTTGGAACAATTTTCTAAAGAAAAATGTCCGCACTTTCTTTAAGCAGTTTTCTAAATTTCTAAACTTTTTTTTACTACTTTCCATAAAAAATTTACTAAACTTTTTCAAATACTTTTGGAATGATTTTGAATTTTTTTGTTTAATTTTATATAGTGAAAATTATTCAGATTCTTCTTCGAAGGAATTTGTTTCTTGCAAACTAAAGTATAGATTAATTAAAGTTGTGAATCTGCAAAGTAGTGAATACCGTCATTAAATCGTAGTTGCTTTCTTTCTTTTTTGAGCTAAACCGATTTCTGGTAGTCAATTGGTCTTCAAGACTAGCTTTCAGCTTTTGTTAAGTTGTTAAACAACAAATTTATATTGTTGCCACTATATGGAAATATATATACGTACCTTGGAGTTGTGTCAAAAAATTCACTCACCTAAAACAGAAAGAAAAATATTTAGTTTATTTAATGGAAACTCCTGTAATATTCATAATTGTAAAATGTGCCCTTATATATTTAATCGTTACACAAAAAAATTGCATTTTGCTAGTCATTTGGATACATGCAGAATGTTGTGGTCAATTGGCTATACTGCTGCAGTTTGTGGAAAACAACTACAAGCGACATCATGCAATGCAATTTTACAAAACTTCATTATCATCTTTAACTTGCATTTGTCGTTCGTAGAACTGTTTTAAGAGGGTTCGTTGAGTTGATGATAAAAAAAAACTGCCTAAAATGTACAACAACCATCGTTAGCAAAAAATATACTCATATGTAGATTATAACAACTACAATGAAAAGAAAACACACAGAAATGGCATAAAACATTTAATGCATGAAACAGACAAAATTTGTCGCAAGGCAAGAAGAACTAGGCACAAAATTGTAGGTAGTTGCAACTGCATGTTTAAGGGCGTTTTTTGTGGTTTTTGTTTTGTTAACATAATTCTTCTCTACAGGAATACACACAAAAAAGGAGAACATTTTTTTAATGCAATTTTGTTCTGAGGGTGCTTTTGAAAAAATGATTATTAAAGAGGAAAAAGTTTTCGAAATATGAAGTTGATACCAGAAAACTTTTAAAAACTATAAATTTAATATTTTAGGTAAAAAATACAAAAAGGAATATATATACAATTTAATTTTCATTAAATTTAAACAAAACTTTGTCGGCACATTATATAAAACGAAATAAACCAACTGTTTTAGCATTAAAGTCATTAAATAATTTATAAATGGATTAAGCTCATATTTCCAGCCACACATACGTACACACAACAGGCTCCAAATATTTATAAATAACAAACGGAAAACACAATGAATCCCACAAAGAAAATTTAAGCAGTTTAAAAACATTTATATGTTTACAAACATTATTTTTGATACATGTTGCTAAACATAAAATAGAGCTTTAAATAAGATCATTTTAAAGTTCACTTTAATAAAGCTTTAGTGTTATTTTAACAGTGTTGCTGAGCTCAATTACTAATATTTTTGCTTTTAATTCTCTACATTTTGTTACTGGAATTAACTTTACGAGTTTTTTTTTTACATTTTGCACAGGACGTAACGTGTCGGTTAACGTGGCAAATATACCTGTCTTGTGGCATGATGCACTTTTGTCAAAACTAGTTGCTTTTGGTGTCGATGATAATTTGTACGGATTTATATTGAGTTTTTGCAGGCATCGCACTATACGAATTGTTATAGATGGCATTTCATCCGATGAGTTCAAGATTTATTCAGTGCTACTGCAAGGCTCCGTTCTTTCTCCTACTCTATTTCCTATTTTTCTAAATGACTTTTGTCAAACTTTCAACTATTTACTCTTTCGCATATGACAACACGATTTGTCATTCGTATTCATTTGGTAATAGACCGGACCAGTTGGAGGTGAATTCCAAAAGACGGAACATGCATGATACATTCATTCGCGATCTCCGAATGGAGTCGTGCGAACAGAGTGGACTTTAACGCGCGTAAGACTAAATGTTGCATGCTTACGCATAGATCTGTGTTGGAAAATGGTGCTGCAGCTGTTGCTATGGGTGATATGGGTATTACGGAATCGGAAGTGATGTTCGATGGACTAAACACATTTTTCAGGTTTCTAAAGAAGCTTTCAAGTGCCTCGGTTTTCGAAAACGGTGTAAGAGATACTTCACTCCATTCGATCTTTGTACTATTTATACCACCTATATCCGTCCAAAGATGGAAAACAACTTTCATGTATGGGCCGGCTCCCCAAGATCTATTTTGGAGTTGCTCAACCGCGTACAGGAGAGGGGCAAGAGGATCATTAGAAACGGTAGGATATCCAACTCTATTAATTCGCTAGAGCATCGACGCAATGTAATTTGTACTTCACTGTTTTATCGTTACTACAATGGTTTTTGCGTTTGCGTTTGACTCGATTTTCGTTGAGAGCGTATCCATTTGTGATCGATTAGCCAGTAAATCGTACTACGCATTACAGGGAGATTTCGTGTTTTAGCAGATCAGTTCATATGTGGAATAATAAGCTTCCTCCAGAAGTCTTTCCTGTCACTTTCAAAGTAGGGAAATTCAAATAGAATGTCCACAAACACTACTCCCTCTTTCCTTCTCCCCATAACCTTATTTCCTAGTTCTGGTACAATGCATTGCATGAGTAGGGGTCATCCCCTGAGTACTGGTCCGAGCGATTAAAAAGCTTCAGAGATGGCAGGCACAGAGAAAGAAACATGTACATAACAAAACAAAACGTATATCACTAGCACCAAATAATCTAATAAAAATAGTCGGAGTATCCAGACTTCTAGACTGCTCCTACTAAAAGAATAATTTTAATCATTCTATTGTTACAGGCAAAAATCGATATCAAGAATCGGCTTAATTCAAAACAAACCAGTATTAGTTTACTAACGGAATTCTCGATGGAACCAAAAAGCATTAAGAAGGGACAGTATGGATGTTTTTTTAAAGCTCTTCATGTTTTATGAAAGCAATTATATTAAGAAAAACTGCAACTTTTACTAAAAATTAAAACCCTTCCGAAGACTTTTCTTCTCGAGGTCTGAAAATAGCTGGATACATATTCTTTTCTGATGTGCTATTTATATGCACAAAGGGTTAACAACTTTTCGCCTTTTATGGGAATCTTATTATTTAAAATTTGTGTGTATCCTATAGAGATGGAAAGGGAAGTTGAAGAAATTATTTTTTAGAGGAACCCGGGTTTTCAATAGCTTATGGAAGATCCAAGGAAAAATGACTCTCGACAGGTAATTTAGAAAATTAGCCGAATATATATAAATAACATTAGTGTTAGTGGCAGGTCATAGAAACTTTATATACTATCCGGCAAACATGAAAATCGAAACATATGCAGACTGTACATAAAAGAGATCCAATACTAGCTAGCATTACCTGAGACAAATGTTGAAAATTATGAGAGATTACGAGAGTGTGATAAGAAGTCAATATGACAATTACCAATCGAGAGGTTGCAATCTCTACAACAGAGTGTGTCTAAAAACACATCAATTATTAGTTAAATCTTCCCCCCAGGGGGCACATTGATATGTTTGTAACGACACGTTCTCGCGTTATGCTTGGGTAAAGCTCGCGGCGTCCAGGGTTCGTTACAAAAAAAAATGTTGCTTCACTGATAACACAAGAGCCACTTTTGTTTTACCAATAAAATTTTTTTATTATTATAATCCACTTCTTAAACTAAGTTAAAATTATACTACATCACTACTGAGCACGCCAACGATGATCAACCATCTCGTGGCCCTCAAGAGTTTTCGTCTCCATTCTCCGCCGGCTAGCCTACTGCTTCTCACACTGGAGCGAATAAAATTCTGGTCCAGTCTGAGCAGAACAGTTTGCCTGTCTACCAGTTTTTGACTTGTCGCGGTTGTCACGAATAAGATTCTGAGACAACCTTTCCACGTCGAAATTGGTGTTAGCCTTTTGACGATCTTGTCCGTCTTGTTCAGCTAGGGCGAATAAAATTCTGGCCTTGCTGAACAAAGCGTGGCCTGGCTTCGTCACCTGGGCGAATAAAATTCTGGCCAGGTGAAGTAGCGACAGCACTTGCTTGGCCGTAGACCTGAGTTATACTCAATTAATTCAAAGTCGAATAAAATTCTGACTCTGATTAACTGAGCTGAACCTATTCGCAAGACTATTTTAATTAAGTTGAATAAAATTCTAACTCACTTAAAAGAAGTCTTGCCCGGTTGCTTGCCCGTGGCCAACTCTTCTCAAAAGCGTAATTATCTTGCTTTTATGTATATGTTTTTGCCAGGCACACATACGCACCCATACCACTAAACGACAGCTGCTTGCGACTGTTCAGGGCTGTGTTTAATGGTATGTTTTCCTTACGGATGTACCTTCACGTTAATAGGTGGCGCTTTTTAACGGCTATTATTTGTCTTTAAAATTAATACATTATGATTTAAAATATTTCATTAAACAAATAATAAATATAATTTGAAAATATGACAAGTATATAATTCATTTGATAATAATAAAAAAACAGTAAAAAAATTAATAAATGTGAAAAATATATATAGAGTTTAATTGCCCGTGATCTAATTGCCATGTGATCCAAAAACAAGCCTGCCGACTTTTGGTCGTCACATGTTTTGACGGAATCTCACTATCATTACATGCTTCAAGAAGGGTACAAGGGAGCCCAGTCCCTTACAAGTCAAGCAGGAGTCAACTGGACAATTCCACTTTATTTCTACGGGAATCAGTAAAGTCCCGGAGTTCAGCTTTATGTCTTTTTAGCCTTTTAGCTGTTCACTGACTGATTATTGAAGTTGATCCTTCGGGAGTATCGTGGTGTTTGTGGTTTCGAGGCCCTCGATTGAGTTTTGTGCGTCGGATCATTCACAATGAACACAATGAATGGTTTAGGATCCAGTAAGCATGATTGCGGTTCTGTTCTTAAATTTTATTAAGCTTCATGCGTTTGGACCAGGAGTCAGATAGTCTTCAACTCTTCAGCAAGGAGTGAGGGCTGCAGCCTGCTCTGAGCTCTTGAAATTGCAACTAGGAGTGACTGGAGGATATACGTATCTAAAGGCTTCCTAGGCCGAAAATGACGCTACTTTTCATCTATAGTGGTATGATCCACGTCAGGTTATGGCTTACACAGCTAGGTACTGACGTAAATCTTATCACGCATTAGTTTAATTTTCTTTTAAAAAAAAGCACACACACACACGCGCACACAAATTAAAAATTGTTCTACATTACATAACACATTTAACATTACCAGCATGTAAAAAATTTAAAACTGTTTATAAAAGGGAAATACCCAATAAATAAATGGCGTAAATATTGGTGACGGTTTTCGTTAAAGCATGGTGGTAGTGGCCCGCGCGTTTTGTGAAGTGTGATCAAAATTTATAATTACAATTTTTTTATTAAGAATCCAAAACACAAAATTATAAAAATTAGCACGTGCCTTGAACAAAAACGAAAAAGTAAAATCATCACCAAAGTGAAATAAAACCTAAAGACTTCTTTAAATATTTAAGCATTTAATTAAGGCTTTTAAGGTGTTTCGGTGTTTCACATACAAGCCCACGAAGAGACGTTCTCTCACTCACCTTGTAAACTTTAAGTGAGCATGTGCAAAAGCTGTATTTGCAGCTTTACTCACTCTATAAACTCTTTTTTCTTTTTATGAATAAAAAAAATATATATTTTTTTATTTAATAAATAAACAACATAAGAGCAGAGAAAATTATGCAATAATTTAACCAAAACTGAAACATTTATCGTACAACGACCGGCCAATGGTGCACAAAAATTATTTCCCCCTCCGCTTCTGCATGGATCTTTTTAAAGTATTTTATTGAAAAATATACGGTTGAACGTTTAACAAATAAAAAAACCACTACCAACCAACACACATATTAAAAGACAAAAACAACAATTAAATTTTATACATCAAGGTCGGTCAGTCAAAATCTGTCTTAGTATGTTGCACACTGGGCTTCGAATTAATATAGTTTTTACAAACAAAAAAAGACAAAGCTGTTATGATGTTTTTGATTAGCTTGTTTGTTTGTGACAAAAAAAACACAAAAAACAGTTGCACAAACTTTTGAAATGTTTAAAATATTCTAAAAAAAAATAATTTCAACTTCTAAGGTTTTTATTACAAAACTTTCCAAGTTGCATTGCAATTTTAGTATGCTACTGTGGGCAAAAAATTCCCAAACTATGCATCAGATTTTGTTTTTAGCAGTATTTTAAAGTATTCTTCTAAATTTCGAAATTATTAAGCCAATTAAAAACACAAACAATATTTCGAAATTAAATTGAACACTATTGAAAAATTACGGAATAGTTTCTTTTTCCAATTAAAAAATAACGAAAGAAATTCAAACTTGTGTTAATCAAATTATAGACTTACTAAGTCCTAACTTCGTATTAGTTTTAAAAGGCGGTCCTATTTCGAATCAAAAATTATCGCGAAAATTAGTTAAACTATTTTTTCAGTTTCGCATAAAAATATTAAAAAATTGTCATAGCGAAAAAAAATATAAAATGTTCGAAAATATCCATTAATTCGGATATAGCCCGAAAGCTACAAAAGTTAACTTTTTTAAATACACCATACACACTATCAACCCAGCATTGACATTTTCACAAAAAAAAACAAATTAAAATTTAAAAAATCGAAAATTGCCTAAACAAAAGTACTATTATTTAACTCTTCGAAAAAGTGTGGAAAAAGTACCTATTTAATTGGAACCAAAATTGTTCAATAACTCCTCGTGCCATTACACAACAATTGAATTTTTATCCGTAATATATGTTTAAATAACAAAAGGTGGATAAATATTTTTATTCTATAGAAATTAAATATTTTATACTATTTTGTTCAGAAGTATGTCTCGATGTCAAGGGTTTGTCAAGAAGAAGCTTGTTTTCTAAAACAAAATAATACAAGAAATTCAGACTAAAGTAATTTAAGTTTTTATTGCATTACGAAGAGAAAAGTTCGGCAATTAAGAATGAAAAATAATATCTGACAAATGTCCACCACGACCATGATGTCGCTTCTTTCATCAAAGTTTTTAATCACTTTTTGGCAAAATAGCAGCCCTATTTCGATAATCACTTCACGAATTTTGAGTTTCAAGGCTGAAATCGATTTGATGGGTTCCGTATAGACTCAGTCCTTAACATAGCTCTACAAAAAATATTTCAATGGTGTTAAATCAGGTGCCCCTGTACGCTAGTAGGTAGTGTACTAGCTTGTCAATCAGGGGGTTGTGGGTTCGATTCCCAGCAAAGACATTGGCTGTTTTTTCACTACAAAAATAAAAATTGCCTGTCGGTAGGGCTGCGCAGTGATGAAGGCATGATCACTGGTTGCTGTGCTGTCTTATACGCCAGTTTATTTCCGTAACTATCCTTCTACTTTCACCACATGTTTCATCTCTTCTCTATCCCTTTCCTAAAGAATGTAGCACGCTACTTGACTAAATAGGCATTGTTGCCTGAAGTGTTACTTCACTTTAAAAAAAAAAAAATCCCACAATCTGGTTGGCCACTTAGGTGATGACTGTCGTGAAATTATGCGATCGGGAAATTTGGTTAGCAATAAATTTATCGTTTCATTGGCTGCGTGACATGTGGCACCATCTTGCTGAAACCACATGTCAGTGATATCCACGTCGTCAATAATAGGCCATAATTGAGCTGCTAGCAAATCGCAATAACGTTACCGTATTCCCAGCCTCATCGTCCTCCACACCATATAGCGGACTATACAGTGACACGTTAAGTATGCAAGGGCTTCTCAATAATCGTTCTAGGATTCAGTAGCCCAAATGCTGCAATTTTGCCTGTTGTTCTGAAAAAATGATTTTTGAGAAAAGCCAACCGGTTGTTCGTGAATGAATTGAGCGAATCTACGGCGACGTGAATGATCGGTCGGCTTCAATTCCTGCACCAGTTGAACCTTGTAAGGCTTCAAAGACAAATCCTTGCGCAAAATTCGTCATTTGGTGATGTTAGATAACCTTTGTTGAGAACGTCGAGGAATGGACGAATTTGGATCTGCTTCAACACTGTGGTTCACGGCTGCGATGTTTTCAGTTGAACAACCCCTTGAACACGCGTTGGTGTTCGCACATTTTGTATCGAACCTTTCGGTTCAAGTTTAACGACCAAATTCTTAATAGCGGTCTCGGAAGGACAATTAATTATGTTGTCCGAATATGTCACGAATTTTACGAAATGTAACATTAATGGAACCACCATTTTCATAATGGATTCTAATTATTTTAATGCGATTTCCGTGCGAAATAAAATTTATTGTAACAATTGCCAATACGTCCAAAAACTAATTGTCAAAACTATGATGTAATTGGTGTTGCCACAGTTGAAAAACAAACTTATTGTTTAAGACCTCGATACAACAAGGCTTCGATAGCGTGTGGCATGCTGTTTTATGCTTTAAAATGAAAAAATTCTTTCAACGCCCCTTCACTTAAGGCTTAAAATTTTACCTAACAGATATAAGTTTTTATGTTAAAGCTAACACAAAGATTTCCGATATATTATAACATAAAGTGTGGGTTCCCATAAGCCAGTGTACTTGAACCTATTTTACACACAATCTTTATGTCAGATGTGCAAGTTAACCATAAAACTTATCATCTTTTAATTGCCCTAATTTTGCATCAGATTTACTGCAGACTCAGCTGAATACATGGGAAATATGGTTCAACAAATGGGAAAGTCGTCACATATCACATTTTCATCCTTATAGACAGAAGACTATCATGGAAAACGCATATTAGTTAGAAGACACAAGAGTTAAACATCAAAACTAGAAAACTTCATTGGTTATTAAATTCAAAATCTAAATTAAGCTTGGAATACAGGATTTTTATATATAAAATAATTTTAAAACCGACTATAATTTTAATTTTTTTTTTTTTAAGAGAACAAATTTGTTAACGAAATTTCATTAGTTTGTGTAAATTTTTACTTTTTGTGTTTGTAAACTTTTTGTTATTCGTGAAACACGTTTTGTGATATATTTTTTTTTAGTAAATTTTCGGTTTTTATTATAATTATTAATTTTATTCCTTTCTTGGAAATCCGGATTCTTTTGTGGTTATCGAGTTTTTTGGAAATCGCTGTAGGCTGATGAATTATATGGAATTCTTTACGATTTGTTTTTTGTTTTCATTTGAATGTTGCGAAATTTAAATTTTTAATGTATTTTTATTAATTTTGTGTTAATAAAAATTGCTAATTCAGAAAATATTTTTTTTTTTTTTGAGAATTATCGTAAAAACGTTTAAAAGAATTGCCTCGTTTTATTACACTTATTGAACCTCTACTGTAAGAGTCTCATAAATCAAAAAATTATTTTAAACGCATTCGTCTTCCTTTTTTCTTTTATTTTGAAACATCCTTTTTTTAGTAAAAACCCGTTAAATAAATGTTTTTATAGATGTATATAACTTGAAGTTGGCAACACTTTTTTTAGCTGGCGGCTAATTTAAATTGTTTAAATTAGGTCCACAACAAGATTATCGTCGATCCCGTTATTTGAATGAATGGATACGTCAATATACTAAACTACTGTATTTGAAGTGATGATAATCCTTAAATGTATAATGAAACACCAACACATTCAGAAAAACTAACTGGTTGGTGTGCTTTACGGGCTGGTGTAATCTCATTGGTTCGTACTGCTGCTCAGAACGTTTCAGTAAATGCTGACCGCTATAGAGCCATTATTACTGTCTTTTACGTTCAACATGAGTTCTGTTTTTTTTTTCTTTTTTTTTTCTCGAACCAGAATTCTGGGGATAATCCCTACATTGCATTGTACCAGAACTAGGAAATTAGGTTATGGTGTTTGTGGAAATCTGATTTGAATTTTTCTACATTGAAAGTGACAGGAAAGACCTCTGGAGGGAATTCATTCCACATACTAACCATTCTGTTAAAAAACGAATTTTCCCAGTAAAGTGTAGTGTGATTCACTGACTAATCAACCATAAATGCTCTTAACGAAAATCGAGTTAAATGTAAAAACGTTGGAGTGACGGGAACAAGTTCCCTTTTTTCTCTAAAGCACTTACCATTGTAGTAACGATAAAATAGTGAAATACAACCCACATTGCAACGCTGGTCTAGATAATGAATACAATTGGATACCTTACCGTGTCATATGAACCTTTTAGCCCGCTCTTGTACGCAACTCCAAAATAGGCTTTGGTACGCCGGCCCATACATGAGAGTTGTATTCCATTTTTGGTCGGATATAGGTGGGATGAATAGTACGAAGATTGGATGGAGTGAAGTATCTCTTATACCGTTTTAGAAAACCGAGGCACTTGAAAGCTTCTTTAGAAAGCTGAAAAGTGTGTTTAGTCCATCGAACATCACACTGAATTTTCATGCCAAGAACATCAAAAACTTCCGATTCATTAATACTTATATCACCCAGAGTAACAGATGCAGAACCATTTTCAAGCATATATCTATGCGTTGGCAAAGCAATATACCGACTCTATTCACACGACCCCATTAAGAGATTGTTGCGAGATCATAATTGAACATGTTATTCATGCTGCCTTTTAGAACCCACCTCCAACTCGTTCGGTCTATTGCTGTATACGTACGAATGACAAATGGTGCTGTCATCTGCGAAAGATTATAAAGGGTTGAAAGTTTGCCAAAGATAATTTTGAACAGTGACACATGTCACACAGCTCATGTCACAACATATTTCTTGTAGAAAATGTTTGATAATCGCATAAACTAAGTTTCGGACACCTAAATAAGCGATCAAGATCGTGAGCTATATGGCCGCTAGACTATATTCTGTGGGGATTTGTGAAGTCTCTAATCTAGGCTGATAAGCCAAAAAAGACTGACTACTTGAAGGACAACATTCGACGCGTTTGTGCCGATATACGGCTACAAATTTTGGAACCGAAAATTGCAACTCCAGATTGGAATACGTCCGGGCTAGGCCTGACAAACAAATGCCAGCGGCCATATTTAAATTATAATGTCAAAAGATTATTTTTCGAATAGAGTAAATTTCGAGTCAATTTAAAAAATTCATGTTTGTTTTACTTGATTTCAAAGTTCTATACCTCTGTTCAAAAAACACCCTTTACTTTAATTTTGAGTAATTTTAAAAATAAAAATAAAAATAAAAACTTTTTATATACATAAACTCTGTTATTTCTTCTTTAACTTATACATCTTCTTAATATATATAGAAAAATTAATGATAAATAAAGGGTTCTTCAGCAAGAAGTTTATTTTCTAAAACAAAATTTTTATTGTCTTACGAAGAGAAAAGTTTGGTTGTTGTGAATGAAAAATGATATCTGGCAAATGTCCACCATGAGCACGCTGAGAGATGTCGATTCTTTCATCAAAGTTTTTAATCACTTTTTGGCAATATGGCGGTCCTATTTCGTTAATCAAATCACGGATTTTGAGTTTTAAGGCAAAAATCGATTCGATTGACTCCATATAGGCTCTGTCCTTAACATAGCCCCACAAAAAATAATCCAGTAGTGTTAAATCACACGATCTGGCTGACCACTTAACTGCTGATTGTTGAAAAATTACGCGATCGGAAAATTTGGTTAGCAATAAATTGATCGTGTCATTGGCTGTGTGACATATGGCACCGTCCTGTTGAAATCACTTGTTAGGATATCTACATCGTCAATAATAGGCCAGAATTGAGTTGTTAGCATCTCGCGTGATCTATTGACCGTTACCGCATTTCCAGCTTCATCTTCGAAAAAAAATAAAACAATCGCCCAATCATGCCCGCAGAACACATAGCGCTTCATACAGTGACACCTTGAGCATGCAAAGTCTTCTCTATAATCGTTTTAGGATATTCAATAGCCCAAATGCGGTTATTTTGCTTTGGACATATCCTGACAAGTAAAAGTAGGCTTAGTCTAAAAAACGTATATTTTCAGGAAAACCAGTTGGTTGTTCCTGAATGAATTGAGCGACTACAGAGATGTGAATGGTCGGTCGGCTTCATTTCCTGCAGCAGTTGCACTTTGTAAGGCTTCAAAGTCAAATTTTTAAAAAAAATTCGCTATTTGGTGGTTTTGGATAACCCCAATTGTTGAGAACGTCGAGAAATTGACAACTTCGGATCTGCATCAACAGTGTAGCTAACGGCTGCGATGTTTTCAGTTGAAAGACCCAGTCGAACACGCGTTGATATTAGCACATTTTGTAACGAGCCTATTAACGCAAATTTAATGATCAAATTCTTAATAGCGGTCTCAGAAGAACGATTATGTTGTCCGAAAATATTATTTTCATAGTGGATTTTAATCATATTAATGCGATTTTTGTGCGAACTTGAATTCACTGTAACAATTACCGATGCATCTACTGCGAATACGTCAAAAAACTAAATGTCAAAACTATCATGTTGTGGGTGTAGTCACAATTGAAAAACCAACTTATTGTTGAAAAAACTGTTAAAAAATAAAATTCTATGATGATGTCAGAATTTTTTTTTACTTTAGGAAATCATTTGACTACATGAGGCCATTTATCACTATTTTATTTTTTTAGTCGACATGAACCTAACAAATGTGGCAAATTTTATTATGTCTTAGCAAATAAAATTTATTTGCTTTGCTAATATATTTTTTTTTTTTTTTTTTAATTTTATTTTCGTTAACAATAACTAAACGATTGTTAATGTTTTGCTTATTAAACTTTGAAAAAACAACTGTAGAAAAACAAATATTTTGTTCCTTTTATACGTTGTGTTGTGTTGTATCATTTATAAATATTTGTTAAACGAGATTGTATTAACTGATTGTTTAAATTTTCGTTGAAATTAACATGAGATCTTTTGTTTTTAACGCCTCTTAAACTACAAAGATTTGAAAATGACTAGAGTGTTTTTTATATACATAGTTTTGCGAAACAATTGCAACATAATACTTTAAATATAAAAATAACACAGTTAAAAAAATGTAAAGAAATAAAATAAACTAACAAAAAATAACACAAAATCATATATCATATCATCATCAGTAACAAACTCACACACTGAAAATGATCCCAATAACCAGTAAATATAATTATGATCGAAATAACTGAAGCAACTGGCTAATTTCGTCAATACTACTGAACCATAAAAATGCATGCGAAATCTTTTTAGGGAGGGTTACAATTAAAACAAAAAATCACAATAAAATAAAACCATTTTAAACTTTGATCTCAATAATTGTATAACTGGGACTGGAACTGAAAACAATACGCATAAAAAGACATAAAAAAGAAACAAAACATTTTATTGCATGAGAAAAAATCAGTCAAGTGTTTAAATGGTAGACGACGATGCCGCTAAAGTTTAGATCTCACAAAAATCTCACGGACACATACACACCATACTAGCTATGCAGTCAGTTTGTCAATGGATAGCAAACACTTAATGGACAACTTCTACTAAAAAGACTGAAGTTTGTCTACATTGCTGCTGACGATGGTGATGTTGTCCATTACATGCTGATGCTGCTGATGATGATGTTGTTGTTTGTTTGTTTTATCAGCGCAATAACGCAATTTGGTTTTTGTTTTGTTTTGTTGCTTAAATGGGTTAATATCGCTACAAAAGATTGGCCATTTATCATTACTGTGCTTTAAATTTAGCTCAAATAGCTTAAAGTACAAAACTAAGAGTGTTTCTTTTATTTATAGCCGCATTAAAGCTACGAGGGTGATCTTAAAATCTACTATGCGCGCACATAAATTTAGAATTTATAGCTAAAATAAAGCCCCTTTCCCAAAATTTAATACCACACACACATACTGCACAGTGGGGAAGCAAATTATTAAGGAAAAAAAATAGACAATTTTAAAATTACTTTTATTTGGGTACGGTTTGCCGTCGACCCTCGTCAAATTTGGTTTGTGAACAAACCAGTTTCAGCTGTTTGCCATCTTCAGTGTTCTTTTCGTACTACGAAAACCGGTTTGTTCACAAACCAAATTTGACGAGGGTCGACGGAAAACCGTACCCAAATAAAAGTAATTTTAATATTGATGAATTGATTGAAACAACATGCAAGAAACAGAGGTGTGTGCCGAGCCTCAAAAGAGGTCCGAACTCCATACAGTCCCAAAGTAGAAATCCTCTGAAATGTAATTTATTTACATTAAATTTACAACTTTTTTACCCTTCATAATTCGTGAATTATTTTCGTTTGAAACTTTAAAGTTTTGCAATTTAGGCAATCGCAGTCCTCTTTGTCTGCAAGTTTTTCGGGTTTTTTTTAGAATTTTTTTTTTCATATTTTATTAGATAGAAAATATATTTTATGCAATTTTTTATTTTCCACTAAAAGCATCCTGAACTGGCTTAATCTTGTTTATTCCATCTACCATCATGTACCACAAATTTTAGGGAAAAACACTCCCATTTTCGTAGCTACTTTTAACTGGAATAGCTGGTCATAAACCGAATGCTACTCTGCAAGTAGCATGTAGAATTTTATTTCAAACCTTTCAGCCATTTTGTAACATATTTTCAAAATATTTTCTTGCTGGGCCATTGTGCATGGTGCAATTTTTTTAACTAGCAAATATACCTCCACTAATGTAATTTCAAACACCCGTTTAAAAATCTTATTTCCTACCATATTTTTTAGTTTTAAAATAAAAATAATAACCTTTCAAGAGAAATAATAACAGTGCTGCCAGATAATAGGGATTTTGTTTGAATGATTAATGGGGATTTTTTGGGTGAAATTTTAAATGTTTAAGGATTTTGTATTTAAAAATTTATTTAAAATAAATAATTTCTAGAATGAAAAAATATTTGTTTAATTTTCCTTAGGACTCTCGAACAATTTTAAGTCACTTAACGTTGAATTCATATGAATTAGAACGACACAAAATACCACAGAACAGTTAATGACACATTCACACTTTCAATTAAACAAAATCAAGATAGTACATAACGACTTTGACACAACAAAAGAAAACAAATTTTCAATTTAAACTGGGATTCCTACCATCGAATGTCCCAGAATTTATTTACATTTAGAACGATTTTTTATTTCTGTGTATATGCTAAAATTACGCTTCGCTCGTGTTTATAAATGCTAAACTAAATAGTTTAACTTTTAATAGAAAATTCTTGCAAAGTTTGTTTATCGAAGCAAAACGAAAACAAATTACTGCTGCGAAAACTTAAACAGTTATTTTTCATTTATTTGGCCGCCCAAAAAGTGGTTTTGTTGCAAATTTATGAATCATAAATGGGTGGAATGGGCGTTTAGTGATTATTTAAAGGAGTCGTTCGGATTAGTAATAAATAAAATTGAAAAAACAATTTCTCCAAAGTAATTCTGAAACTGGCCTCATAATGCAATATACAACTAAATTAAAGCAGCCAACCAAGTAGACAGCCATACGTCGATCCATCCATCCATCCAGCCAGTTACTCTTGGGAACTTTTAATTCATTTTCGCATGATTTGTATGTATTTCAAGATATTTAATCACAATTTGCCAGCAGCCCGCTCGCTAAACAATGGACAAAATCACTTTTTTCTTAAAAACGATTTTGATATTGATCCAATTTATACATACAATCATCCTGAATGTGGTGAAACGTGTAAATTTTATGCATTTTAAAAGCTGGGTGTGTGTATGCGTATATTATGCATGTATTTGCATTTGTGTGACGTTGCTCTTATGCAAAGAATTTCAATATTCAAGGTCATGTTTGCTTTTTTTTGTAAAAATTAAATTTTAAAAAAACAACAACAATCTTTTGAAAGATGTAATAAAAAATAAAACAAACAAGGTAAAAAACCCCAAAATAAATATTTAAAATTTTGAATGAGTTTTTAGACAATATTAATAATCGACTTTTGAATGGGTTTGTTTTTATTCATTTTCATAGTTAAAAAAAAAAGATTTAAATGACAATAACAACACGAAGCTGAATGTTGAACACCAAGTAAATAAACAAATTACTTAATAGAAAGGCACTTTGGAAAAACAATAATAAGTTGTTATTATATTAAAGTAGTATTCTATAGGGAATTCTAGCAGCTTGCCGCTTAAAAAATGCAACTCTGACTTAAACAATTAATTAGAAAACATTTTATTTTAGTGTCTATTGCAAAAAAATAGTTAATTAAAAAATTTAAGCGACCATTCACACATTAAAAAATTTATTTAATTTTGTGTTTTAAAAAAAATAAACCAGTTTCTTGAGATATTTTTCACAAATTGTTTCTATTAGAATCGGTTTTGTTGAAACTCTAGAATTGAAATTAAACGAAACTTTAATAAACGGTTTTTCAACAAAAAAAAAAAATAAAACAAAAAATTTTAATTAAAATGATTAATTAAAGTGATTAAAATTTTTATTGTACATATTACGAAGAGAAAAGTTCGGCAATTATCAATTATTACCACCAAGTTGACAGATGTCGATTCTTTCATCAAAGTTTTTAATCACTTTTTGGCAAAATGGCGGTCCTATTTCGTTAATCATATAACGGATTTTGGCTGAAATCGATTCGATTGGCTCCGTATAGACTCTATCTTTAACATAGCCCAACACCATCTGACTGGCCACATAACTGCTGATTGTCGTAAAATTATTTGCAATAAATTGATCGTTTTATTGGATATGTGACATATGGCAACGTCTGGTAAAACCACATGTCAGTGATATTCACTTCGTCAATAATAGGCAAAAATTGAATTGTTACCATCTCGCGATAGTGTGATCCATTGACCGTTAATGCATTTCCAGCCTCATCGAAAAAAAGTGGCCCAATCACGCTTCCACACAACATAGCGCGCAATAAAGTGACACGTTGAGTATGCAAAAGCTTCTCAATAATCGCTATAGGATTTTAGAAGCCCAATTAACTCCGCATAAAATGTCAGGTGGCGAGCATTCTACCTACAAGAGTAGTTACGACCTGAATAAAAGAATTACATAAAGTCGAACACTGACTTGCCTGCACAGTTTAGAATATGACTTCTGAATGCACATTTAACAGCCTTTATAGAACTTCAAATATATAGACCTGTGCAACTGGGGGTATAAGGGAGCCCAGTCCCCTGAAATCAGCAGGAGTACAACTGGAAGCTCCAAGTTATTTCCACGAGAATCAGTAGCCCGCAGAATTTCCGCTATTTGTCTCTTTAGGTATTTAACTGTTTCTCTGACTGACTATTGAGGTTGGCCCTACGAGAGTATCGTGGTGGTTGTGGTATCGCGGCCCCATAACAGGTCTGTTTAAATGGTGGCCAGGATCATCTCGCCTTTAATAACACCCACTGGTGAATGATCCAGATACAGTGAGCATGCTAGTCATGTGTTCTGGACAGGAGTTGGATAGTCAGCAAAGAGTAGTGGTTTGCAGCCCTGCTCTGGAATCATTGAAATTGCTACTAGGAAGGACCTGTTGCTAGAATTACACTTCGACCTCCTAGGGCATGCATAGCGCTGCTTTTCACGCACAGTGGTCTGACCATCATCTGATAAAGGCTCACTGCCAGGCGCAGATGTAAATCATATCACGAAATGACTTGTGAATGATGTCTTCACATCGAAAGCCCTCGCCGTTCATATCGAATGAACAGCCAGCAGAAACGGAAAGGAATAACAATGGCATTTCTAATTTTTTTTTTTATTTTATTAATTGGTAATTTTTCGAAATAATTTATTTATTTTTATTTATTAACCTAAAAAAGTAACACAAAAATATGAAAAATAGGAATCGTTTTCAGCCCACATCTTAGCCAATTAATAAACGATAATATATTGACTGGATTTATTTAATTGATTTTATGTTAAAAACTAGACTAATGAAGAAGAGTTAAACACTGATATAATGTTGGCGATCTTCCTCAGGATTTATATCTATTTGGATCATTAAAGTTTTAAGAAAGTTTGTGATTTTTAAGCACTACTTTTTTTCTTTAAAATTTTACTTTTTCACTTAAAATCATCAAGTACTTTTTATGGCAAAATACTTTTTAAATTAAATATGATGTGACAAACTTAATTATACTTAAAAATGAAACATCTAAGATACCTGTAGTTTGTTGAGCTTTTTAACATTTGTGACACCTGGCGGCATTTGATAATTTTTTTTTAGTATAATTTTATGTATTTTTTATTCTATAAAAAACCAAAAAAAAAGTAATTGTTTCAATTTTTATTAAACAGCTGGCTCGTGCAACGTCAAAGCAACAGAAAAATTGCCACTAAAAAGTGATTTTAAATGTTGCTTACTTCAAACATCAGCAACAAGATCGATTTCTCAAAACAGACAGAGAGAGTGAGAGAGAAAAAGAGGCAATTTTTCTTAAATATTTGAAAAGCTTTAAATGGTGTAAAAACAAGAGTGCAAGCAAAATGCCAGCACTGTGTAGACCAACTATTAAA
The DNA here is from genome assembly GCA_030448955.1 of Trichopoda pennipes. Taxonomy (NCBI): domain Eukaryota; kingdom Metazoa; phylum Arthropoda; class Insecta; order Diptera; family Tachinidae; genus Trichopoda; species Trichopoda pennipes. The sequence goes on along the minus strand of JASKUP010000011.1, from coordinate 768,018 downwards.
CACGGCCAAAAACTGAATTAAATGGAGTGGTATACATGAGTTAGTGTTTGTGTGTTTACTACATTTGCCAAATAAATATTTCATTTGTTTAAATTTTCTTTCTCTTCTTTATTTTATTGAGCTCTACAACGCTTGTAAACCCAGCTTGTTGTAAAGCAAAATTTAGTTTAATTATTTAGTTTGGTCGCGTCACTTGAGTTTTGGAGTATAAACGGTGCGACAGCCGCTAATTTCTGTTTTTGGTAGTGGAGTAAAATTTATTAAAATCATCTGGTTTTCTGTGGTACGATTGCAATGGAGAACTTAAGAAACTAAGTGTTAAATAAAATATTTAGTAGCAAAGTTAAAAAGAAACTTTTTTTTAGCATGAAATTAAAAAAAATAAGATTTCTATTTAAATGCTTAAATTAATTTAAAAAAGGAATAAATAAAACTGCATTTAACAAAATAAAGCCGACGAAAATTATGAAAATTATGTAAAAGGAAGTTGAATGTTGAGTTTAAGAAAAAAGTGAAGCGTGAATTTATTTCATATAATTTTGGATAACATGCTATAAAAGGAAGTAAAATCCACTAATTAAATATCGTTTTTCAATACGGAAGTTTTTACTACAAATAATCAGCTTCAAGTGAACACAATTAATTCTTAAGGATTCTCCACAAGAACCAAAGGAATTTTATTGAATTAAAACCAGTTTTGAAACATGTAATAAAATTATTTAATATTCGCAATTTACGGTACGAGTTACTTCTTAGAGCTAAACAACTATGAGTTGTGGGTGGCTATTAACACAGCTACACTAGTACGAGGACATGTGTAGACAAAAAATAAGTGAAGCAGCAGTAAAAAAAAACAGAAAACTAAAATCTCATAAAACAAGCAAAAAAAAAAAAAAATAAACAAATGATAACCAGTTGCTATTTATGTGGTGAACTGTGTATTAAAACTTGCAATCAAGAAATTTTACTTAATTTCTATGTTTTTGCATTTAATTTTTGACTAAAGCATGATAGCTTGGTATTTCTTTGTAATAACCATTAGAATTTTTTGTAATTTTCTACTATGAGTTTTTTGAGTGAAATTTCAATTTTTATTCAAAATGAATTTTAAGTTTTGTAGATATTTTGTAAAACTTTAGTGGTTGTTGAATTATTTCGATTTTTTGTAAATTTTACAGACTTCAGAGAATTTATTTAGGGCTTTAATCAAATTTATTCTGAAATATATATATTTTTTTTTTTTTTATTTTTTTAAAGAAACAAATATTAGGATATGATGAATTTTTGTTCTTAACAAGTGTTATTCTCATGTTTTTTTTTAAGTATCGACTTTGTTTTTGTTTTTTGTTTTGGAAATTTATAATTTTTGTCGAAACTGTTTTTATTAAAGCCTGGAACTGCATATTTCTAAATGTTCCTTTGGCGATATTTTCGCCGTTTTTCTATTTTTGAAATGAAACTTTTGTGAATTAATAATTAATCGATTTATCAGACATATGCATCAAATTTAATTTGTGTTTAGGTGAAATGTCAAATTATATGCAAATTTCATATATTCGATCAAATTTTATGCCAAAAATTCTGCATAAAACATACTTTGCTTCGTTAATAATTAATCGGTTTTTTCGTCAATTCCTGACTATTTTCAACTATATCGAAAATTTTTACATTCTGCTAGTTGTAGAAATACCAATTTTTGTCGAAACTGTGTTTATCACGACCTAGAACTCCATTTTTTTAAATGTTCCTTTGGCGATATTTTCGCCTTTTTCCAGTTTTTGAAATGAAACTTTTCGAATTAATAATTAATCGATTTTTTTAAATATTTGTTTAAATTTTATGCCAAAAATTCTGCAAAAACAAACTTTGTTTTGTTAATAATTAATCGATTGTTTTGTTCAATTCCTGACTATTTTCAAGAATATCGAAAATTTTTAAATTGTGGTAGCTGATTAAATTATGATTAATATGTAAGTTTTTAACTTTTTATTGAAGTGAAGATGCTTAACGAAACAATAACAGTTTAACGAATGTATAAATGTATAAACTAATTCCGAAAATTTGACTGTTTATAAATTTTAATGTCGACTTCTATTTACATGTGTATTTAAGTTTTTTGTAATGTCAAAATTTTATTTCTGGATATTTCCGATTATTGAGAAGAAAAATCTTATTTGTCTTTCTTACGAATATTTAATTCTCTAATGCAAGTTAGGGTTTATGGTTAAGCAAATTTCGATATTTAATGAACCCACAAGATTTTGGTAATGTCTCACTCAACTTTTTGTCCAATTTTTTTTTAGGTGATTTTCTACGTTTTCATGATATTTCGAATTTGTGGCGAAATTTAGGGGTTTTTTTGTGATTTTAATTTTACTGGAGTTAAATTTTCTTTTTAATTTTTATTAGCAAATTTCATCGCGTTTGATTTCTTAAACAAAATTTTAAAGTGGTTTAATATGGTTTAAAACTTTAATTTCAAGTAATAAATTTTTAATATTGAATTTTTATCTTTTATTTCTTTTTCTGGGCGCATTTCTGAGGTAATTTTTTTATTATAACGAATTCAATACAAGATTTCTATTTGGTAAAATATCGTTTATTACTATATTGATTTATGAGGTTTCGATTATCTAGCAATTATTCAAGTTGTTCGAAAAACTCTTTTTTTACCTCTGGCTAAAAATAATACTTTTAAGTGCAACGGTGTCCAAATCTAAATCTAACTATATTTTATAAGTAAAATCATTTTATTTAAATAAATTTTACATGATAATACACATGATAAGCCAGCCCCCTAAGTTATATTGGACTAGACAATGAAGAATGAGATTAATACAATGGCCCTCAACTACTCAAATCAAAATACAATAAAAAAACAATATAAGAATATTGCTGCAACGTAAGGAGGCGTCAATAGATCGACTAATGTATCCATCACTGACAGTGAAGCAAAATTAAAAAAAAAAATGTAAAAAAATGAGCACTAGAAACTTGTACAATCATGATACTCAAGGTTTGTTTGGGATAAGTTAACAATGCTTAGACAATCTGAGAAACAAAATTATATATTTGGTTAAAACTTGTTTAAAAAGTTTAAAAATAAAAACAAAACACCTTTCAAAATTTAATTAACTAGAAAAACCTAATTAAATGTTTAAAAAATTAAAAATATCCAGATTAAAATTTTAAATATATATTTTTTTTGTAACTACTCTCGCAATTATCTTAACAAACTGCGTTTTTTTTTTTTTTGGCTTGCAAGCGATTATAAGCAATTACATTTTAAGCTAATTGCTGCAAAAAAAAAAGAAATATTAAATTTATTTCGCAAAGAATATGCAATTCGTTTTTAAAACAATTACGCAAAAAAAAAATTCAAAAGATAAAAAATAACATAAAAAACACATTAAAAAAGTTAATAGACAAACTGTAATTGTTAAAATAAAAAAAAAGAAATAAAACAGAAAACCTTAACTACGAATATTAAATTTTAAAACTAAAAATAATGAGTAGTGCAATTAAAAAAAGGCGACTGTGACAAGTCAAGTTTTAGTTTTTAATACTTAACTTAAAGTATTGAATATCAAGCAAAATAGATGTCTTTAAAAAATTGCATTATATTATAAAAAGTGCCCTACAAAAAATGAGTAACCAAAAACAACATAAATCGAAAAACTTAAGAAGCGAACTTGAGTTGGATGATAAATTGATTTAAAAAACCTTGAAAAACTTGACTTTTAGCGAAAGATCATTTTTAATTAAACAAAACTACACAAAAAAAGTGCATACAATTATTATTACTTAATTAAAAAGAACATAATAATAAATATTGTTATTGCTTATTATTGTTTATGATTATGTAGATTTTTCTAGCATAAAACTATTGATATTTCATCATTTAAACGATTACAATTTTTTCTTAATAATATGTAGTTCTGAAACTTCCTATATACTTCCTAACGTGAAATGTATACAACACTTCTGCGTAGGTTTTTTATTGAACATTGGTTAAATAAATAAGTATTAATCTTTATAAGGGCCTTTTTAATTAAATTTTAACACGTATATTTTCAATATTTTGCTGTCCTTTGGAAAGCTTCTTCAGAAAATTAATTTTTATAAAAACAAAAATTATTAACCATTTCAAAAAAAAAAAAAAAAAATAAAATGTTTGAAAAGAATTGACAAAAACATATAAAATAATATTCTTCAATGAAACGGAAATTAAATAAAAAATTATCTCTTATGATATAACAAATTATGTGTCTTTTTAATTAAATACCTCTAATTCTGTGCTAAATTGTCTGTGTCTGTTTTGAAATTTATTCTCCTTACATTTGGTACAATAACATTTCTAACATATAACGTCTCTTATAGTTTTTTTTTCTACATCTAATACTGACGCTTCCTCAAACTTAGGATAATGATTATATTTCTTACAATGTGAAGATAAGGATGTCTTCTGTGTTGAAATATTCCTATATTTTTGGTCACATCTGTGACCAGCTAATCTTGTTTAAGGTTATTTTTTGTTGTCCCAATATAAACTTTGTCACAGTTTACCTGATCATTTCCTCCACATGGTATCTATTCTGTATACTACATCAGAAACTTCCATTTTCCCTATTTTATCCTTCATACTGCTAAATAATTTATTTAAAGTGTTATATGTTTTGTGTGCAATTATATATCTATCTGTGTCATATATATTTTAGACTTTCTTAATTTTTCTGATATTCGAGGAACATAAGTTAATGATTTATAAATTTTTGGTTCCTAAATTATTCCTATGATTATGGTCTAATTATTCGGTTAGTTAATTCTACTGGAAAATCATTGTCATTAAGTATATTTCTTATTGTGTCCTTATTCTTCAAATAAAATTCTCTATCACTTGTAGTCAATATTCTGTCTATCATATTTTTCGCCGTATTTATTATAATTTTTCTCGGATGTTTAGAACAAAAATTAATAATTCTTTCAGAAGATGTTGGTATAAGAACCAATCAAACACTAACTTATTTCCCTTTCTTATTATCAATATATCTAAATATTGAAGTTTACATTCTAACTCACTTTCAACCGTAAATTTAATATCCGGATGAAAACTGTTCAATTCTGACAAAACATTATTTACTGCATCTTCCGCAGTTATACAAAATAAATCGTCTACATATTTTGTGATAATCTTCGGTTGAACATTAGTTTTATCCATTTTTTAATCTCTATTATTTATTTTATTTTAAACTTTAACATTTCCCTGATTTTTGAAACATATAACAAGCAATTATTTTTATATCATAAAAAATCTTATTAAAACGCAAAATTTTTTGTAAAATCAGCGCTATTCGCACAATTATTTTTGTTTTGCAAACTCTTTAAAATTATTTATATTCCATGCCCAATCATTTTTGTATAAACAAAAAAAAATTTAACCTTTTCTTTAATCAGTATAATTATTTGTAAAATTTTTTAATTACTGCCAAAAGAGGGCAACTGGTAATTTCAGTCAAACTAAAGTGTTGCTAAAGGTCCTTGTACTTTTCATGATGTTTATTAAAAATTCTTAGCTGATGACTTTAAATACAAGTAAAATTTTCTGCCAATAATTCAAAAAATAATGGAAATATTCTACAAAATTTTATCTAATTCAGTAAACACACTATTTGTGTTTGACAAATTTCTTATTTCCCGTTATGCTATACAAAGTTCCAGCGATTCAAATAAATTTGAATTTAATGCATAAAGCATCTTGAAAGGAAAGACTTGCAAAAACAAAGTTTTCAGAAAATTTTGTTTTATTACTAAAAAAAAAATTATCCGATTATTCGATTGAAGTTAATCGTATAATTTTTGTTGTAAATTAAATACTTTTGCTCATTTTAAAAAAAGTTTTTTTTACCAAATACGGGATAAACTTCTTTTGGTTATTCTCGCTGCTCTTTGTCCGATTATTCGACTAAAATTAAACGAATGATTTTTTATGTAAATTAAATACTTTTGCTCATTAAAATACAACAAACTTCTTTTATCGAATAATTTTTTAAGCTCGCTGTGTCCTTTATCACAAATTGTATACCATGTGTTAAACAATACTGGTGTTACATTGTCACATTCAACTAAATTCCATTATATACAGCTATTTAAATAAACAGAAATATTTAATCAATCGAATAATATTAAACGAAAAATCATTAAAGTATTCGAATAATTTTTTTTTGCTAACATCGCATTTTTTAAATTAAAAATTTTGTATAAAATAAAAAATTTATAATTGCTAGATATAAAAATACCACTAGATGGCGTTGCGCACTTTGCGAAAATTACTGGGCCGAAGACATCATTGCTCTGTCCCCATTTGAGAAATTGATCAGTTACAAATCAATTTAACATGATAACCTTTTTCTTTAACATAACTTTACATTTAGTGGGGCTGATAATTAATTCACTAAAATTAAATTAAATATTAGACTTTAATAAATATTTTTTTTCTTTTTTAAGATCTTTTTTATATTTTTTTTTCTTCACGATATTTCGCTTTCCTTTGGAAAGCTTCTTCAGGAAAAAATTTTATTTTTTATTTTATTTATTTTATATTTTATTTTATATTTATTTAAATATAAAATTTTTTCCTGAAGAAGCTTTCCAAAGGAAAGCGAAATATCGTGAAGAAAAAAAAATATATATAAAAAAGATCTTAAAAAAGAAAAAAGATATTTATTAAAGATAAATAAAAAAAAAGATCGGTTAAAAAAAACAACAAAAATAAAAAAAAAACAATTAAATATTAGAGGAAAAAGCTACTTTCTAAAAACTTTTTGTTGATATTTAATTTAACTCATTAGAGAATCGTTACCTTCATTTAAATTGAACTTAATATGCTTTTATGTTTAAAAAGTTCGATTGACTAAATGAGAAGTATAGACGAAGAAATGCATAAATACAAAAAGCAATGTAAAGAAAATAGAAAAGATAAAAAATATAAAGCAATCATAATCCTCGCAAAGCTGTGGAGGACATTGACCTTTCAAATCAACAGAAATTTCACCCATAACTTGTATAATTTCATAATTGACCTGCCAACCTCCGAGCGCGTAAACTAAAGCAATTTTTAGTATTCCACAATAGTTGTTGAACCTAAAAACTGACGGCCACGATAACAATTATTATATTTAATATTCACAAAGCTTTAAAAGGGTGATATATGTTGTGACTACCATTATCTCATTCATTATCACCAAGCTTTTGCGAAAAAAAGCGGTTAAAAAAACAATATTATTTTTGCAATAAAAATAAAAATTTGACACTAAAAACCGAATTATAAAAATATTAGCGAAAATGGTTACAAATACATATTTTTACAATAATTTTTTAAATACAACGAATAATTTTAAAAAATTGAAGAAGAAACTTATAAAGCTATTTATTTTTTTACCATTTACAATATAAACAGTCAAATAAATGGTCAAATAGACAGACAGACAGACAAGTGTTAATAAATTAAGCAACTTCTATTGCAGTGGCGTTAATAATATTATTTATTGTTCATTTCACTACTATTTTTAGAAAAAGAGCATTAAAACGTATCATTCAAATAAGGCAGGTGTAAAGAGAAAAAGTAATAATTGAGTAAAAACAAAGACACATATAAATCAATAATTGTAGAAATATACTGATCATTCAAATCTTTATGAGCCTTAAAGCCTGTAAAAACAATATCCTCGGAAAAGAATTACGTTTTAAGCTAGACAAGTATCACTACACAATACAAATAAAAGGAAAAGAAGGCAAAAAAAAAGAGATTGGATTAGAATCCTAGAATATAGAAAAACTACTCTTAGAACTGGGTAGTTCCCCTCTAAATCATAGCTTCAAAAACACTCGCATTTTACCTACTTTAAGCTTCATGTAAATCAAAACAACCCTTTTCTTAGTCATAGATATTTATATCAAAGTATATTTAGGTGCCCCTGTAGGCTAGTAGGTAGTGTACTAGCTTGTGAGTATGGGGGTTGTGGGTTCGATTCCCAACGAAGACCTTGTTTTTTTTTTTTTTTCATTACAAAATTGCTCAGCGATGAAGGCATAGTCACAGGTCGCTGTGCTGTCTTATATACGGCAGTTAATTTCCGACTATCCTTCTACTTTCACCACCTGTTTCATCTATTCTCTATCCCTTTCCTAAAGAAAGTAGCACGGTACTTGACTAAATAGGCCTTGTTGCCTGAAGGGCTACTTCTCTTTTACCAAAAAAAAATGGTATGTAAAAGAAACCGTATTGCTAATGCCAGGCTAGAGAATTTTTAGGATTCCGAAGAACTGAATTTTTCAGATCAAACATTAAAACGAACTTTGAAAGAAATCAGACTAGACTACCACTAGTTAAATAAATCGTATTGCTTCTTTTAATTCCAAATAAAGTTCTTTTTTAAAGGGTTGCCCTTAGATATGTAATTACGATTACTTAAAATTCGCTTTGATAAGTTAATGCCTCCGCAAAGGCTCGAAATTCCCTTTGTCTTGTTTTACCAGCCATGCACTGTTGATATTTGGTTTACTGCCAGGCTTGCATTAAAATTTGAGTATCAATGTCCTTTTTTATACAGACGCGTCTTAGCCACATCATCTGCTTTTTCTAATTTACCGGCACCTTCACTAACTCATCTACCGTGACTGCTTAACAATTTTCATTCTACTATTTTCCATCTAATTGTATTTTTAAGAAATCATTGTCACTAATGTTCTACTTTATAACATGCAAATAGACACAATGGCTACTTAGCACATGCTAACTCATTTATTGTTTTATTCTGATCACACACCACACTTTTTGGTGGTAACGGTTGCACTTTATGTGATTCTCTTTTATAACAATTTGCCTTTTTCTATTTGTAAATAATTTTTTTTTATATGTTAAAAAAAACTGCATGCAAAGGCTATCACAACGATATCGCTATAATATGATAAAAAACATATCCTAATATATATTCTTCAAGTGCTTATCTTCCTCAATTGCACAAATGTAATTTCAAACTCAAACGATACTTTTTTTATAATTCTTGAAACATAACGCTTTATCCATGAAAAATATATATTGAGATATTTAAATTTTATACTAGAAACGCTACTATTTCATCTACTGTGGATTCGAAGAATATTTTTTACTTCAATTTAATATTTTCTATATATTATTTGCATGTGTTACATTGTTGTTACTTCATTTTATTAAGCGTAGAAATTTTCAAACCAATCAGTAATAATTTTTATTGTTAATTATTCATTAGCCAATTAAAATAGTTCCTAGTTTTGTTTTAATTGCGAAGGTAGCAAGATTTAAAAAACATTGTGTTATAAATACTTACTCTATTTAAATAATTTTAAAAAAAATATGATTGTTCAGTTCATAAGCTGTTGTATGAGTGCTAAGTCATAAACATCTACAATAAGTGTACAAAATGTAAAAAATTTCTATGTTAACGTTTTGTTTAACACACAAAATTTTTTCATACTAAATGTGACAAGAGGACAATTACATCATTTTTATAAGTAAACAAAAATTTTTAAATTTCTTATAAATATTCTTGTAATTTTGGTTTTCAATAATTCTGCAAAGAAAAATAATTTTCATGATAAAATTTATTACTGTTAAAAGCTCAAAATCATTTAGCAGTTGAACAGCAGAAACCTTTTGTAGCATGTTTTTCAAATCCCTAGTTGTAGATTATACAACATACAATACTACTTACAGGAGATGGTAAATTGAAAAGTTTATATAAGTTCTTAGTAATTATTGTTAATAATTGCACCCCAATTAATTACTCTTTAAAATGTAAATTATTATTTTGTCTTAGGGCGGATAGAGAAACGAGATATTATGCATAAAATTCTATAATTTACTGTTTATTTTGTTAAAGAAGCAAATTATTCTTTGTTATGCACCACTTCGGTGCAAAGTTTTTAATGAATATAAAACATTCTGAGACAATTAAAAAACACATGTAAATAATAGTGAACGTGTTATTTTCAAATAAAAGTGCATATTTCTATTATTTATGAAAAAATCTTGCTTTTTCTTAAATATTAATTTATTTTGTCAATATGCTTAACTGACAGTTGCATAGTTGCATGTTTATCTGTTCGATATAAAGCGGCTTTACTGTACTGACTAGAGAGGAATAACTCTCTATCTATGCTTTAAATATATCAAAAAAATCCTTTGATGCCAGTAATAAATGAGTTATTTTCTAGTTCAGGCTTTGTTTTTGTTTCGTAGTCTTAAGACGTTATAGCAGTTTAGTTGTTATTTAAAAGTCAATGACGACTAAACAGCTAAGGGTGTCTGTTCTAAAGACTGCTTAAAAAACACCGATAATAAAATTGTTTACAGTTGCATACAAGGCAGCCACACTACAGTTATCTCTTTCTTGCAATTAGGATTAAAAGCATAACATCGTTTGGCGTTAACTGATGTCTCGAGCTTTAAAGTATTTCTACAATAATACAATATAGGACTAGGACTACAGAGCAATCTTAATCACACATAACGAATCCATCCAGCTTTAGTTGGCCGAAAAATGTTGCAAGCTTAGAGATTGGGTCATTGAATAAGATTTCTAACAGAAAGCTAATACAGTTTTTACGATAGCAAAGCAGCAAAGGAAACAAATTAGCATTTACCTTTCTTCAGTGTCTCCTCAGATAAGTTATATTTATGTTAAACAAAACTAAACGTGGAAAGTTAAGAAAAAGGAAAAAAGCCAGATTATTATTTGTTATCCTTAGCAGCCTATTCTTTGTAAACTTCATTTCACCCAGCTAACCTTTTCAACTGTCGCTTCGTCAAAATACCTTATCAGGGGTAAAATTATTTAAACTAAACCGATAATTACAGCTTCCATTTATTTGAGCATTTTTCTTAATGCTTTGAAGATGATAAAATTTGTTAAATTACTTTTGATTATTATAAATCAGCACTTTTATTAAACTTAGTTATATAATAATCAATGCTAAACGACTGCTATACTATAACGCAGTTAAAAAAAATAAATGCAACTTGGATAAATTTATTGGTTTTAAAATTTCTGTGGAACCTGTTGCAAAATCTCTTTAAAAGTTTTTGTGTAAAACTCTTTGTAGTTTCTTAAGCAATTTTGTGTGGTATGAATGTACCCGTTTATCAACATTTGTTTTTTTTTTTTTTCATTTTTTATGCTTGTGTTTTTGTTTTAATAATAATTTTATTTTATTTTGTTTACATTGACTTGTTAAACGAACGGGGCAACATGTGATACAAACTTGCTCACTGCGCCTCATGCCACATACCGCAAAACTTTTTATTGTTAAAATTATACAAAAAAAGAAAAAAAAAATTATTGTAGTTTGTAGCATATTTAACCAATTTTAGAGGAAGTATTACAAGAAAACAAAATACAAAGAAAAACTATAACAAATACCCAATTTTATTTCTTGTTTTTTACTGTGTTTTTGTTTTACTGTGCTTGCTGCCGCTGTTACTCTCAAAACAGCGAAGAGAAAAGTCATGCGAGAAAAGCCCACTTTTGTTTTTTTTTTATATTTCCAATTTTCCTATATCAAACTATGAATAGTATTTTATTTGTTAGCAAATAACAAATAAAAAAAAATTGTTTTAACTAGTCATGCATAATTTTTAAACCACATAATGACGCCATCAGTATGTCTGCATGTTGCAATAGCAATTTTTCTGTTACTTTTTTTAAGCTACGGATTAAGAAAAAGAAAAGTCATAAGTTAACATAAACCAAAATTTTATTAACCCCTTAAGCAGAAAACATTAATTATATGAAATTCTTTTATAAAAAAATTTATGACTGAACAATTGCCTGATGTTAATTTCCCATAGAAAAATTATGCCTGATGAAGATTTTCTATAGTATTATTATGACTAATGAATTTTTTTCTACAGATCAATTATGACTGGCGGAATTCTTTTATAAAAAATGTATGACTAATGAAATTTTTCAACATAAATATTATGATGAAGATTTACCATATAAAAATTATGATTGATGATGATTTTCTATAGAATTATATAATTCCTGATGAAAATCTTTTATAAAAACTTTATGACTGATGAAATTTTTCCATAGCAAAATTATAGCTAATGAAGGTTTCCTATAAAATTATTATTGCAGATGAAATTCTTTTATAAAAATTTGATTATTGATAAAATTTTTCGACGGAAAAATTATGTTTGATATTAACTTTCCATAGAAAAATTATGCCTTATGAGGATTTTTCTATAGTATTATTATGACTAATGAATTTTTTTCTATAGATCAATTATGACTAGCGTTTTTTTTTTATAAAACATGTATGAGTGATGAAATTTGTCTACATAAATAATATGATTGATAAAGATTTTCCATAGAAAAATTATGACTGATCAAGATTCCCTATAGAATTATTATTGCTGATGTTATTCTTTTTTAAAAAATTTATGACTGATGAAATTTATCTACAGAAAAATTATGACTGGTGATTATTTTGCATAGAAAACTTATGTCCGATGAAATTTTTCTAGAATTATTATTGCTGATGAAATTCCTTTATAAAAAATTTATGACTAATGAAATTTATCTACAAAAAAATATAACTAACGAATATTTTCCATACAAAAATTATGACTGATGATGACTTCTATGGAATTATTATTCCTGATGAAATTATGTCAGAGGAAGTTTTTCTAGAATTATTATTGCTGATGAAATTCCTTTATAAAAAATTTATGACTAATGAAATTTATCTACAAAAAAATATAACTAACGAATAGTTTCCATAAAAAAATTATGACTGATGATGATTTCTATGGAATTATTATTTCTGATGAAATTCTTTTATTAAAAATTTATGGATGATGAAATTTTTCTACATAAATATTATGATTGATGAAGATTTGCAATAGAAAACTTATGACTGATGAAGTTTTTCTAGAGAAAATTTATGACTGATGAATATTTTCCATATAAAAATTTTGACTGATGAAGATTTTCTATACAATTATTATGGCCGATGAAATTCTTTTATAAAAAATTTATGACTGATGAAATTTATCTACATAAATATTATGACTGATGAAAATTTTCCATAGAAAAATTATGAATGTTCAAAATTTTTTTACAGAAAATTTATGATTGACGGATATTGTCGATAGACAAATTATAACTCATGAAGATTTTCTATAGTATCATTATGGCTGTTGAATTTTTTTCCATAGTTAAACTATGACTGATGCAATTTTTGAGACTGCATTTCAAATTTGTTTGCATATTATTTAAACAACACTATTTCTATATTTTCAAGAGCTGAGAACATCACTTCAAGTCTGGTTATTTTAGCACTTTATTGCTTTTATTAAAAAAACCGGTTATAATAAAAAAAACGTTTAAAATAATAATGCATTTTCTGAAATTCCCAAAAAAACTACACAGTGATTTTTATGCTTCTGAAATAACAGATGATCGAAATTGCGGTTAGTTTAATATAATTAACAAGTTTTGACATTGCAGAATGGAAAAATATTTATTTAACAATCAATAAATGTGCTCTTAACCTGCTTAAGTGGAAGTAAGAAAAAAAAATTTTTCTTTAATGACTTTTTTTTTGAACAGCTAAACAGGAAGGACAAAGTTATTAAAAGGAAATAAATTTAAATAATTTTAAAAATACACAATACTTCAAAACCATTTATCAGTCATTTACGAAAAATAATGTCAGTGTAACGACGTGTCAGCGCTGCAAAAGTTTGAAATTATTTAACTGTTCACGATATAATTTTGTTTTGTAACAAAATCGTTAAAGACAAATATTTTTAAAATACTGCAGCAACAAACATTTATTTTGATTGTTTATAAGCTTTTAACAAAAAAAAGCAACGCATTTTTTTACAATAAAACAAAAATGACAACCAAAACAAAATAAAATAGACATTAAACTATTCATCATCATCGGCATCATTGAAAACCACTTTTAGGCGCATGACCTTTCCAAGACATACATTTATAGTTTACAAGCATACATTTAGCAAGTAGACAACAAAAATATCAATAACAACAACAACAATAAAAATAATAATACAAGTAATTTCAATAATAATTAAATGTAATTAACCTCATTTTATACCATTTAAATGTTCGTTCCTACTTTTATTAGCTGCAACTCATAACTGGGGAAAAATAAAATTAATTTATTTTAAAACTTTATTTTTCTTTAATAAAAAACTGTAAATATTATACTAGACAACAACAGAAACTATTCATAATTATAAAACTTCAGGAACCGTTTAAAACCGTAGTTTTTATTTGAAATGTAAATAAAATTCACCAAAAAACTATGAAATTTGTGTAAATTAACCAAAATTTATTTTTGAGTTCAGATACAACACAAATAGTTATCGAATGTCGTTAGTTATGCTGAGATTTTAAATATGTATATTCTTTTATAAATCTACCCAGTGTAAATCGCTGAAGAAATACTATCATATTTTTACGTTTGAAATCAAATAAAATATCAATAACATTTCCGTAAGAATAAAAAAAAACAATACTAATTCTCTATAAAATAACTTATTTTCTATAAAAAAATTTTCGCATAATTTGAATTCGCTGAAATCATGCAGCTCAGCGGTGACAACCCTAAACAGGAAAACAATTTGAGAAATGGAGAAAATAATGCGCTTTCATTGGAAACATTAGTGCCTCACCCACCTGTCACAGTTTGTACTGTTACAAATAGCACAAATAAAACTAGTCATGCGTGATACTTAGCTCTGTAAGCCATGTACATCTGCGCCTGGCCGTGGGCCTCAATCCGTTATAGGAAGCCGACGACTAATTCTAGCAACAGGTCTTTCCTAGTTGCAATTTCAGCGGTTCCAGAGCAGGGCTGCAAATCACTACTCCTTGCTGAAGAGCTGGAGACTATCCAACTCCTGTCCAGAATACATGACTAGCATGCTCACTGGATCTGGATTATTCACCAGGTAGTTGTGATTAAAGGCGAGATGATCCTGGCCACCATAATCAGTTCATGCTTGGGGCCGCAAAACCACAACCACCACGATACTCCCGAAGGGCCAACCTCAATAATCAGACAGAGAAAGAGCTAAAAGTCTAAAGAGACAATTAGCGGAAACTTTAGGGCTTACTGATTTCCGTGGAAATAACGTGGAGCTTTCCAGTTTACCCCTGCTGCATTCAGGGGACTGGGCTCCCTTATACCCCCAGCGTCGCAGGTCTAGATAGTCAAGTATTCTATAAAGACCGATAAATGTGCCCCCGAGGGGAACATCTGTGGGTGATATGTAGCGTCAGGGAATCTCTATCCTCTAGTCACTCATAGTTGCAACTTTGAAAGCTTGGAGCAAGCCGCCACCCCCACTCCTTGCTTAAGAGTCGGAGACTATCCAACTGCTTGTCTAAAACAAATGACAAGCATGCTCAGTGGACCTGGATCATTCACCCTGTGTTAACGCCAAAAGTGAATGATCCTGCGAAACCACTTCACTTCAATAATCAGTCAGAGAACAGCTAAAAAGCTAAAAAGCCAAAGAGCTGAACTCGGGGGCTTAAAGATTCCCGTAAAAATAACGTGGAGTTGCCTAGTTGGATCCTACTAACGTTGACGGGATTGGACTTCCTTTTACCCCCGGTGACACATGTAATGATAGTGAGATTCCATCAAGACATATCAATGTGCCCCCGGGGGATAAGACTGGTCAAGTAGTCAATGTTACCGATTAAATAATAGAACTGTTTATTTCCCTGAGATAGTTTCCACATCATACACAGCTCCTCAGGCATATCCGGTAATCGGCAGTTGCTTGCGAGATTGTGATGTGACCATAGTAAATATATTTTAAAGTTAAGAATAAATTAAAAACTGCATTAAAAAAAATGCAAAATGGATTTCGCTATTTGGAGAATCGAGCAGGCATTAGGAAGGTGTTTTGTTCTATCTTATGTATTGTTATTTTAAAAATAAGAATCTAAGGAAAATATTATGCTGCCTTTTAGCCTTGCGAATATTCATATTTCGAACATTTTAGATTTGTTGTTATAAACGTCTTAAGAAGTCACATTCTGTGTAAACTTCAGCTGTCTGCCTATTGCAGTGCAACAGATGACATATAGCTTCAGCGCCTACTGGGACACCCTTTAATTATTAATTTTAACTATTTAAACATTTTGTTATAGGGCAAATAGAAATTTACATTCTGTGTAATTTTCAAGTGTTTGACTATACCAGTTCAAAACGTAATGTTAATGTCTTCGGCTAGTTTTTTATTATTTTCTGTTATTGACAGCTATAGTAATACAGTGATAGACATTCGTTTGACCACACTTACTTCTTTATTTTTAAGTTGTTTTTTTAAACTCTTTATGAGAACAGTTATTTCTTTTTCTGTTCTTTTATTTACATTATTAAGTGCAGTTTACAAAACAATAACAACGATTAGTGTAACCGTTATTTTATAGAAAATATGCGTTCTTTTGTAAAATTGTTGCTGTTTTTCGTGAGACAATCGTTTAAACGCATTAAGAGAAAATGTTATTTAATTTGTGAATTTTGACTTGTAAACACGTGTTTTCATACTAATTTAACACAAAATCTAATTGAAATATAAAAAATAAAAAAAAATTGCAGAATTTTGATAAGCCGATTAGATATGGGCTCAGGAAAGCGGTTAAATGCTACCGAAAAAGATTTAATCGATAACTTAAAGAAAAAAAGGGTTATCAAATCGAAAAATTGCTGGAATAATAATGCGTTCTCAACGAGTAATAAGAAATTATTTAAAACTTGGCAAAAAGTATGACATTAAGGCTCCAACGAACGAAAAACTTATGGGGAATCCTTGTAGTTAAGGTATACGAAAAGGGAAAGCAGTTTTCGACTGTTAATGAGCTGAAAGAAAAAAATTAAAGAATGTTGGTTGGGTATTAAAATTGAAACTCTTCGAAACCTTGTAAACTCAATGCCGAATAGAATGTTTTCGGTCATTCGAAGTGAAGGTGGTCCTACTAAATATTAGTACATAATAGCTTTTAATATTTTGTAAATCATTTCAATTTTTATTTTTTAATTTAAAGGAAACTGCGTTCAAACGAATGTCTCTTAATTTTTTAGCTTTTTATTGATAACGTATTACGAATATGAAATATGTTTAATTTTTATTTACTACTTTTAAGCTAATAAATCACTTAATCGTTTTGCTAAAAAAAAATTAAAACCTTTTAGTTTCTTTTAAAATAGAAAAAAAATGGTGCGGTCAAACGAATGTCAATCACTGTACCAACTTTCATCATGTATGTTTTATACGGGCACCCTTTAAGTTTTCAAATTATAAACTTATTTTTACATGGTTAACAATCTGTAAATATCGCCTTAAAATTAAATATTTAAAATCGGTTAAGACCAGACTAAGCTCTGTGGATACAAAAATATGAAGTCGTTTAAGAAAATAATGATTAATAGCACTTATTCAGAAGACCTCATAAATTACTCAAAAAATTATTCACACGCACAAACCCAACTGGACACACCAAATTGCCTACAAGAGCAAACGAATAATTTACAGCTGATTTTATTAGTTGTAGCGCTAACTACCAACTACTCTTCAGTGAACAACTTTGGTTAGAGTGAACCAATGTTTGGATTAGTTTTGTTTTTTGTTTTATTTTTTGTGTTTTGCGTTTATGTTCACAAGACCCAAAAAACTACAACCTGTTGTTGTTACAACATTTAATGTTACATTTTTTTTTATAGGTTTTGTTTTTTGTTGTTGTTTTACGTATATAAATAGTAGCAGTAGTATTACAGTAAAAAAGTAAAAATAAAAACTATAATTTGTTATTGCATTTGCCACTATTAAACATCCAAGGTTGCCATTAACTGGTTTTATTGCAGTATTAACGGTTTTAGCTGTTCCCAAAAAATATATGGACGCCGCAACCAATTAACTAACTAAAAGCATAAATCAATAAAACATTGTTTATTTTTTAAAATATGTATGCAACGAAATTTTTATTTCCTCTCGAACTAAGTTGCAAACTAGAGTCTATTGCTGCAATTAAAATGGTTATTCTTATTTTTAAACTATTATTTGATAACTAGCATAGAATTACAAAAAGTCATGTATACTTGACTTGAAAATCTTGTTTTTTTTTTCACTCACCAACTGTAGTTTTGAGAATAATTAAAACTTGTTGTCACTCCCTCCTTGCGGTTAAAAGATTAATATAACTAGCATATAACAAGTTATTCTTGTAATGCAATGCAATACAAAACATGTCTTACCATTAATGCCACAAAATGACCCCAAACCGCTTTTCATAAGAGAATGTTAATATAATTAAAAATTATTTTAAAGGTGCTAAACATACATTTTACGCATATAATCACAAACAAACAAAAACTAACACGATAGAGATCAATGCACGCAAGAATATCAAAAACAATATATGTTCTTTTTGTATAAGACTAAAATTAATAAAATAAAATACTTAAAAAATAAAATAAAATAAAACTTGTAATAGTTTTATTAAGTTTTTTTTCCAAGTTATCCGAATAACGTAAATGTTAAAGTTACAGCAAATCCAAAGGACTTTTATACTTTACAAAACTGTAAGCTGCAAAAAGCCAAATAAAATACGTTTTATGGTTTAATTAACAATTTGTGATCGATGTGTTACTTATGAATAATAAGGAAAAATACTTAAATAAATAAATGTTAAGAAATAAATGCAAATTATTTTTATTGTCTTCCTCATAAAAACAAATTGGTCACCAGAGACTTGAACAAAAAGAAGAATAAAATTAATTAAAAGAGTTGCTGCTGACTCATTGTAAAAAAAGAACATATTACAAACAGATCCATGACAATCAAATTAGCACATTGAATTTAGCAGAAAATAAAGAAAATGTAATTATTATTATTAAGTTACAAAATTCTGTCAAGATTTGGCAGACCATGTTCGGTTTAAATCTCTTTAAAAACTCTTCCAAATATTGAGTTCAAAAACAAACAAAAAATTTAACTCATAAAAAATAAAGAAATAAAAACAAAGTAAATTAATGAATAATAATAACTTTACTGAAGCTTACCGAAGCTAAACTTCAACTGACAAAACAAATCTGATCTATAGGGTTTTTCAACAAGCAGTTTGTTTTTTAAGATAATTAAAATTTTTATGAACGAAAAATGATATCTGGCACATGTCCACCACGACCAGCACACTGGCAGTTGTCGATTCTTCCATCAAAGTTTTAATCACGTTTTGGCCTTTTTGTCCTATTTCGTTAATTACATCACGGTTTTTGAGTTTTTAAGGCTGAAGTCAATTAGATTGGCTCCATATAGACTCTGTCTACGATAAGGCTCCACAAATAATAATCCAGTGGTGTTAAGTCACACGATCTGGCTGGCCACTTAACTGCTGATTATCGTGAAATAATGCGATCGGGAAATTTGATTTGCAATAAATTGCTCGTTTTATTGACTGTGGGACATGTGGCAACGTCTTGTTGAAACCACATGTGAGTGATATTCACATTGTCAATAATAGGCTAAAATTGAGTTGTTAGCTTCTCGCGATAACGTGATCCATTGACCGTTATCGCAAATCCAAAAAAAAAAAAACGCCTCCAGACCACATAGAGCACTTTATACAGTGCCACGTTGTGCATGCAAAGGCTTCTCAATAATCGCTCTAGGATTTTCAGAAGTCCAAATGCGGAAATTTTGCTTGTTGACATACCCTGAAAAGTGAAAATGGCCTTCGATTGAAAAAAACGGTTGCTTCTGAAAGAATTGAGCGAATCTACGACGATGTAAATGGTCGGTCGACATCAATTCCTGCACCAGTTGAAACATTTCAAAATCAAATTCTTCTTCTTCGCCATGTGACAGTTTTGGGTAACCCTAATTGTTGAGAACGTCGAGGAATTGGCAAATTTAGATTTGCTTCAATACTGTGGCTCACGGCTGAGATGTTTCCAGTTAAACGACCTGGTTGAACACGCGTTGGTATTGGCTTTTTTTATATCGAGCCTGCCGACTCAAATTTACCTACCAAATTTTTAATAGAGGTCTTTAAAGGACCAAATTAAAGGATTATGTTGTCCGAATTTTACGAAATCACAAATTTTACGAAATGTAACTTTAACAGAACCACCATTTTCATAGCAGATTTTAATTATTTTATTGCGATTATAGCGCGAAATTGAATTCGTTGTAACAACTGCCAATGCATCTATTAGGAATACTTTGGTGTTGCCACAATTGAAAAAAAACTTCTTATTGAAATACCCTATACAACTGAGATAGTATGGAAATAAATGAAACAGAACTAAAAAAAATTAGAAATAATTAAAGCGATTTTAACTGCAATAAAACTTAATTTAAGTGAGCAAGATGCGAAAAAAAATTGTTTAGCTGAACCCAACTGCTGAAAGTTGATCAGCATAAACTCGTGACTTCATGTGGCCCCACAGAGAATAGTCTAGAAAATATTAAATCGTACGTCCACGACTTTTCAAAATGCCATTTGCCGTCAAATTTTTATTTCAATTAGTCGTTGGTTATAATCACTATATAGAGCTCACTGCTATTTTAATGAAATCACATATTGTCCGGATTACTGTCAATTATATTCTTAAACAAACAATGACTCCGGCTTCACTTATAAAAAAATAAGATTTGATGTATATTTCTGGATGGTGTAGGGTCTGTTTTAGAAAAGTTTCACTGAATATGCGACAATTAAGTCAATAATTACGTTCATTGCTAAACACAATTTTACGCTCGCAAGTTGCGCAAATTGATGTAATGATAAAAAAAAGAACTGTATAATTTGGTGGCATTGGTCAAGCGTTAATTTGTTTCATGCTATTCGTCACAATAAACTGGTTATAAATATGCCATATATAAAACAATAAAATATATCGTACGTTTTCTGTTCCGCCAACTTGGTGCTAAGGTGGTAAAACTTCTATTCATTATTTCACTTTTCGTTCAACTCACAAAAATATAGACATAAAGCCCCACATAAACATAATGATTATTACATATCTGACTTTTAAACTTATGTAGAAAATGTTTAATATCTGGTCACATACGTACATCCACAATTGTGTCATAACGCTTTTTAGTTCATAACAGCTGATTAGTTAAAAGATTTGGTTGCTGGCTGCCGCTGTAAAATATTTTTGTGTGTGTCTCACCAATTGTTGGCGATATTTTATTTTTGTGAACTATAAATTTTAAGATGTTAACGTTGCATATACAAATTCTGCGTAGTTAATACATTTTTAATTAAGCATTCCAATGGTCAGTCACCGTTAAGAGTTTTTACGCGGCAATGCTTTTTTTATCATTGTAAAAACAGTTGCACAAGACTTTTACAAATGTAATTGTTTCCACAACCACCTATACTCATGTGACACTATTCTAAAATTCGTTTTTTATTGCATATAATGTTATGCCAAACATATTCAACTTTATATTTAAATATGTTTTACGTAAATTATTTACATCAAAAGCACATACGATTTAACAAAATTGAAAATTTAATTAAAATTTTCGTACATCAGCCTCCCAGGCTAAAAAAAATCATTAACGTTTTTTTAATTTCATTTAATTTTCTAGTGCTATTTTAGTACCTCCCATTTTAATTTAAAAACTTAATTTTACCTATTAAAACTAATTTCTATTATTTTGAATCACAACACAAAAAGTGAAAATGATTTAATTTAATTACATTTTTTAATCGTCAATCAAAATTTTTACATCACATGAAACAAGTCATTGTTGTATGTGTTTTTATAATTCTACATTTTTCATCTAAGCAGAATGAATTGTGCAATATGAATTCTTTGCAATTACATTTTTAACTCACGCGATATTCGTGTAAAGTTAAAGCAAAAATCGATTATCAATTTAATGAATAATTTAAATAACAATTAATTAATCCCACATTGTTTTTAAAGTAAAACAAATTAAATATACAGTGAGTGGAATTTGTTTAGATGCAAATTAAAAGTAAATTGTTTAAGATTTGATTTCCTAAATAACAACAAAATGCTTTTTCAAGTGTTTTAATTTGTCACATTTGGTACTGAAATTTTTGGCCGAAGATATGAATTTTAATAAAAACATTTTCTTCTCGCACAAGCCCAGCTTTGACTCAGCAGCTACTAAAGCAATAAGCATAATTGTCATTACTAGAGTAAACACAATCAAAAAGGGTTAGTCCAGCGCATCCATAGATGCTGATGATGAAATATGTAACTTCACCTTTATCTATTAGCTGCCATTATTCTGCAATTAAAGTTGGGGGTTTTTTTCTCGGTATAGCGCCAAATCCTTGATTTATCAAGAAAAATATACAACACGGCATTGACGTAATAACATCGACATATAAAGGGTGTTTTTTTAAGCCCGATAGAACTTGAAATTGTAAAAAATAACACAAAAAATTAAATTGTAATCAAAATTTCTTTTTTATTCGAAGGATCAATACGTGACATTAACATTTGAAAATGATTTCGGGCATATGGGCACCGCGGCTGTTCTTGACGAAGCGCATTCTGGACGTCCAATTTTGGGCCACTTTTTCGAGCACTGCTGGGCGTATGTCACGAATAACACGAACAATGCTGTCCTCCAAGGCGTCAATTGTTGCTGGTTTATCAGCATAAACCAGTGACTTCACGTAGCCCCACAGGAAATAGTCGAGTGGTGTCAAATCGCACGACCTTGGAGGCCAATTGACAGGTCCATTTCTCGAAATCAACTTATCGCCAAATTTTGATTTCAATAAGTCGATGGTTGCGTTCGCTGTATGGCACGTAGCGCCATCCTGTTGAAACCACATCTCGTCCGGATCAATCTCATCCATATTTTCAAACAAAAAATAATTGATCATGGTGCGGTAACGATCACCATTGACCGTAACGCGAGCTCCGGCCTCATTTTTGAAGAAATAAGGTCCGATGATGCCACCAGCGTGAAAACCGCACCAAACGGTGCATTTTTCTGGATGTAATGGAGTCTGTAGGGTCTGTTGTGGATTGGTCTCACTCCATATGCGGCAATTTTGCTTATTAACAAACCCGTTAAGCCAAAAATGCGCCTCATCGCTGAACACAATTTTGCGATAAAACAACGGGTCAGTTGCTAAGTGCTCTAGAGCCCAATCGGCGAAAGAACGACGCATATAATGGTCTCGTGGCTTCAATTCCTGCACCAGCTGGATCTTATACGGGTGTAGGCCGAGATCTTTGCGCAAAATTTTCCACGTAGTGGACGGACAGAGCCCCAATTCCTGCGACCGACGACGAATTGATAAATTTGGATCTTCTTCCACACTTTCGTTTACAGCGGCGATATTCTCTTCAGTACGCACATTCCTTCGACGTGTTGGTGTTATTGCATCCTCTAGAGAGTATGTGGTACGAAATCTATCGACAGTTCGATGAATGGCTTGTTCAGATGCACGATTATGTACGCCATAAAAATGACGAAGTCGTCTATAAGTTGCGCGAATCGACGACTGATTTTCAAAGTAAATTTGGATAATTTCGTAGCGTTGTTCAAGCGAGAGTCTATTCATGATTTTTTGTCAGAGTATACTGAAACAAATAAAAAAAATGTTTCATCAAAATTTCATTTTTTGTATTAACTACCCGCTTGTTTAACTACCCGCTTGTTTAACTACCCGCTAAGATCAAAATGAAGCTTCATCTGAAAAGATGATTTTTTTTGCAAAATCGGCATTTTCTGTAAGTCGATCGCAGCCCACTTAGCGAAGCGAAAACGCATTGAATGGTCACTTAGCTCAACTCCTGAACCAATTGTACTTTCTATGGCGTCATACCAAGGTCTTTATGCAAAATTCGTCTCAATCATGTCTCTGAAATGTTCAATTATTGAGAACGACGGTGAATTGATGTTGATGGCGCTTCACGCACACTTTCTGCCACAGCAGCAATATTCTTGGGTGTACGCACTATTTTTAGCGTTTCACGCTTTGGTTGAACGATGAGGATGCCAGTTTCTTTCACTTTTTTTACAAGATATAACAAACATACGGAGCTGGCGGTGCTTCTCTTCTTCCAAAATCCGTACGCAATTTTCGCACACATTCTGCAACATTACCATGGTTTTCAAAGTAATATCGCAATATTTCCCAGCGTTGTTCAAGCGTATACACAACCATATTCGTTCAGCGGAAGGATAAAACTATTTATCTGTCAAATCAAACATGAGCTAAGTGTTACCATTCACGAAATAAGCACTAGTTGAAAAAAAAAACGTTAGATGGCGGACCCTTTAGTTAACCGACTGTTTAAAGTACTGATATTAAAGCCGAGGTAAGAAGTAATTTTGTAAAAATTTTATAGTTCAGTTCACACAGTAGCTATTTTTATCTAGTCACGCTGAGCATTCACGGATTAATTGATAAAAATTTTTTATTTTATACTTCAAAATTACATTTTGTTTAAGAAACCACTAAACATTTTTATTTAAAAATTATGTATTTTTAGTTAATAGTTAGTTAATTTATACTTAAAAAAATGTTCCTTTTAAACCGGAAATTCCTAATGTTTAGTGCCTTTGAAAATCAAATTTTAATTAACCCAAAAGCCGATGTGGCGGCTTTCTCTAAAATTATTATTATTTTTTTTTTTTTGAAAAAGGGAACTTTTTTAGTAAAAGCATTCGCTCATCATTAGTCGCTCTCTAGATTGACGACCTCTGGTTAGGAGTCATAAACTTTAACAGGTTTTAGTTTTTTTTCTCTCGGACCAGCACTCAGGGGATGATCCCTAGTCATGCAGTCCATTGTAGCAGAACTAGGAAACTAAGTTATGGGGAGGAGAAAAGAGGGAGTAGTGTTTATGGACATTCGATTTAAATTTTCCTACATTGAAAGTGACAGGAAAAACTTCTCGAGGGAGTTCATTCCACATACGAACCGTTTTGCCAAAAAAAAGCGAATTTTTCCAGCAATGCAGGGTGCAATTCATTGGCCAATCAATCACAGGTTTTAGTTAATTGCGAAGAGCTCCTTTTTTTATTATGTGAATATTGCTTTGATTTTAGTAATACCTGAGTTTTAAATAAAATTTTATTGTAATTTAAAAACATCCTATAAATGGTGTCTTACAAATAGTTTATTATACACGAGAGCCCCATTTGAAAAGTCACACGAATTTCAAGCCGCCATTCAAATTCTTTTCATCTTTTCCTTTCTCAGTTCCAGTTCTCAGGAACTCAAATTCCATTTCTAGTTCATTTCACAATCAGTTCTTTGTCCATTTTGGTTCATTTTTTAATTTCGTTCCGTTTGAATTTAGTTTTACTTTTGGTTGAAGTTCATTTTGATTTATGTTCGTCTTATGTTTCATATCGATATTTATTTATTTTAAATTTAGTTGCAATTGTAGTGCAGTTTTATTTTCCTGAAATAATGTTGTTATTAAATCAAATGACATCATTTCGTTTTAAACATTTTAAAAGCAACATTATCTTTTGATTGTGAAATACATGTTCTCTATAAAGAAAACGTTTTTGAATTTGAATATTAATAATTTAGTATACAACAAGTGGAATCATTGCAAAGCATATTCAGTAGTGACAACTCACCTAGAATCTAAAACATATTCCGTTTTATTTATTATTATTTTAGAAACTTCTAAGCATAGCAAGTTGTGTTTATTTTGACCGTATTAAGAAATGATTTGAAAAGTAAATTTAAAAAAGGAATCATGAATCTTAATTTATTTCTACTTTGTTGTTTTTCTTTGCTATCTAGTTTCTCGAGAATTTCAAGCAAAATTCAAAATAAGACAAACAACAATACAGACTTATCGAAGAGAGCAGAAAATAAAGAAAAACTTGACAAAGTTTTTTTCTTTTAAATTTTCCGCACAACAAAAACCAGACTGATATCATCCAACTAAGCAACAGCAAAAGAAAAAAAAAACGAAATGGTGAACGAATAGTTTAAAACATCTACATATACAAATGATAGTTAAAAGGATATAAAACTTTAACAAAACGCAAAACACAGTGAAAAGAAATTGTAAGCACATCGTAAATTCAAAACTTAACAAAAACACTTTGAGACTCAATAAAATTCTAGCAACTAAATTTGTTAAGATCTTTAGCAAACAAACGGCGTAGAATAAGAGACACAAACACAAAGTCGCGGGCGATTAATTATTATTATTTTTTTTTAATAACTAACAATGGCAGCAACAGCAGCAGTAGAAGTAAGAAATGGCTATAAATATTATGGAAGCAAATCGAAACCAAAAATTATACTCAACTATTTGAATATGAATGTACAACGAGGGTCCATGTGAGTAGAATAAATTCAAAGTAATTATGGTAATGAAAAATCAAAATAAAAAAAAAAAAAACAAATGCAAACACTTAATGATTCATACTTTAAATAGAAACTGAAGATTATAGCTTAGAAATATGTGATGTGAATTATTAAAATCACATAAAAAGCATTTAGAAAATCATAAAACAAATTTAAAAATAAAAATGGTTTTAAATTTGTTTGCATTTAGTTATGGGCTATTGGGTGCCTCTGGCTGTGGCAAGACCACTTTACTTTCCTGCTTGGTGGGTCAAAGAGAATTTAATAGTGGTGAAGTGCATGTATTGGGTCTAATTCCGGGTGCTCCAGGCAGTGGCATACCCGGTTCACGCATTGGCTATATGCCTCAGGTAAGTTATTTTTATAATGCCTTCAAATATATTTTAATTTTATTTAACGCATTTTATTACACGTTCCTTTAAAAGGAAATTGCTTTGGTTGAAGAAATGACTGTAAAGGAGACAATTTATTATTTTGGTCGCATTTATGGCATGACAGATGAAAGGATTCGTGAAAAATTTAAAATTTTACGTGATCTCTTACAACTGCCTCCTGCAAAGCAATTGGTCAAGAAATGTAGTGGTGGCCAGCAGAGACGTGTATCGTTCGCCTGTGCCATGATACACGATCCGGAATTGTTGATATTGGATGAACCCACAGTGGGTTTGGATCCTATGTTAAGAGAAAAGTAAGTAAAATTGATATTGAGATTTTATAAATTTCGCTTAAATTGCCATAAAAATAACATGCAAATCATTGCTGAGTATCAAGTATGTTTCTTACTCGGTTTTATTTGTGGTTAATAGTTTTTCAAATCTAATTCCGTAATTAATTTCGTTTTAGTTAAGTTATTGTTCAGTTATTTTAATTTAAGTTTAGTTATGTAATGCAGTGCCACTTCTATTCTAGCAGAATTTCAGTACAGCCCTAGTTTAAGTCAAACACAATACAAATTAAGTTTGATTATAGTTATACAGATCAGTTCTTAATCTCTTAGAACTATTGCTCTCGCTTGGTTTAGTTCAGTTCAACTCCATTTTCAATTAAGTTTCATTTCATCCCCAGATACACATTTTAGTCCAGTTAATGTTCAATTACAGTTTAGTTCGTTTGAATTCCTATGTTTCAGTTTTCATTCAGTTCCACTTCATTTCCACCTAAGTCCAACTGTTGTTTAGCTTTAGCTCAAATCTAATACAGTTCTAGATCAGTTCGATTGAACTTCTTTAGTTCAGTTTCCCTTCATTTCTAGTGTTAAGTTTTTCGTGTTTCTCTAAGCCTTGATAAATTGAACTTCATTTATGGTTCGTTTCAAGTTGAGTTTTATTTTAGTTTTGTTTAAGTTTAAATTTAGTTTAACTATATTTCCATTTTATTTCGATTTATTTCTTTTATTATTATGATTACATTTCTAGGTTATGTGCAATTTCATTTCAGTTCTTTTATACTTTTACGAAGGAACATCAATAAAGCTCTGGCAATTTTTATTAATTTTAGTAAAGTTGTTTGAGACGATTGGCAAGTTGTGAAGAAAATCTTTAAAACATTAAAGAAAATAAGTTACCTATGGGTTAACCTTTGTGCAAATTATCTGTTTGTTATGTTACACCTGTAAGTGTAAAGTAGGTAGTGCACTAGGTTGTCAGTATGGGGGTTGTGGGTTCGATTCCTAACGAAGACCTTAGTTTTTTTTTCACTACAAAAATAAAAATTTACTGTTGGTGGTGCTGCTCAGCGATGAAGTGCTACTTTTCTTTCAAAAAAACAATAAAAGAACTGGCCCCTTAATCAAACTTGACTATTTGAGAAGATCACTATTTTTCCTTAAGTAGTAGGCGAAGGTAAAAACTAATCTACCTATCCTACTTAACACTAGACGCCCTGCAACATTGTTCTAAAAATTACGTCAATAGCATTTCTTTTGAAATGTTCATTTAGATAACAACTGAAAACTCTTCATAGAGAACTTAAAGCTGTTTGCTTTGATAATCTTTTCCTTTTAAAACCCATCTCGCCTACCTAGGATTCCAACGGCTTTTGCTCGCTAAAGCTAATAAATTTAAAAACCTGCCTGATCTAAGAAGAGGTTCTCTACCGCACTTATTTTTCAATTTAAATGATGTTATAATTAGATTAAATGAATTAATTTTTTTAATTGAAAACGAGTGCAAGAAACATTCTACAACAATTGTTACTCAGTAAATTTGATTTGATAACTCGATGTTTCCATACTTCAAAATAAAAGCAAAAGTATAAACTTTTTGGGTTATAATGTTGCCATTTCCCGTCCTAACTGGCTGGTTTGTATTCGATGGCGAGCGCTTTCGATGCGAATGCATCATTTTCAAGCCGCGGTTTAGTTTGTACTGGTGAGTCAGTGTTGGCGTTCAGGCAGTTCTGTTATTAGGTTCGTATATATTCAGGTAAGCAGAATACCAGCCACCTGGCATTTGTATGCAAAGTGAATTTAACGATACCTCCGTCTTTTACTATTATGTAGGTACGTGTGTCCGTCTGAGGGTGTTTTTCGTTTGCCCGTTTGCATGAGTAGTTTTATTGGTGTAAAAATTGTGTCTGAGGTCGTGTTTACCTGTTCGTTTATAATGTCGTTGTTGAATGTTTTCGTTTTGTAGATTTCCACATTCTCAAGAATGTCTAGTCTTCGTCCTTTTTTGCTGGATGTAATAATGTCATACATTTATCTATTTCCCTCGGTGTGTGTCCGTGAGTGTCAAGGTGTAATGCAAAGTTTGAATCTTCTCTTTTCCGTTTGTATGAGCGTATGTGTTCTGTAAACCTTGTTTTTAGTGTTCGCCCAGTTTGCCCTATATAGGTTCGTTTGCAGCTACAGGTAAGTCTGTATACCCCGCTGGAATTAAATTTGTCAGTTGTTTCTGTCGTTGTTCTGCGATAATGTCTGAGGGTGTTTCCACTTTTTAATGCCGTGAGTATTCCTTCCTTGTAAAAAAGGTTAGTTAGTCTGTATATTTCTGGTCCTGTGTAAGTAAAGGTGTGCCGTCGTGTTGTATTGGCTGTCTCCTTGTCTTCTCTATTTCTGTTCTTAGTGTTGTATTGTCTAAGTAGTTTATCGATGGTAGTGGTTTTGTAGCCGTTATTCATAGCTATGGCGTAGATTGTGTTGAGTTCACTCCTGTACTTATCTGGAGTAAGTGGAATTATCCCAAGCCTGTGTATCATATGTCTAAACGCTGCTAGTTTGTTTTGGGTAGGGTAATTTGAGGTGTTGTGGATGGTAGTGTCCGTTGTTGTTGGTTTTCTATAGATGTCGAATGTTAAATAGTCAGTTTCTCGTGTTATAGTGATGTCAAGATAATGTAAATTTCTGTCTTGCTCTCTTTCCATTGTGTATGTAATCTTATCATGAATTGTGTTTAAGTTTTCTAGAATTTGTTCGCCGTTATCTTGCTCGAGGATGCATATAATGTCATCTACGTATCTATAGTAATGAGTTATTTTGTGTTTTTCCATGAGTGTTTTTACGTGTAGTGATTCGAGATGTTGCATGAAAATTTCCATGAAGATTGCGGAAGTTGGGTTTCCCATACCGAGTCCGTCAGGTAATTTGTAAAAGTTGTTATTGAATCTAAAGTAGTTCTGTTTTATTATCGTTTTTGCAATATCTATAATATCAGCGGTGTATTGCCTTTCGTACAAATTGTGTAGTGTGTTGCGTAGAATATCTAAGGTTTCATGTGTTGGTATTGAAGTATATAGATCCTTGATATCAAAGGAAACGATTCGCGTGTTTTAGGTTATTTTTATGTTTTTGGGTTATATTTGCCCAAAAAAAGAAAAAATAAATATTGTTACGTTTTATTGTTGCTGAGTTCTTTATTTCAAAATAAATAACACCAGAATTTAGAGTTTTCAAATTAATTACAAGTTTATTTACTTTAACTACACAAAAAGTAAGATTTGTACGTTGACGCTACACAACAATTTACTAAAGATGCAAATCTTTACTTCACAAGGTTTATATTTTAACTAACTAACTATCCACTCAGACGTTGTCTTTTATATGTGTCCGCTAGATGTCTAGAAAATTTAAGAATTTTCTACTCCCTTTGTATCACATTTTGTTGTTATGTTATTTATTCAATGTATAGGCGCCTGTTGATCTGTGTGTTTTTTTTTTTGCTGTTAAAGTTTCTGCCTGGAATTTATTTTAAGATAGTTGTTGTTGTCTTGCATGTATAAGTTTCTGAGAAAACTACGCAGTTGCGTGTATAAGATTTCTACGCAGTTTGTAACTAGAAAATTGTTGTTGTCTTGTGTATATAAGTTTTCTTAGAAAACTACGCAGTTAGTAAACGGCATACCCAGTAATTTCGTTTACTTTATTACTTAATTACTTTCTTTTAAAACTTAAGCAAGACACATACGTAACAATATGAAATATTTAAATTAAATTAATTATGTGAAAATTGTTTTTCTTAGAATCTGGGATTTTTTAGTAGAATCTACCAGAAATAGTAACATGGCTGTGATAATAACAACACATTATATAGAAGAAGCTAAAAAGGCCAATAGAGTAAGTAAATAATATTAAAATATTACTTAAAAATAATATATAATCTACTTTTACTTCTTAGATTGGCTTAATGCGTAAAGGTGTTTTATTGGCTGAAGACACACCGGCAAATATAATGTTAAGATTTGAAGTAAATTCTATAGAAGATGCTTTTCTAATAATGTGTCAAAAACAAGGTGATAATGATGTTGTAGAAGCTTCATTGATTCAATTGCCCAGCAATCAACAACATTCTTCGAACGTTTTATGCAACGGTGTTGAAATTATAGACGCCACTAGCATAACGCAAACGAACGAAAAAGTCAATTTAGAAACAAATATTGAAAAACCAGCGCTAGAAAAAGTAGCGAAATCAGATGAAAATGATAATCAAAAGAAATATTTCTTCACCACTAAGGGCAGAATAAAAGCATTAATGACTAAAAATTTTGTACAATTATTTCGACAACCTAGGTAACTCTTATTATACTACACATATTACAAATAATCTTGATTGTTGTTAATTTGTTAAATATAAAACTATTTTCATTTTAGCGGCATTATCTTCATGTTATTGTTTCCTTTAATACAATTATCCTGTTTTTACATGGCTATTGGTAGGACGCCTAATAACATGAAAATAGGTATTGTCAATAATGAGATCACAAACTGGGATTTTTGTTATGATCCGGGATTAATAACTGTATCCGTTCATAATGACAGTTGTAATTTTAGTAAGATATCATGTCGATTTATAACGACTCTGGAAGATAATGTTTATATGAAAAAGGTAGCTTTGCCCAGAGCTTTTTCTAAAATTTTAGATATTTTACTTATTTGGTGCTTGTCTTTTATAGATTTTGTATAACAATGTAGAAGATGCTTATCGGGATTCTAAAACCACCGATATATTGGGTTATATTTTATTTCCTCATAATTTTTCTGCCTCTATGCAATCTTTGATGGAAGATGGACGTTTTGCCGATGATTATGCTGTCAATAATGCTGAGTTGACTGTACATATTGATATGACTGGTAAGTTTAAAAAATTTTAAGGAGAACATAAAGTTTGTGAGTTTTTGACACAATTTTTTTTTGCATTATGTAAATAAGCTGTTTGTCAATGTCAACTTGTCAATAGTAATGAAGTAAGAACTTTATGTATATTAGCATTGACATACACTTTTAACTAGAGGGTAATAGTGGGGCAAATGGGTACTCACTTGCCGTATTCTGATTCAAAGAAAAGTTCCTTTCTTCCAAAAATATTTGTTTAATAGTTATTGGCACTTATTGTTTTTTCCATTCAAAAGTTGTTAATCACGGTAGTTCTGGATGCATTAAACTTTATAGCTGGTAAGTTAATATTGCAATTCTTTAGCTCTTAATTTTCTGCAAAATCCATTGGAAATTTTTGTTCCCTAACCTTCGAACTTTTGTGCGCCACACTTGTATCCGTAGCAGTGTTCGTTTCCACCCTTAACAATTTCACTTGAGTCAAAATTGCTGTGACATAATTGTGGTATGACATAAATTGTGGTATTATTTGGTAAAAAAATCCTAAGGAAAAGCCATGATTCCTCGTGGAAAGTCTATTTTAACTCATTGACCTATATTACCGCTCATTTCAACTGTTTTTCAAATTAGATTAAATTCCAAATTTTGAAAGAGCTTTTGTGGAGACTTGTAAATGCCATTTCCTGCAAAATTTACTTTAGAAAAATGTTTATGGAGATATTTTGAACTTGTTAACAAAACATATGTATGAATTCTAGTTTAGCTGGAGTAACTTGTTGTAATTACTGAATTCCACATACATAACTAGAAACACCCCGGTCATCTAAAAGGGTTGAAATTGCAGAATTAAGAGTTATTCAAGCAACATTTTTCCAAACATTTTAAAAAGAGAATAGCATGGAAATTGGATTCCACACAATCTGTGTCATTTTAAAGCATACAATGGTAAATGGATCCATTATTATTCACACCAGAAACTAAATGCATGTGAATCGAATATCCTAGACGGGAAAGATATGTCATGTATTTAGGGGTTCAGAAGTATGTCATATTTTATAAACTGTTAACGCCAGGTTAAGCTATCATTTGAGAATTATGCCGACTCGTTAAAGAGACCCATTTAAAAAGAGCATTAAAAAACTGACAGTAAGATCAATCATGTTGCGTCATTTAAATGCTGTGCGACTGCTTCAAAACAAATTGAGGAGATGACGTTGGGAAGTTTTAGAATGCCTATTCGCTGGAGTACCCTCTATATAACAACATTATATTAACAATTCGCTTAATACATTTCTAATCTTGAAAGGTAAGAAAGGAAGGACGAAAGGTCTCCATTTAATATGAGTATTGTGGGGAAAAAACATGGATTCTGATGACCAATACTTTGAATAAAACACACTGGTCATAGTCATAAATAAATAGACATAGGAAATTTATGCATATACCTAATTTGTCCGTGAATTTTCGCATTTTCTGCCTCTTAATTAATGTGACAATACTGCTTCTGTTAATAGGCCACTATTTGTTGACTCCTGTCTAAATTTAAACAAACTGCATTTTTTAGTCTGTGCAGCCGTTAGCAGATAGTGTGATTAGTTTTACATCCGCACCTGGCTATGTAGCCTTAATCAGATGGTGGACAAACCACAATTGTATAATTTGGAACGTCATACATGCGTCCTAGGAAGCCGAAGACATAATTCTAAGCAACAGAACCACCTAGTTGCAACTTTAAAGATTCCACGGCAGGGCTGCAAACCATCACACCTTGCTAAAGAGTTGGAGACTTTCAACTCCTGTCCAGAACACATGTCTAGCATGCTCACTGGACTTTGCGTGTCATTATCAGTGAGATGATCTTGGCCACCATAATAACCATTATACTGTTATGGGGTCGCGAAACCACAACCCATATAGGGGCCAACCTCAATGATCAGCCAGAGAACAATTAAATGTCTAAAGAGACAAATAATGAACTCTGCGGCTCACTGATCCCCGTGGAAATAAAGTGGAGCTCCCTGCCTGTCTTCAGGGGACTGGGCTCCCTTTTTTCCCCAGTTGCACTGATCTAGATAGCTGTTACATACTAAAAAGACTATAAATGTGCCTCCAAGAGGGGGGGTGGTGCAGCCGTTGATAGTAGACTATTGCGCATTTTGACGAACTAATTGAATGAACTAATTGATGCACGCTTGTATGTTTCTGTTTCTTTTTTTTTCGTTTGTGATCAAAGAACTTTAAGCTTAAAGAAGCATACTGCATAGCAAGAAAGTATAATCTTTCAATCGAAATTAATACAAAATACTAATCCTGGTTTTAAAATTGTATTTTTTAACAGATCGTCAAATTGCTTATTTTGTGGAAAGAAAGTTACGTGAACATTATAGCAATTTCATTAAAGACATCTTAACGGATTGTAACTTGCCACATTCTTTAGGCAGTATACCCATTCATATGAATGAGCCCATCTATGGTTCAGAAGAAATGGAATTTCAACAATATGTAGCGCCAGGTGTAGTAATGACGTAAGTTAATAAATTTAGTTGTGTTAAAATTATATACAATTACGTATAAGTAATTACAATTTTTTTTATTGCTTTTAGAATGGTATTCTTTTTGGCGACATTAATGACAGCAGCTGTATTTATTGAAGAGCGTATGGATGGTGTATGGGATCGTACATTGGTGGCGGGTGTATCAGCTATGCAAATGTTATGGGCTCATCTGTTGACACAATTTATTATCATGGTTGTACAAAGTTTTGAGGTGATTATGTATATTGGGTTAGTATTTGATACTTACAATAAGGGCGATACGGCTACTTTAATATTTTTACTGACATTGACCTCATTTTGTGGCATGTTATTTGGTAAGTTAATTAATACTTTCAAAATTAAATAAATTATAATTTAATTGATTAACAATTTCAGGTTTATTAATCTCTGTGTATTGCAAATCTCATACGGAGGCAAATTTTGTGGCCACTGGTGCCTTTTATCCTATGATTATATTGTGCGGTAAAGTTTTCGCTTTTAGCACTGCAAGTAACCAAAAATTAATTTTTCCTATTTTTTTGTAGGTTTATTATGGCCGTTGGAGGGCATGCCAAAATTTCTACAGGATGTAGTGGTTTATTTTCCCTTTACCCTGCCCTCTATATCGGCTCGTAACATTTTAGAAAAGGGTTGGAGCATAACTAACGTTCAGGTGTACAATGGGTTTTTGGTAATGATAGCCTGGATTATTATATTTTTTTCATTATGCATGATCGGTCTCAAAAGGAAAGCGTAGTTTATAATTAAATATCTTTTTTTTTAGAGAATTATTATTTTTTTTTTTAGTTATTTCTTTTCATATTAAATTTATTTGAAGTATATTTATATATAGTTATTTGTATACAAATGCAATTTAAAAAAAAATTATATAAAGCTACGATTACAATTAAAAGAAAATTTTTTATGCAAACAAAATAAATAAATAAAAAAAGGATTATAAAAACTAACGTTCAGAAACCATATTTTTAACTAAAACACTTTTCATTTCAATCAAATTAAAAACCCAAAATAAAATTTTACACAAAAGGGAACAAGTATAATGTTGTAGCATTTGTGTTAAAGTGTCTATTGTATTATTATAATTATTATTTTTTGTATTATTTATAATTTAATATGTTAAACATGTATACAATCAATAACTAAAATTTAAAATTGTTATAAATAGAAAAAAAGGTAATTATAAAGCTGTAGTTGTTAAGTTTAGTTAGATAAACAAATCAAGTGTATAACGCGAAAGCCAAAAAATCTTTTTTAAATAAAGTTTTGTTTATAAATTTTCTTAAAAATAAGCATGGGTTAATTTTTTGATTGATCCTAAAAATAGGCAACTAAATTAATATAGTTAAGTCTTGATATGCTTTTGGAATTATGGAAACTAAGAAGCAAGGTTGCCACATTTTTAGTTAATCAAATGACTGGCTTAGAACTCAAAATTGGCTTAAAGAGAACAAGTAAGTAAACCTTCGAAATTGTATGTATTTGATAGTTTTTATTAAATTTATTTCACACAAAACTGAAAAATTAAATTAAACTGTAAAAATTAAATGTAAATGAAAAGTTGTAACTAAGCTTCAGCTTGTTCACTAATTTAGAAAATATATAAAAGAGATCAACTTGTAGTTTGTATAAGGTGTCCCCTTAAAGATTTGATTTACACATATGTAGCCCCATCCTTTAAACCAAAATAAGCAGCTACACAGAGTTAATGTCCTTAATAAAAACATGTTTTAAATTAAAAGTTCATGTGAAAGACCTAATTTTAATTCGCTGCTATAATAGACAGAAACTGGTAATAACTTACAACAACAGATAACAAAATAAATTTCATATGAA
This sequence comes from Trichopoda pennipes, assembly GCA_030448955.1. Lineage (NCBI taxonomy): Eukaryota > Metazoa > Arthropoda > Insecta > Diptera > Tachinidae > Trichopoda > Trichopoda pennipes. Next base: position 731,647 of record JASKUP010000011.1, on the reverse strand, counting down.
AATCGTTACCTAAAGAACACTATAGACGCTAATCCAACTCCCACTTATAGAATTAATGAACTACCATTTCTTATAAAACAATATTTAAATAGAAATTTAAGCCAACTAAAAATTAAAGCTTGTTGATTTGTGATGGTTTTGATTTTGTATTTGTCAAATTATTTGCCTAAAATCTCATTTGGTCAGTTAAATTTTTAAATATAAATCTTTTGTATACCGAAACTGTTTGTGCCAACAGTCAGAAACTAATGAAAGGCTTTCTAAATACTATAAAGATCCTGATATAAATTTCAACGGAAAGGATACGGTAATGATAGCGAAAACTATTCATAGCGGCAGGGTCTTTTCGGCATATCAAGCAAAACGAAGAGCTTATTTCCATATATAAACACTAGCCGAGCCATTGAGAACGAATTTGTGAGATCGCAAAGAAGAAACGCAAACAAATAAGCTCGATGCCCACCCTGACTGTTTTAACGGCGGCAGTAATCGAGTTCATGTTTCTTTGTGCCTTTCATCGTCATCTGGCATTACACATTGGAGGCAGTTGACGGCTGGCGACGAATTTATAGCGTGTGTGTATTTTTGAAGTAAACAACGCTCAATATTTACACAAATGCGATACCATATAATATCCAAACACAGCGCACAAAAAATTTAAATGCATTGAATGAATGAATAGACAAAAATTAAATCAAGTCGATCCAGTCGTGTAGTTGCAGTGTAGTTGAACAACCTGGATACCGACTGCAGCGCCATCTGGAGGGATGGTTTGTGAATGTAAACCATCCAAGGTGGCACCCAAACGCATGCAAAAAAATTTATTCAGTGGCATACACACGTACAGTAGAATTATATACATACATAACATTTGTATGGGAGGTACCACGCGTCTTTATCAAATCTCGCCTATATTTGCAGCAAAACTTAAAAAATACACACTAAACCTGATTGATGTCTGTATATTTAATTGCTCTTGAGTAAGCTTAAGGCCCAACTACATTAAACATATGCTGGCTTAAGGCAACTTAAGCAACTGTGCAAATACCTAATAATAATATGTGGTAAACTATAATGTACTTTTTGTCAAGTTTCGTCAAATGTCATTTGCTTAAGCAAAGTACGAAACTGATCGAACATTCCGTACGGAAACACCTGATTTTGCATTGTGCATTGTGTTATAGATACATTAGTTAACAAATTCCAATGGAGGGCGAAAGTGAGAAAATATTTTATCTGAATAAAATAGAAAACGTACAAAGAAAAAAAATTGCTTATATGACAAAACGGCAATTCAAAGGAACGAACATGGAAAGAAGTAGCAGAAAAATGCAGTAACATTAAGTAAGTAATGCCTTGAAGGATGGAACCTTCAGCAGGCAGTGGAATGGACACTACTGCAGCCTACGATGTTTTTGAAAAGCTCTCTCGCACCCCGCCGGTATAAGCTTTTATATTGAATATCTTTTACTTCTTTACAATGTAAATCTTTATTTTGTAGTACTCGTGGTGATAACGTTGAAGAACTAGACTTCACCTTGAAGTTTAATAACTTAAGGACCTTTAAACATTTTAACTTCTTTTCCATTTTTTTTAACACCTAAATTGTAACAAAATTTAATTGTTTATTGTTTATAAATTCAGTGATGCACACAGTTGCATTTTTTAGTACTTTTGGCCCAAATAGTAGAAACAACGAAATATGTGTAATTTTTCTATCGTAATTTTCTTAAAACTATTAAAAGAAATTATAAATTTGTATAAGGATAGTATTAAGTATATAAAATATGATTATTAAACGCTATGTGCTTAGATTCTCCGACGGGGTAAAAATTTCTTTTGTTTGGGTACGGTTTTCCGTCGACCCTCGTCAAATTTGTTTCGTGAACAAACCGGTTTCGGCCATTTGCCATCTCCAGTGTTCTTTTCGTACTAGTTGCGTTCCATTGTCAGTTTTGTTTATATAGTTCGTGTCTCCCTTCATGTTATTGCGTTCGTCCCTTTCTGTCCTCTCCGCCTACCTCTCTCTCTCCTTTTCCTCCCCGTTTGTCTCTTTTCACCTAATTTGCCGGTCCCTTTTTCATTCGTCTTCTTTCCTAACTCTTTTACGATCATGCTTGTAGTCCGTTTTTGTTTATGTGTGAACCTATTGGGTTTTTTCCCTTCTCCTCTTCCATGTGACATAATAATCTGTAATTGTACGTTTATGATGTTCCCTATTGCCTTGGTCCTGCGCACCTGCGTAACGTTTTTGTGCTGGTGTAGTGTTTGTTTTCCTGTAAAAATGTTTCAACGGTTCAAATATTGTGTCCGAAGCAGTGTTTATTTGTTCATTTATTATTCGTCCGTCAAATGTTTTTTGTCTGTATATTTCCATGTTTTCCAATACATTTAGTCTCCTTCCTTTGTGCTGTGTGTGAAGCAGTTTAACCGTTGTCTTAATATGTCCTGGTGTACATTTGTTGTTAAATATATGGTTCGCGAAGTTTGATTCTGGAGTCGATTTTGGTTCTCGTAGTTTTCTGTTATAGTCTCTAATGTGTTCCCTAAATCTGGTCTTAATTTTTCGTCCTGTTTGCCCGATGTAGCTATAATGGCATGTACAAGTTAATTTGTACACTCCTCGTTTGTCCAGTATATTTGCCCCGGTTGTTTTATTCCGTAGTATTCTGCCTAGGTTGTTCCTTGTTCTGAATGCGGTATTGATGTTGTGTTTTCCAAAGAATTTCGCCAGTTTATACGTTGATTTTCCCATATATGTTAATGTAGCCCATTTTTCTCCTTCCTTCTCCTGTTCTTTGTTCGTTCCAATTTGTTCCTTGATGTTATCTACGAGGCGCTTTTTGTATCCGTTGTTTTCCGCTATGGTGTATATTGTTTCCATTTCCTTCATATACATTTGCCGTGTTAGTGGTGTTCTCCCGAGTCCTGTTATTAACTGCCCGATTGCTGCGTTTTTGTGTTGCCGGGGATGATTTGATGAGTTATGTATTATTGTGTCCGTTGCTGTTGGTTTCCTGTATATTTCATATTCGATTCTGTTCGAGATTATACCCCCCCTGATCGTCAGGTCCAGATAATTAATCCTCCCCTCCTCTCCCTTTTCCATTGTAAATTTTATGTCCTTGTGTCTTCCATTCAAGTAATCCAGAATTTGCTCCTCGTTATTTCCTTCCAGTATACATATGATGTCGTCGACATATCTTGCGTAGAATATTACTCCGAAGTTGGTTTTCAATTCCCTTACGTATTCCCCTTCCAAGTTCTGCATAAATACCTCCATGAGGGTGGCAGATGTTGGATTTCCCATCCCCAGTCCTGTTATCCGTCTATATATATTGTCGTCAAATTTAAAGTAATTCCGTTCTAGTGTCGCTTTTAGTGTGCCTGTAAGTTGTATTGCCAGTTCCCTGTTTTCCGTTCTGTCTTCTACTGTCCTATGAACAATGTTCAATGTATCCATTACCGGAATTGATGGATACAAGTCCCCTACGTCAAAAGAGACCAGTTCCGTCCCCTCCGCTATCTGGGGGGTGTGGGGATAGCGGAGGGGACGGAACTGGTCTCTTTTGACGTAGGGGACTTGTATCCATCAATTCCGGTAATGGATACATTGAACATTGTTCATAGGACAGTAGAAGACAGAACGGAAAACAGGGAACTGGCAATACAACTTACAGGCACACTAAAAGCGACACTAGAACGGAATTACTTTAAATTTGACGACAATATATATAGACGGATAACAGGACTGGGGATGGGAAATCCAACATCTGCCACCCTCATGGAGGTATTTATGCAGAACTTGGAAGGGGAATACGTAAGGGAATTGAAAACCAACTTCGGAGTAATATTCTACGCAAGATATGTCGACGACATCATATGTATACTGGAAGGAAATAACGAGGAGCAAATTCTGGATTACTTGAATGGAAGACACAAGGACATAAAATTTACAATGGAAAAGGGAGAGGAGGGGAGGATTAATTATCTGGACCTGACGATCAGGGGGGGTATAATCTCGAACAGAATCGAATATGAAATATACAGGAAACCAACAGCAACGGACACAATAATACATAACTCATCAAATCATCCCCGGCAACACAAAAACGCAGCAATCGGGCAGTTAATAACAGGACTCGGGAGAACACCACTAACACGGCAAATGTATATGAAGGAAATGGAAACAATATACACCATAGCGGAAAACAACGGATACAAAAAGCGCCTCGTAGATAACATCAAGGAACAAATTGGAACGAACAAAGAACAGGAGAAGGAAGGAGAAAAATGGGCTACATTAACATATATGGGAAAATCAACGTATAAACTGGCGAAATTCTTTGGAAAACACAACATCAATACCGCATTCAGAACAAGGAACAACCTAGGCAGAATACTACGGAATAAAACAACCGGGGCAAATATACTGGACAAACGAGGAGTGTACAAATTAACTTGTACATGCCATTATAGCTACATCGGGCAAACAGGACGAAAAATTAAGACCAGATTTAGGGAACACATTAGAGACTATAACAGAAAACTACGAGAACCAAAATCGACTCCAGAATCAAACTTCGCGAACCATATATTTAACAACAAATGTACACCAGGACATATTAAGACAACGGTTAAACTGCTTCACACACAGCACAAAGGAAGGAGACTAAATGTATTGGAAAACATGGAAATATACAGACAAAAAACATTTGACGGACGAATAATAAATGAACAAATAAACACTGCTTCGGACACAATATTTGAACCGTTGAAACATTTTTACAGGAAAACAAACACTACACCAGCACAAAAACGTTACGCAGGTGCGCAGGACCAAGGCAATAGGGAACATCATAAACGTACAATTACAGATTATTATGTCACATGGAAGAGGAGAAGGGAAAAAACCCAATAGGTTCACACATAAACAAAAACGGACTACAAGCATGATCGTAAAAGAGTTAGGAAAGAAGACGAATGAAAAAGGGACCGGCAAATTAGGTGAAAAGAGACAAACGGGGAGGAAAAGGAGAGAGAGAGGTAGGCGGAGAGGACAGAAAGGGACGAACGCAATAACATGAAGGGAGACACGAACTATATAAACAAAACTGACAATGGAACGCAACTAGTACGAAAAGAACACTGGAGATGGCAAATGGCCGAAACCGGTTTGTTCACGAAACAAATTTGACGAGGGTCGACGGAAAACCGTACCCAAACAAAAAAAAAAAAAAAAAGATTATTAAACGCCTTTTTGTTAATAAATTTTATTTATTTATAAAGAAAAAATATTTTTTTTTGCAAAAATACGAATAAAACAAATGTACAACTGTGCATATTAATTTTAATATTCATGAAGTACAATATAGCCACCTAAAAGTCTTTAATGATTTGCTTAAGCACTTGACAGATTTTTTGTTCAATTTTTGACATTAGCTTAAGCCAGCTTATCCATTTTATAGTTGGGGCTTTAAAGTCGTTTATTAGTCTTTAAAGATTTTGTTCGTATTAAGTGGTTATACTTTTTGGAAGCTCTCAGTAATCTTTTTAATTTGAAGAAATAAAGAAAATAAAGCAAATTTCTTTTAGATATAAAATTACTTTTCTTAAAATTTTGGAATTTGTTAGGAGTGAAAGATGAATTCCAGAGTTGAAATAATTGTAAAAGTTATCGCTTTTATCACGAAAAACTTGCTTCATAAATGTTATTATAACTGCAGAAATAATTGTCTTCAGCTTTTCGCAATAAATGATGAAAAACTGTAATTTAGCGCATAATTTCAAAAACTACGCCGAAAGTGTTACTTAATCTAAAGACAAAAAATATCACAACGGTAGTGTGCCTCATAACACATTAAGCCCACGAATGTCTGTGGATTTGATTTGCAATCTGATAAAAGTTCTGTTGTTACACACACAATTAAAGGTACTCAATTTCCCTTAAACTTGTTTTATACTAAAAACAAATATTTATTACAAAATTATTACTGTAATATCCTTGACCTTCTTCCACTTTTAAGATGGGAACACATAGACACTGAAATTAAAATGAGCACCCATTTAAAATGAGGTTATTCTCTACCAGCCAGCAAAATAAACTAGAAACATTAAAAATAATATCAAAAATATATTTGATATAAAACAGATAAAAAGAATAAAATATGATGTGAAAGTATTTAAGTTCATTCACCCAATAGAAGTTTTTACTCTTTCTAACTTTCACCTTCGTTAAATGTTATTTAAAAAAAAATACTAAATAACATAAGCATCCCAACCGTAAAAAGTACTCTCCTTGATTTTCTCATTTTTCAAAATCAAAAACTTTGAAAACAAAAGCAGCAAAAACAAAAGGTTTTATAACATCTTTGTTTAAATGTTATACTGCAAGTAAATTCGAACACACAAACGAGGTGTGCTCTACAAGAAATTGTAATTTTATGTACATTTTATAAGTGCAAATGCAAAATCATTTAAAGTGTTTTTTTGTGTTTGCCTATTTTAGACTTTCGGTTACCATTATTTAAATGTGTGTGCGTCTATTAAAAAAAGAAACAGCAATATGCCAATTCTGACAGTTGTCGTTTTCGAAACTTTTGTTTGGAAACGTTCAAAAGGTTCCTGGTAAATTGCTTGGGAGCGAATAAGTGAAAACTCGTACAGAGGCTTGTTTAAAACCTGAAACTACACAAAGACCTTGACAAGAGTATTTATAGATCGCTGGCCGAGTAACGCAGTGACTATGGTATCAACCTATATCTAGGAAAATGAGAGTTTCGTATTTAAAAAAGCAGGGCAGTAGTAAATAGTCTATAATCCTTCCTCAAGAGGTATTTTCACAATCTTTTTTCGAGTTTGTTGGTACACCAAACTTTGCTGCCTTTTTGCTATGACCCTAAAAAAGTATTACAGACCTTCCTTACTTCTATGTACGTAATATAAAAACTGTAGTGCTGGAGAAGATGAATGCTTGCGATATTATGAAAGACTGTAAGTAAATACAAATTAAGAAGAAAATAAAATTTCTTAAATGGAAATTTCTTTTGCTCCCTTAGCACACTTCGTACCTGTACCCACACACCAACTCCAATAATAACGTTTTCTGCACCTTTGGGGCGTGAAAAATTACCACGTGTTTGTATTTTTGAATGTGTGTCTTTATGTGGCTGTTTGTACTTAAATGCAAGTCTGTCTATCTAGAAAAGCAAACTTTTATAACTTTTCTGGGATGCTATTCGTATGCGGTTATATCCATATGTAATTGCCTGTGTGTAAATTTATGTAAATTTTTAAATCCTTGAACAAAATCTAGTTCAAAAATGTTCGTTTTATATTAATTGTACGTAAATTTTAAAGCTTAACAAATATTTTTAAAGTACACTGAAAAAAAATATGTATGTATTTCTTTATTAACTGAGATTAAGCGCAGCACAGCTTTTTATCTTACTGTCTCTTTTTTTGGTCTTTCCTCTTTCAAGACCAGACACCAATTGAATATTAAATCCATAGTTTAAAATTTTCCCCGTGTATACCTTTCAAGAAAACAATAGCAAAATTTAAAAATAAAATTGTGGTTTATTTTTACTTCTAAAAGGTGTTTTTTTAAGCTAGATAGAACTTTAAATTGTAAAAAGTAACACAAAAAATGAAATTTTGATGAAACATTTTTTTTTATTTGTTTCAGTATACTCTGACAAATCATCATGAATAGACTCTCGCTTGAACAACGCTACGAAATTATCCAAATTTACTTTGAAAATCAGTCGTCGATTCGCGCAACTTATAGACGACTTCGTCATTTTTATGGCGTACATAATCGTGCATCTGAACAAGCCATTCGTCGAACTGTCGATAGATTTCGTACCACATACTCTCTAGAGGATGCAATAACACCAACACGTCGAAGGAATGTGCGTACTGAAGAGAATATCGCCGCTGTAAACGAAAGTGTGGAAGAAGATCCAAATTTATCAATTCGTCGTCGGTCGCAGTAATTGGGGCTCTGTCCGTCCACTACGTGGAAAATTTTGCGCAAAGATCTCGGCCTACACCCGTATAAGATCCAGCTGGTGCAGGTATTGAAGCCGCGAGACCATTATATGCGTCGTTCTTTCGCCGATTGGGCTCTAGAGCAGTTGGCAACTGACCCGTTGTTTTATCGCAAAATTGTGTTCAGCGATGAGGCGCATTTTTGGCTTAACGGGTTTGTTAATAAGCAAAATTGCCGCATATGGAGTGAGACCAATCCACAACAGACCCTACAGACTCCATTACATCCAGAAAAATGCACCGTTTGGTGCGGTTTTCACGCTGGTGGCATCATCGGACCTTATTTCTTCAAAAATGAGGCCGGAGCTCGCGTTACGGTCAATGGAGATCGTTACCGCACCATGATCAATGATTTTTTGTTTGAAAATATGGATGCCATTGATCCGGACGAGATGTGGTTTCAACAGGATGGCGCTACGTGCCATACAGCGAACGCAACCATCGACTTATTGAAATCAAAATTTGGCGATAAGTTGATTTCGAGAAATGGACCTGTCAATTGGCCTCCAAGGTCGTGCGATTTGACACCACTCGACTATTTCCTGTGGGGCTACGTGAAGTCACTGGTTTATGCTGATAAACCAGCAACAATTGACGCCTTGGAGGACAGCATTGTTCGTGTTATTCGTGACAGACGCCCAGCAGTGCTCGAAAAAGTGGCCCAAAATTGGACGTCCAGAATGCGCTTCGTCAAGAACAGCCGCGGTGCCCATATGCCCGAAATCATTTTCAAATGTTAATGTCACGTATTGATCCTTCGAATAAAAAAGAAATTTTGATTACAATTTAATTTTTTGTGTTATTTTTTACAATTTCAAGTTCTATCGGGCTTAAAAAAACACCCTTTACTAACAAATTTTTCAGTAAGTTTTAGCGATTTGAATACTTATAAATTATTTCTAGAAAAGTTTTAACAAAATGTTTCTATTATTAAATGAAGATCAATTATAATCATGAGCGCATGGTTTTCTTTAAATAAAATTGTATCCTGGACACCTTTTAAAATTTTCTTAAACTTATACTAAGAATGACTCAAATGCAGTCTACAGTTCTTTTCTTCAGCAGTGAGTTGAATACAAACGTTGATTCCATACTAAATCTATCTATCTACAGTCACACTAACATCTTGCATATTGACATTTAAACTGTAACAAACTTTCTTTACATGTACTAAATTTATAATCAGTGTTTGTTTATATTGTTTACATGCACTTATGTTTATACACATACATATACACAATCTCATATGTCCTGAATAAGGATAAGTTTTAAAAGCCCTTGCATAATCATACAAACTTAAAAAAAAACATACATGCCCACACAAAAGTATACTTACACATACATACACAACTATACACATACTAATTTATACGAGCAAACAACTATAAAGACAAAAGTTCATGTCTGCTTCTCTGTCTAGGATTATTATTTTGCTGTTTTTTGTTTTTTTCTTTTTTTGTAAGTCAAAGACCTTTTATGTGTTGGAAAATGGGTTTTTGTTTTTATATTTATATGTGTATGCGCACATAATAATATAGAAATGAAGGTCAAGTATAAAAATATTTTGTAATACTTTATACTTTATTAATTGTATAAAACATGGCAGAAAATAAACGAAAAAATAAAATAATGCATGACCTAGAAATTTGAGAGTTTCTTGTGTGTAGATAAGTTTATAAGTTCATAAATCAAATATAACAAAGATATGTATGTACATTCTCGTAAATCTTTGTTTATACTTTTCAATGAATAATGCATTGAACAATAATTCACCAGGTAAATACATTTATTTTATGAATAGTTGGAGATCTAAAATCAAAAATGTTTAAACAAAATTATTTAGCTGCCCAACTGCACTCACCTGATGAATTATCAGATCATGGATTAATTTAACAAACATATACAATTTTATTTATTATTTGCGAATGCACACAGTAACTTTTTAGACTCAGGCTTTATCCTTATGCTGTAACTAAAATCTTTATTCGCTCGTCTGCTGTTTTATACTTGACCAAATATGTAAGAATACTTTGTAATAAATAAAAAAATATTTATATTAAAACTGAAATGGCATACTCATTACGATTTTGTGCCTAGACCACCGCTATCATTTAGCCTATCGCTAAATATTCGGCCAGCATTTTTATACAAATAAGCTCTGATCGACATTCAGCCATCTTGTGATCAGACTTCCTATTGTTACATTTATACCTTTTATAAACGTTTTGTTGTGAGTTCTTTAATGCAAAATAAATAACACCAGATTTTAGAGTTTTTAAATTAATTACAAATATCGAATTACAAATTTATTTACTTTAACTACATACAAAGTTGACACTACAGAACAATTTACTTGAAATGTACGTCTTTACATTACGAGGTTTATTTTTACACTGACTAGCTATCCACTCAGACACTTCCCTTTTATATTTGTCCACTAGAAGTCTAGAAAAACTAAGAATTTTCTACATGCTTTGTATCACGTTTTGTTGTTGTAGTCAATGTATAGGGACCTGTCTGTCTGTGTGTGTGTTTTTGTTTTTATGCTGATAAAGTTTCTTCTTGGGATTTATTTTAAAATATTTGTTGTTGTCTTGTGTAGATAAGTTTTCATAGAAAACCACGCAGTTGGTACACAGCATATCAAATTGTTGTTGTTTGCTTGTATAAAATTTCTACGTAGTTTGTAACTACAAATTTTGTTGTTGTGAATAAGTTTTCTTAGCAAAACCACGCAGTTAGCAAATAAAATACACAGTGGTTTACTTTATTGCTTAATTATTTTCTTTTAAAACTTAAGCAAGACACATACGTAACAATATTTATACTAGAACTAATAAGAATATTCACACTTTAAGAGACTATACTCATATTATATTTCAGACCATATTAAACTGTAATCTTATACATACACCACTCACAAGATCACTCTATTATAAAGATGCGAAGGCCACCGGATTGTCTTTATTAAATGATTATCTTTTATTCAAACTTACGTCTTATAATCAAAATAGCCTTTGATATCGAAATGCGCTACCGCCCTTTCAACTCCAGCTATTGTTTTATACTCAGACATATCCAAAGTACAGACTTTATATTCAAAGTCTCATGTCCAACGTACAGACTTTATATCCAAAGTCTCACATCCAACGTACAGACTTTATATAGATCACTGTTTTGTATTAAACTATATACTTTGAATTCTCTTTAACTCTTAGGACTACTTATATTAAAGCTACAGTTTTATGCAGACCACCATCTCATACTGTCACTTGTACTAAGAGTACCATTATTTACTAAGTGATCAATTCTTCCAGTTTGAGGCTTGTACTAGCCTAGGCAACTGGCTCCGCCTTTTACACCCGAAAGCACCTATCAAGATATGGGCCTGTAGAGGAGCGGGGAATTAGGGAAAGTAACAATAAAGCAACAATGTATTATAATTGATTAGGAAAAATGGACCTCGTTTGTTAGCAGGAGATGAGACTGCAAGTTCAAGTGTCGCCGTAGCCATCCCTATTGTTAAAGATGCACGTTTGCTAAACAAGACATATCGGATTTTTCTATTGTGGCAACACTAACAACATGATAGTTTTGACGTATTCGTCGTAAATGCATTGACAAAATTTTACAATGAATTCAATTTCGCACGAAAATCGCATTAAAATTAAAATCCACTGTGAAAATGGTGGTTCTGTTAAAGTTACATTTCACCGTCCTTCTGAAACCGCTATTAAAAATTTGGTCGTTAAATTTGAGTCGACAGGCTCGATATAAAATGTGCAAACAGCAGCGCGTGTTCGACCAGGTCGTTCAACTGAAAACATCACAGTTGAAGTAGATCCAAACTTGCCATTTCGTCGACGTTCTCAACAATTGGGGTTATCCAAAACCATCAATCCAAGGATTTGACTTTGAAGTCTTACAAGGTTCATCTGGTCCAGGAATTGATGCCGACCGATTCGCTCGATTCATTCAGGAACAACAAGCTGGATTTTTTGAAAAAATCTTTTTTCCAGACGAAACCCATTTTCACTTTTTAGGATATGTCAACAGGCAAAATTGTCGTACTAGGCCTTCTGAAAAATCTAGAGCGATTATTAAGAAACCTTTTTATGCTCAACGTGTCACTGTATGAACCGGAGAAATGATTGGGTCGTTTTTTTCGACGATGAGGCTGTAAATGCGGTAACGGTGAACAGATCACACTACCGCGAGATGTCAGCAACTCAATTTTGACTTATTATTGACGACGTGGATATCACTGACATGTGGTTTCAACAGGACGGAGCCACATGTCACGCAGCCTATGAAACAATTAATTTATTACAAACCAAATTTTCAGGTTGAATAATTTCTCGACAATCAGCAAATAAGTGGCCAGCCAGATCGTGTGATTTAACACAACTGGATAATTTTTTATGGGGCTATGTTAAGGACAGAGTCTATACGGAACCAATCGAATCGATTTTAACCCTAAAACTCATCACGGATGTGATTAAGGAAATAGAGCCACCATTTTGCACAAGCGTGATTAAAAACTTTGATGAAAGAATCGACATCTGTCAGCGTGGTCGTGGTGGACATTTGCCAAATATCATTTTTCATTCATAATTGCCGAACTTTTCTGTTAGAAAAACAATAAAAATCTAAATCATCTTTTGTTTTATTTTGTTTTACAAAGCAAACTTCTTGTTAGAGAACCCTTTATATACTAATGTCCTTTTCTAATACTCATATGATCGTGTTATATTTGCACAACTAAAGCAAAAATATGACACAAGTATAAAAAGAATCAACAAAAACAAATTGCCAGATCTTTTTTATATTAATACAGTCTAGACGTTTTAACTCGTCTATAAATAGAAATCGCAGCTGTGAGCTGGATTTTATTAGTACATAGTACTAAAGTGTCTGTTGTTTAACAGAACACAGAGCTGAGTAACTAAAGTGATATCTAGATAAATATAACTTGATGTGTTTAATATTGCAATTTTAAGAACTCGCTAAGTAAATGAATATATAATATTAGTGTTTTTCGAAAAATTAAATGGCAATTTCTGTGTATAAATTCTGATCAGCTTTTGAAAGGTTTTACTTAAAGTTATAGCATAACAAATCCGCAAGAAAGATCGATAAAACTCTTTTTGCTGTTTTAAATCAAAATCACACTAAGCGCGTCTGTTCATTTAGCAAAGAAATCTGGAAGCTTATATATGATTATGAATGATAGAATCGTTGAAGCCATAACATCAGGCAGCTTCTAAATGAAAAATTTCAAATGTAATTACACAACAGAAAGTCATGCTGCATGATAAAATAAAGAAGAAAATAAGAATAATAATGATAATAGTTTTTTTTTTTTTTTTGCAGTTTCGAAAGCAAATTGTAACGTTACTTTGTAAGATTAATGGATATACAAGTACAACTAGAACATTATTATCTTTTTCTTTGTGGCAACAAATGCCACCAGCCGAAATGCATCAGCAGAAGCAGTTGAAAGAAGTTATATACAGTCAAACAAAATTATTACGAGCTGAAAGGACTCTAGACAGCAAAATACTATTAGTACAAAAACAATATTCGTTATAGCAGTATTCGATTGTACATACAAAGTGGAATATACATTGTAACATGCACAGGACTATTTGAGGAAAGATTGAGTTAAATGGATTAACATTGTAGACCTAAGTAGAAATAGAAACAGAATTTGAAAGAAACGGGAAATAGAATCAGGGAGTTTGCAAAAAGCTCTTAAAAAAAGTTAAATAGAAATGCGTTTTAAAAGACAATCATTTACGCATTCAGGCAGAAGAGTAAGAAGAAACTAATGAACATTTTGTAACAACATTTTCTAGGCAAAGAAGAAGAAAAACATTTCAACAGCCAGATAAGTTAAGTGTATTTTAAAAATTTAATTTCACTTGTGGGAAGATGTCTATACTAAATTTAAACAATGCATTCATGTATGTGTCATTTTAGATAAATAAAACCAATTTTTGTGTAAGTTTAACAAACAATAAAAATGTCCCCTTTTATAGTATAGATTTTGTGGGAAAACGCCCAGCTTAAGTATACATAAAAAAGAAAAATACAAATTTTTTTTTTTTTAATATTTTTTTATTTATATTTTTTGATTTCCTGCGACAAATGCTTATGCAGCAGTCCTATTTTATGTTGACAAATATCCAGGCCATACACAAGTTTATTTGCAGTACAGAGAAAACGAAAATAATTCAAACATTCAATTGAAAATTAATCAACTTGAGTATAATAGTAAACAAAGGAAATCAAAAAATATCAGATTTTAGTAAATTTATAACAATTATGTTTAAATTCGAAAAGCAAGGTCATTGTAAACTAATGTGCCAATCAATTTACAAAATATTAAGAATAATAGAAGTCAATTAATTTCTTTTCAGGTACCGTTGATTACAGCCGTCGATTTATGTGGAATTTTCACAAGTTTCCATAGAGTCCAAGATAAATTATTACTTATTTTTCTCAATGACTGTACTTCGCTATTTTGTTTTTGAGCATTCTATTAATTATTTTAGCTAAAATATGCAATATTTGTGTTTAAACAGTTACAAAATCACAATTTTTAAACAAAATTAACAAGCATACAGTACTAAGACACAAAATGGTGGTATTTTCTGAGTTAAAGCTTGAGGCTTCAATAAAATAGTAGTGGATTTTCCAACTATATAGAGCAAGAAGTTTTATGAAAATAAAGTTAAGTTTCTAAAACCATCCCATCAACCAACTATATACTCTTATTCGAGTGGTAGACACTGTTTTTTTGAGATTGCTTAAAATCAAGCCGAATTATTTTTACTCAAAAGCACCGCAATTTCAGAAGTTTACTTTAGTCACAAAATAGGCAACTCTCCAAAAGTTTTAGGACAGTGTAAAAGCTGTAATCTTCGAAATTTTTTTTCAAAGGACTTTACTTGACAGCGAAAAATTAATATTTTAACTTGTACACATGGTGGCAGTTCCTACGGTATGTCACATCTGTTTCTATTTGATGGAGAAATAATTTTTCTCTTACCTTGACGCTTGTTGGAGCGTGATTTGATTTACATCTGCACCGACTATATAGTCATAATCAGATGGTGGTCAAACCACTTGGTTGATTGGACATCACCCACGCCCTACAAGGCCATCGAATGCGTATATCCTCCGGTCACTTTAGTAGCAATTTCGAAAGCCCGAAGTAGGCCGCAGCCTTCACTCCTTGCTGAAGAGTTGGAGACTTTCCAACTCCTGGTCCAGAACGCATGAAGCTCTTTTTTATCAAGAACACGACAGCATTCATACTCACTGAACCTGAACCATTCATTGTGTTAATTTGAATGATCCGACCCACAAACTCTCACGAGGGTCCGAAACCACCACGATACTCCCATATAGGGGCCAACCTCAATATTCAGTCAGAGAACATCTTTGTCTAAAGAGAACAAATAGTGAACTCTGCGAGCTTACTGATTCCCGTGGAAATATGTGGATTGTCCAGGTGACTCCTACTAGCCTTTGAGGGGCCTGGGCTCCCTTTTACTCCGCAAGAATAGTAGATTCCAAAAAGACTATCATGTGCCCCCGGGGGGAGGCGCTTATTGGAAGTTAATCCAGTGGCAATTAGGATTCCTCCCGTTACACAAATTTATTTGTTTGTTTAACATAATAATTATATGGCGGTAACTATCGCCGTTACTTGGTTCGGATTTAGTATCAGAAAATAAGCATCTCATGTAATGGCATTCTACAGCCCGGGTTATTAGCGACGCTTTCTAGAGAGTAATACAATGGTGATTGTTATGAGCTCGAGATGCTGTTGTTTAGAGGAATAGGTCACTAGAAAAGCGGATAAGTTAAGACATTCTTCAACAAAGGTTATAAACACGGTTTGGTCAAGCATGATGCTACAATAAATACTAAACATATACATCCACCAAAGTGGATGTTTAAGACTACCAAAGAGCTGCAGGCGAAAAGTAATGATAGCGATAAATAGTGATACGTTACATATAAGGAAAACAAATAGAAATGTAAAAGCTCGAACCTAAAACTTTGCGTGAAAAAAATTTTTTTTTTACTGCTTAAGCATCCAAAAGGTAGACTTAGCTTGCTAAAGTACAAAAAAATACAGTCTTCTATATGTGTTTCGGCAGCACTGTCGCTACTACTAATAAGAATAACCAAAGCAATTTCGGCTAGTTTTAATTACTAAAGAATGAATTGTCCTCTCATAATTGAAGTCAATAGCTATAATTGTTTGATGGCCAAAAACAAATAAACCTCAAGTAAATTATGACAAATGTATGATAAGACATACCCTACGATCATTAGCAAAAAATACATCAAACATAATAATTTTATAGCCTCTTACAAATCCAACATATAACTTTTGTGGTCAATATAAAAGAAAAATACAAAGTATTTCGATAAACTGCATTAAATAGCTCCCCAATGCCATATACAGCCACTAAAATGAAATGGAATGGAATGAATTGAACACTTAATGGTAGCAAATGACAAAAAATAAAAACGTAAAAAAAATGTTTAAAACCGTGAGTATACAAAACACTATCCTTTCAAACACACAGAAAAATTTGCAACCAAACAAAACAAAACAAAAAACAAAAAAAAAAAAAAGAAACCAAACTCCCCGAAAAAATTAAACATGACCATATTTTGTGGAACGACGCAGCAAATTCAATAAAGAAAGAAATAGAATGAGTTTGAGGGCGGGTTATAAAGAGAAGGATCAAAACGAAATTAGATGGTACAATTGGTGGTGGTGGTAGTCAATAGTGGTCAATGACAATAATGAACATAACGTTTTAAAACTGCAAATACGTAAGTATACGAGTAACAGCAAAATGATATCATTAGAATTTCACATACAAATACATACTGACTCATAAGTATACTTACGCACTTTTAAGGACACTAGAGTCATACAAATTTTCTACATACTTTGCAGCAGGGACACGAATTCATAGTGCATGAATTCAGACTAGTAGTCATGCACTGGTAGGAGTCACACAACTTCTACAACTTGATAAGTATGAAGAGAATATTAATTACAGTCATAGTTAAAAGTTATAGACAAGTAAGGCATTGTGAAAATAGTCCTACATGAAATGAAATTTTCAACTAAAAAATCTTCCAAACCATAATACTTCACCACAAAAATTTTGGAGTTTTTTAGTTTTGAAAAAACAGGCTGCCTCATAACGAAATAACTGAAAACTGGAACAACGCCTATCAAAATTTTATAGTATTGGAAGCTTTTTCTTTAATATTTTTTTATTATTGGAAGTTATTTAATTTTTATAGAAAATTATTTAATTTTACTTTAAATTATATTTGCCAAGATTTTTCGCATTTTCGCTCAACTATAGATTAGAAGCAACTATTGCTGATCAAAAGAATTTTCTTCTTTACGATATCCGTTTTTATACCGTTAATAGTCTTACCACTCTTTTACGATATATGCAAATAAATATATCTGTAGGTAATGTGGTGCTTCGAGCTGACGCAACGTTTTCCTCGTTTTTACAGCCACACCTAACTAAACAAGAAGGGAAAGCGGAACGTTTTCTTCCGCAGAGTTTTTACGCTGAAACAAAAGCGCCAACTCTACGTCAAAACGATAAAAACAGGGTTATAAAAAATAAATACAACTTTCCTGATAATTTTTCAAAGAATAATAATTCTGGTGTTTGTGTTGTGTATATTTGTTATCCCTTTTGTCGTACCCTTTTGGATTCTGATGAACCAGCTCTATAATTTGTTCTCTAAGATTTTATTTACCTCCATTTTTTTATTACAAACATATTTTTTTCTTGCTTCTATATTTCTCCTTTTATATTTTTATTTACAATTATTTTCTTTTGAAACTAATCTCACTATTAAACGTATTGTCAAAATCGGATTTTCCAATTACAAAGCATTGCCGTTGCGTCGCCGCCGGGTTAATTCGGTATGCTACATACAAAATGTACGGGCATGAGAACTTTTGACAGCAAAAAAACGCTCTCCGCTCTTGTTTAGGTATGGCTATTATGATGCAGTCTACATCATCGGCTTCATCCTTTTTTGTATAAAAAAACATAAGCAGCAGCAGCACCATCAAACCAGTAAAAATTATAAAGAAATTTTTTTATCATTCACCAAAACACCCTTAGTTATTAGTCCTATCCTATCGTATCCTATTTCGATGGCTCACGTCTTAAACTGTTTTACAAGGGTCTGATTACACCAGTAAGCGACGAAAAAGCATACAATAAAGCTGAAAGTCCATACCACGCGTTCTACGCGCACACGCTTTGCATGCGTTTGATGCTTTTTACGCGTTCTACGCTTTTCAAACTTCATGCAACGCTTTTTATGCGCCAAGTTTTTTGTTATGATCAGCTGTGGTGTAAATAATTTTATCTAATAAAAAAAATTTTAGCAAAAATGAAAACTGAAATTGAAATTTTTCAAGAATTTACAGAATTTATTAAATTTGTTTATATGATATTTTGTTTAATGGAAAACTTCAAGAGAAAAGAAGACGCTTTTGGGTGCGTCTCTTGTTTTTGGAAAAGGAAGTGAGTGGTTTTTTTGCACCAACGTTTAAAAAATCAAAATAACAAAAATAATACGACGTCAAAAACAGCTGAAATTTTTTCATGGCGCTTGCGACGCGTAGAAAAGTATGCGTTCTATGCGTCATAAGTATTCTATGCGATGTGCTGTGTAATTTGTCACATACAATTACACTGATTCTACTTTTTTGACAGACGCGTGTACGCGTAGAACGCGTGGTATGGACTTTCAGCTTAAGGAATAGTATATCAATAGGAATAGCATACAATTAAAATGGATTGTTGTATGCATTATGTCTTATATTTACTGATGGTGACCGACATAAAATACAACCATATTTTTCAGCAAACAGTTCTGCTGTGTGGAACTTTTTTGAATCGATATTCTGGTGCCACAAAAACCAGCCATTTGTGTATTTTTTCGCTTCCACTTGGAAATAAACTATTGTTTTAATTACTATTAGATTTGTACCCTAAAGTATGCAATAGTTTTTTTTTCTTCAAAATTTACATGATAAATAAACCCCCCAGGGGGCTAAATGGAATCTCACCAATAACATGACACGTGTCATCTGAAGGTAAAAGGGAGTCCAGTCCCCCAAAGGCTAGCAGAAGCCAACTGGACAACTTTCACTTTATTTCCACGGGAATCATTAAGCCCCAGAGTTTAGCTTTTACTGTTTGCTCTGTCTGATTATTGCGGTGGGCCCTTCGGGGAGTATCGTAGTGGTTGTGGTTTCGCAAGCCCTTATGAAATGATTAAAGGGCCGGGATCATCTCACTTTTGACCAAAAGCACATGGTGAATGATCCGGATCTAGTTAGCATGCTATGTCATGTGTTCTGGACCAGAAGTTGGATAATGGCCAACTCTTTACTAAGGAGTCGGCCCTGCTCCGCCGTCTCGAATGACCTGTTGGACAGAGATATTCTTCGGCTTTCCAGGGCGTGGGTGCATGCTACATACCACTCAAAGTGGTTCGATCCACCATCGTGTTATGGTCATATGGCTAGGTAACGATGTAAATCTTATCACGTAATGACAAATAACGTAACTTTTATCAGAAATTTATAGTTTTCTAACTGTACAGGAATTGTTATTTATTTTATAGAATCAACAGCCTTACTATAAGCCATAGAAGAATTCGGAGAAGAGACTAGCGAAACTACACTGCAAATGAACTAGAAACTTTACCTTAAAATTACACTGAAAAATTAGATTTGAGATAAACTTTAACCAAAACTGCTTAAACCAGTGTTGTATTTTTCTGGTCTCAACTGTATGCATATGCATCAGCCATGTACTCTGTAGTCTCAAATAGTCCTAATGCTCTCTATTAAAAAAAAAAAACAATCATGTACATATTTGCGTTTATAAATGTGTAGTATACTCATCGCATTGCTTGCGTGGGATACACATAATTATTTTACTTCTTGTTTATGATGACTACAGTCTAAGGTTTAGCTTTATTCTGGAATTTTAAAATTTTATTCAACGTCACCAGAAAAATTGCGTAGTTGTTCAAAAATTTTATGTTCTTGTTGTTATATTTGCTTTTATTATATTTTTTCTAGTTGCTACAATTATTGAAAACAAGTTCATATTGGAAGGAAATTATACAAATGTGTGTACTCCCAAAATGTAGAAATTTTCCATCGAAAGTATAAATGGATAGGAAAAGAATTAAAAGGAAAACGGATATAAAGCGTAATGCAAGAAGAAAAGTTTGTTAAATATCAAAAGCCTCATGCAAAATATAGGCCTTGTTTATGTCATGCTTGGTTTATGTACAACAAATATGCTTTAGCCACTCTTTTTTCACAATGTTATGATGTGCGTGTGAGAACGTGTGTTTAAAATTGGTTGAATCAACAACAAAACAGAAGATATGCAACAAAATGTTTAGAAATGTTTATGGAAGACAGGCAAAATCATATACGTTGTGTGTATTGTTTAAAGAAAAAGAAAATGCTGAAAAAGGTTTTTAGGCAGTGGGTCAGTAACATAGAAATTTGATTAAAACAGGAGGATAACAGAAAAAAAGAATGCTTGACATTTAAAAGGAATAAAAAAATAATTTCATTTGTTTCTTTTTTGCGAATTAATTTCTTAAAAGGAATTGTAGAAAAAAAATCTGGGTTTAATAGGAAAATATAAAATCGTAAGTTTTTCTTTATGTCAATCACTTTTACCAAATAAAAAAAAAAGATTTCTAGAACCTGCATCTAATTACAGCAAAATAATTTTAAATTAGGAGTTTGACACTTGAGTTTTGTATGAATATTTCTTTTTATTTCAACTGTAAAAATCTCATTACTTTTTATTGCTTTTTTCTAATCTAAATAATTTTTTTGAAAATGTACCCTGCACTTTTTTAAAACGGAAGATTCCAGAGATTTTATATGATAAAATGCTTTCTAAAATCTGAAATTTGCACATTTTTTGTAAATTTTTGCACTTTTTATGCTTCTTGTGTGTTTAAATATTAATAAACTTTAGCAAATGTGTGATATGTTTGCTGATCGAACGCTATTTTGTGAAATTAGTGATTTTTTCTAAAATTATTTCGAGAGAAGCATATCTATGTTAATGGACACTAAATTCTTTGCGTAAAAATAAGAATATGTTTGAGCGGTTATTAACTTAAACTAACAATCATTTCATTTTTTAAACCAAAACGTTTCTCTTTGTACTGTGTGTGAAAAAATTAAATTTAATACCACTTTTTGCTTTTTTTTATTTTTTTTCAATCGCTAAAAACCTAAAAATATTTACCAAAAAATGGAGCAATTTTTTTGATGTATTCGTAGCAGATGCATTGGCAATTTCCCGCGAAAATCGCATTAAAATAATTCAAATCCACTATAAAAATGGTGGTTCTGTTAAAGTTGTAGTTCGTAAAATTCGTGATATTTTCGGACAACATAATCAATCGTCCTTCTGATACCGCTATTAAAAATTTACTCATTAAATTTGAGTCGACTGGCTCGATAAAAAAATATGCGAACACCAACGCGTGTTCGACGGGATAGTTCGACTGAAAATATCGAAGCCGTGAGTCGCAGTATTGAAGCAGATCCAAATTTGTCAATTCCTCGACAATCTCAACAGTTGGGATTATCCATAGCCACCATAGCAAATTTTGTGAAAGGACCTTACAAGGTTCACTAATGTAGGAACTGAAGCCGACCGACCATTCACATCGCCATAGATTCGCTCAATTCATTGAGGAACAACTGGCTGGTTTTTCTAAAACAAATCATTTCTTTCAGTTGAAGCCCATTTGCACTTGTCAGGGTACGCAAAATTGCCGCATTTAAGCTTCTGATAATCCTAGATGGATTGTTGAAAAGGCATTGCATGCTCAACTTGTCACTGTAGTGTGTGCTATGTGGTCTGGAGGCGTGATTGGTCCCTTTTTTCGAAGATGAGGCTAGAAATGCGGTTACAGTCAATAGATCACGCTTTCGGGAGCTGCTAACAACTTGTGGTTGTGTGACGTGTGGTTTCAACAGAACGGACATGTGGTTTCACATGTCACAGCCAATGAAACAAACAATTTATTGCAAACCAAATTACTCGATCGCATAATTTCACGACAATTAGTACTTAGAAGGCCAGCCAGATCGTGTGATTTAACATCACTGAATTATTTTTTTGTGGGGCTATGTTAAGGACAGAGTCTATACGAAGCCTTAAAACTCAAAATTCATGATGTGATTAACGAAATAGCACCAACATTTTGACAAAAAGTGATTAAAAATTTTGATGAAAGAATCGATATCTGTCAACGTGGTCATAGTGGACATTTTCCAGATATCATTTCTTCATTCATAATTGCCGAATTTTTCTCTTCATAATATGCACAATAAAAATTTTAAACATCTTAATCTTAAACGTTTTGTTGTATTTTGTTTTAGAGAAGAAGTTTCTTTACTAACACTTAATCAAGTTTCTGCGATTAATGAAAGCGTAAAGTGATTGATCATTACTCCTTGGACTGAGCTCTTTAGAAATAAAAGATATCTGAAAGCACTTTTGTTATCGTTGATTTATATAAAATAATTAATGAAATTCAAATTAAATCAACAATTCAAAAAACTGTGGGGATAAGTGCAGTGATTTTCTCTTAAAGCCGTGCTGTGTGATAATCACAGAAAAACTTAAGGTCACAACAACATTATAAAGTTGAAAGAGTAATAACAGTTTTAAACAATTCATTAAATAGTCATATTTCTGATTTATTTTAATACCAAATATTTAATATCCTTGAGGCAGATTGCATATTAAGCTTTTGCGACATAATAGAAGCACATTTAAATGGCCGACAAGTTAATTTGTCACCATCGAATTTTGTTGTTATCTGCAGGCAATACTTACCTAAAATGGTAGTGAAATATTTTGAAAGAATTTCTTTCACCTTTGTATTACATATTATTAACAAATAGTAGTGACATAACACCCCTAGTAAACTATTCGATTTTAGACATTCAAATTTAAGCTGTTGAAACAAACTCCACATAATGCCACGAAACAACTTTCAACCACCCCAACCACCGCTTATATTTGCAATGATTCTCCAGCCATCGCTTTTGAATACCACAACAGGTTTTGTTGCTTCTCCCATAATAATTTTTCCTCTTCTTTGCTAGAGCTCGCATTTAATATTGCAATCATGTGCCAACCAACCAACCGACCAAGCCTTCGCGAAAAAATACAATACATTCAAATTATAATTAAATATTTATACACTTTCACATAAACAAGAGACTGCAGAAGCAACGTTAAAAACGGAGTTTAATAAATAAAAAAAAAAACAAAAATAAATGCAAAAAAATGGCAAAACAAGTAACCGCGCACAAACACACACAAACACAAACGCATAAGTTTGGAGGAATGTATGAGCGTATTTAAATAAATTTAATGCAAAAATATGTATATTCGCCCGTATGTTGGTTGTATAGAGGGGAGAAATGTCGAATAAAAAAAAATGAAAACAAAGTATTAAATTCATACATAAACAAAACCTGCAGGATATTTTATGATGGTTGTTGTTGTCATAGTGTCCTTGTTTTCCTATAGTTATAAAGTTTTGCCCAAACCCCCCTCCCCCCAAAAAAACAAAAAAAAACACAAAAAAAATAATTTTTACATACGAATATGTAGTATTCCTTTCGTATATAAAAATGGAAATTGCTGAAAATATTGATCGAAAGAAATGAATATATTTTTCCAAAAGAAAATTTTTTAACCCAGCAGAAAAGGGAAATTAAAGCTAACCGGTAAGCAAGTTAGAATGGTGAAGAGCCAAGAAACAGTACTTTTTGCTAAACAAAGTATTGCAGCATATAATTTTTATAGACATTTACGTTTTGATACATATTGAGGCGATAGCTCTAACATTTGAAGCCAATATTGCTGAGAATCTTGACAAAATTCTCCTTGTACTCAAAACTGCTTGTATCTACATTTCGATTCTGAAACAAAGAATACGGAATGTTTTAGGAAGCAAACTTTAAGTCTTCTTTTCTATGCAGCCTTACGATAGAAGTATTTATGGACACATTACATTACATTCATTAACTTCATGTAAAATTTGCAGTAACCATTAAATTTTTACTGATACTGCTATTTATTGCCAGTAAAGTGTTACTGATTACTGAAATTGCATTTATTCTATTATTCTATGTTTGCAATGACATATTATTTACATTCATTAAACCATAGTTTTTCTTACTGGTACTGTTAATTTGTTTGGACAAAATTACCTAATTACAATTTTTTCAGTGGCCTGTAAAATTTTCTGGTAATGAAAATTAAATCACAGTATGAGTAAAAATTTATTTCTAAGTTAAAACACTTTATACATTCACAAATTTAATAATAACAAATTAAAGCTGCATAATTTCGCTTAAATAAAATATAACTCAGAAATATTTACGAATTACCTGCAATATAAAAATAATTCAAAAACATACACAAACATTCAAAAATATGTGCACATGTACGTACACATTAAAATTCCTACGTACTACTGTAGAGAATCTCTATATAGAAATGCATATACATTAATGTATGCACATCCTTATTAATAGTAGCGAAAGCTGCTATAGCAACAAAGTATTCAAAATCCCCACCCTCCAAAATAAAGCACAGTGGACCAATCATACAAAAACAAAACTCTGAAATAAAAATGAATTAAAGAACAAGCCAACGATGGGACTAGCAACAAACACATAAATAATCGCTCTGCTGCTAACTACACTTTTCATGCTCTTTTCCGACTTCATTTTTAAATTTGGTAGAAAGTGGCCGTATCTGTATAAAAAGGGTGGTGTGTGTAGCGCAAAAATAAGTTGTAAAGAGTACGAGGTCGCTATTGAGTTCGATATATTTTTTCAATATTTTTTGTTTTTTTTTTTTTTGTTTTTTGGTTTGTTCAATTCTTCATGGCCTGGTTGGTATGATGATATAAAAACCCAATCGAACGTTCAAAATTCAATACAAAAATCGTTGCGCATCGTTGCATAATTTACACTGTATGCATAAACACACACACACATACACCAACAAAGATAAGAACTTACACATATTGAAATAACGTCCATTAGAATGGCCCCAAATGGTAATTTTTTTAAATGGTTCTGTGTCAGATTTTGCTAACATTTGAACTTAAATAATAACATTGATCTAAAGATGTATTTTAATTTAAAACAAACTTTTGGCAGAAAGTACTTTTTTTCGAAAAAAAAGTACGTCGAATACGACGTTTTTTAACCAAAACATAAGAAAAAACAATTTTTAAAATTACGTCAAAGTGTACACTTTATTAAAAGCTCTTTTCTTGAATGCTTTTGGTTGTAATTTTTTTCGAAAGAACAATTTTATGGTACATTTTAGAAATATAATTTAAATGTACATAAAAAAGGCCAAAAAACTCTTTGGTGGGATAGTGTTTTGATTTTAATATTTTCTGGGTGCTTAAAATTTAAATTTTAAAATCATGTCTATATTTAAAAATTTTTAGTTCTTTTTTGTTAAAAACCTTTTAAAAAAGAAACATTTTGTACGCGATAATTTTTTTAACGAAAAATAATTTTAATAAATATTATTTTACTTTTTAACACAAAGATGTGAATTTTCTCTTGATAAAACTGGATTAAAATATAATTACCTTTAGTCACATAATTTAAAAAAAAAACCCTTATAAAAAATAACAGACAAAAATCTTGTTCAGAAAAAGTGCATTAAAAATTTACTTTCGAAGGTTACTTTTAAATTAAACAAATTTTTTTATTACAGAGATATTTTTTGAAAATCTTTCAGCATTTCCCAATTCTTTGTAAAAAGTACTTTATAATTAGCTTTTTTAGACTACATGTAACTCTTAAAAAAAAATATTTGAAAATTGTCTGCCCTTTTATAAAAATAAAGGCGCATTCATTACAGTACTTTTTTAAAAAGTACTTATAGCAGAGAAAACTTCAGAAATATTCTTTTTGAAACGAAGAGGTACTTTTTTCAAAATATCACTTTAAAAAACAAACAACAAACATATTTAAAGGTAATTTGCAAACGGGCAAACGAAAAAGACCCTCAGGCGGACACACGTACCTACACAATAGTAAAAGACGGAGGTATCGATAAATTCACTTTGCATACAAATGCCAGGTGGCTGGTATTCTGCTTACCTGAATATATACGGACCTAATAACAGAACTACCTGAACGCCAACACTGACTCACCAGTACAAACTGAACCGCGGCTTGAGAATGATGCATTCGCATCGAAAGCGCTCGCCATCGAATACAAACCAGCCAGTTAGGACGGAAAATTGGCAGTATTATTTCATTTACTGGCGGAGGACAACCAAACAACATAATACCATATTTAAAGGTCTTTTAAAACAGTATACATACTTTTTTAAAAAGGTTGCTATTTAAACCCTTTTTGCAAAAAGGGTCATCCTAATATAAATGACAAATATAGAAGTTGTTGTACAAAATGTAGAAGTAACGCAAAATAACGCTGGAAGCAAAAAATATTTTCGCAGAAATGAAAGGCAACAACACAGAAAAAAGCATATTTGTTGTATTTGCAACACATACACTTGAAAGGTTTTTGTCGCCAAATGTTTGACTACATACACCCACTGTTATTAGCATATACACTTATACAAACCCACACATACACACACACGTTATAAACTGTATTTTTTTATTTAGTTTCGTCCCTTTAGCCTCTTCCGTTCTCCTACAGAAACATCAGTTCCTTTTCCAAAGTCTACAAGTCGTAGTTATTGAATAAGTACAATAAAATACAAGTTGGTAGCTACACACGTATTGTTATACAACTACACATTATGAAATTTTGTATGTATGTTAAAGTGTGTGCGTGTGTATTACGTTTGATTTGTGTAGAGCATTGCAGTTGAAGTATCCATCATATATCGAATTTTTATTTAAGAGTTTTCAAGGCATAGAGTTTCGATACAGAGCGCTAATAGGAAATAAAATGCAAAAAGGAATTTCTTTCATTTTTATGTTAAAATAGCTTTCTGTGGATCTCAGAAAGCAAATACATATTTTGAATTATTTTATTTCTTATTATTATTTCATTTAATTATTTTCTAAAAATAAACTGGGAATTTATGCTTCTCTTAAAAAATAGTCTCTTTTAAGCTTTAAGCCAAAGTATCATTTTACTACAAAATGTTAAAATACTCCTGAATAAGCTTCCCTGACTTTTTGAATTTACGGCTGTTGAAATGACAGCACTGCTTCTATTAACAGGCAGATGTCAGTTGACTCCTGTCTAAATTTGAACAAGTTCGGGCATTTAGTTTGCGTTTAGCAGCCGTTGATAGTAAAATATCTCGCGTTTTAAGAAAAATGGAAAAAAGGGAATTCGTACTATTTGGTCTTGTGGTGGATCCACGCAATATGCACGAGTTTTTGTGCCGTTTCATAAGCGTGGGCAAAAAGTTACGGACTTATTGACCCTCCCTCCTCCAGATACTTACATGCGAATTGTAGTTTAGGTAAGTAAAAAGTAAGTGAGAGCTTTTTTATTTTATTCATAAGCTTACGGTTTTAAGAAAAATCGAAAAGAGGGAATGAATTTCATGCTGTTTGGTCTCCCATATGTTGTGGTCGATCCACGCAATATGCAGGAGTTTTTGTGCCGTTTCATAAGACACGGATTTATTGACCCTCCCTCCTCTTTGGCTAACAGATACTTAAATGCGAATTGTAGTTTAGATAAGTAAAAGCTTAAAATGAAAGCTTTTTTTTATTCATAAGCTTACGGTTTTTTAGCAACTCAAAGTCTGTGTTACGCTTAGTTTGGCTAAACTAAAGATTAGAACTTTTAAGTCTCCGTTGACACTTTGCTACTTTTGTTTTACAATTCATGAGTTTGTAAATTTGAAGGTTATAGAGAAAGAGAGAGAGAGAGAGAGAGAGAGAGAAATTACTATAAACAGGTACACTGTTTCAAGTATTAAAGTCTTTCCCATTAACTGTGCAACTTTACTAACTTTTGGCAGAAAGTACTTTTTTCGAAAAAAAAAGTACCCCAATGAAAATATTCGAACAGAACATAAGAAAAAACAATTTTTAAAATTCCGTCAAAGCGTACTCTTTATTAAAAGCTTTTTTCCCGAATGCTTTTGGTTATAAATTGTTTTTGAAAGAAGAATTTTATGGTACATTTTAGACATACTATAATTTTAATGTACTTAAGAAAGGCCTTGGTGGGATAGCGTTTAAATTTTGGGAGCTTAAAATTGATATGTAAAAATCAAAACCTTTTAAAAGAGAAACATTTTGTACGCGAAAATTTTGTAATACTTTTAACAAATATTATTTTACTTTTTAACACAAAGATGAATTTACTCTTGATAAAACTGGTTTAAAAATAATAACCTTTAGTTACATAAATTAAAAAAGCCTCTATAACAATTAATAGACAAAAATCTTTTTCAGAAAGAATATTAGCTTTACTTTACAGTAGTTCATAGAGAGCTGAAAAGAGTCGAACAATAAAACATACCAATGAATGTGCCCAAAAAGGGGAAGAGTTCCTAATACGAAAAATAATTTAACAAGCAATTTCAAAATAAATATAATAAAGAAGATGGACAATGTCCGTGTTAAATCCTTTCAAAGAGACGGTAGAAGCGGGTAAAACTATAATTATCGGTATATCCAAAAGCGAAATAAAACGAAAGGAAATAAAGTGGAAGAACCCCAAGTTTAACAACTAAAACCTGAACATGTATTCAGAAGCACAAGTCACGTTCACAAAAACTAAAGGTAAGAGTCCGAAAAGGCTACTTAGATGCAATTGTGAAGCCTAAATAAATAATTGTAGCAAATTTATACAAACTAAACTATTCAGTTCCATACTATAGTTTGAAATTTCCAACCTAACCTTCAATATATACGAGTACTGTAACTGTATACAGCATTGTTTTGAGTGCGGTAACAATCGTAGCTCGCATTATGAATGCTTGCACAACAATCATGTTGCAAAAATAAAACAAAACCAAAATATAATGAAGAAAAAAACTTTAGTACCAGAGAAGAGTAGTCCTGTGCATGTTTGTATTTGCTATTAAATTTTTTCTTTTTGTAGTTTTTCCCTCTTCTTTTACTATTTTTAGAATCTATTTCGTTTTGTATGCCTTATCTCTCTTTCCCTCATATGCTTGGTTAATGTTGTATGTTGTCAGCGGTCTCTGTTCAATGCTCACGCATTTTCCTGTTTAACATCGATATTGCGTTAGTTAGTACTGGAACCAATCTCCTTCCTCCCAATTTTGTATTTTTGACTACCTTTACGCATTAATTTTCACATTCATATCTCTTTGTGTGCTACAACAACAGCAAAAACTAATGTGCTTGCGTACGTATGCGTGATATTCAAAAAATGAAACGTAACGCAGCGCACAAAATCGACAACAGCAATAGCAATATAACAGCAAGAACAAGAAATAATCAATGCATTCAAATTTTGTAGAAATTATTTTTTTCGAATGATGATGATGATGACGTTTTGCACCCGAATGCAAATATAATTTTGAAATGTAAACTGTGGTTAGCTTTAGTTTTTTTTCGCAATAAAAGGTTGTAAAATTTTCATGAGGTTTTCTATATAATTTTTATGTAAATTCTTTTTTGGAGGTATTTTTATTTTTGAAAACCAAAAATTTTAATGCATCAATCTCACATATACACATACATACATACATCCGCCGTTGGATAGATGCCGAGAATTAGTGAACTTTCATAATGAAATGTATTCTGCAAACAGATTTTTAAATTAAGAAAGAAATAAATAAATTGATTTTTGTTATTTCAAATGTGCAAAACCACACTGTTAAAACAAGGAGTAAAGCTTTTAAGCTTTTAAAAAATCAACATTTTTCAAGCATTATGATTTTATACTACAGCTAATAATATTAAGAATCTTTATATTTTAAAAACAACCTTAAGCTTTTTGTAAACCTTTCTACTGAGGAAGCATAAAATTGTGTTCCTTAAAAAAGTTGTTAATTGAAAGCTTTAATTATTTTGAAAGCTATAAAACGCAATAAAAAATATACTTAAATGAATGAAATATGTATGTCTAAGATTCTCAAGATTCTGTGTTAATATAGAAAATCCTTGAAAAATAGTTATGGATGCAAAAAATTTTTATATAAATTATTAATTTTAATCTACTTACTCTCTTGGAAAATTTGTGGAAAATAGGTATTAATTGCCATATTCTAATTAGCAGTTAAAGCTCAATAAAAGCTTTAATTTAGGCCCTTATTACCATTAAACTTTCAAAACTCACCTCCAACAGCAAAATTCAAAAGAGAATTGCTGAATTTAAAGAATTTAAGTGTTGAACTTTTTATTAAAGAACAAAAGGATGATGATGAGACGAAGGCTTTTTCAGCAATAAAGTTTGAAACTTTAAATCTTTCACAGGTAAATAATCTTTCATTTACGAAGCATTATTTTAATCATACTGTTACAGACAGCTAGCTAAATCTGTCAAATGAATACAACACATTATTGGTTATTGCAATGTATTCTTACTTCTGTAAGGTAATTTCAACTAAGACAAAAAGTAAAACGTTAGGAAAAATTATAAAGTTACACGATACAAATCAGCTAATTCTATCATTAAGCTTTAATAGTTTCTTGTAAACATTTTTCGCTTCTATCAAAAAAGAAACACTAAAAACTATAAACTTTACTCTGTATAAAATTAATATTTAAACTTTTATTTATATATTTCTAATCTTTGTCAACATTCAAATATTCCGGGTAGCAAGTTTTCTAATATCATTCTATAGCAGCGATTAAACATAAACCATATTGCGCTGGCAATTTAGTGAATCGATAGATGAATAACAAAAATAAGCTTGCCACTCCAAAATATGTATATATGTATAGGGTGTTTTTATAGAGGTATAGCATTTTGAAATGGTATAAAGCAAAAATGAAATTTTGAATTGGCATGAAATTTACTTTGTAGGAAAGACAATCTTTTGGCATTATAATTTATTAATTTCTGGTATATGACTCCCAAGACTCAGCTACAAATTTGGAAGACTTTTTCCAGCATTTATTGCAGTATACCGGCAATAGCGCGATGAATTTTATTCCCTAAGTGGTCAAACGTTTCAGGCTTATCGGCGTATACTATCCCCACAGTTCGTGGAGACCAATTCACGGGTCAGAAACTTTAAACTTTGAGTTTATTAAACGTTTCCTTTAACATTTCAATTGTGGCATGAGTTGTGTGGCATGCTGAACCGTCTTGTTGAAACCACAGCTGGGGTACATCATGGTTGTGCAACTGATGAATGAAAAAGTCGGTCATCATGGCTCTGTAACGGTCACCATGGCTCTATAGCGGTCACCATGGCTCTATAGCGTTCACCATGGCTCTATAGCGGTCACCATGGCTCTATAGCGGTCACCATGGCGCTGTAAAGGCCGTGTCAGATAAAACTTTTGCTTTGCGTTGCGTCAGAGTTTCGCTTTGACATTTGAGTTGAAATGTACGTAAATGTATAAAAGTTGCCACATAAAGCACTTTTGACGCAGCGCAAAGCGAAAAGTTAACCAACATTCAACTTTTTGCGCGCTTTGACAAACACCTGGATTTTATTATTTGTGTTTGTGTATTTGTGTGTGGGCGTAAACAAAAAATTCATGAGTGTTGTCAAAGTTTATTGTGACATACACCACTTGATTTACGCTTTTGCTTTAAAGTTTCAAATGTCACGCAAAGCAACAAAGTTTTATCTGACATCGCCTTAACGGTCACCATTTACTCCAGCTTTCGGACTAGCAGGGTTCTAAAAGAAGTATGGTTCAATGATTCCACCAGCACATAAAGCACACAAAACAGTCAGTTTTTTTTGTGTAACAATGTTTTTACATACACTTAAGGATTATCATCACTCTCATTGGCGTATCCATTTCAACTTTTTTTGATAAAAAATATTTTTATTTTAATAAAATATTTTCTGTGGATGGAAAAATTTTAAATTCTTCATCTTATATTTAGAGGAATACAATAATACGGCCAGAACTAGCCGTAAAACGGATAAATTGGCAACTTTAAGGAAAATGCGACTTAGGCTGATGCTTTTCCAATAGCTGAGTAATTAAGCTATTAAAGCTTTGCATAAAGCTGTAATCAAACTTTACTATAAATAAGCCCGTATAACCCGAGTTAAACTAATTAACAAAGGGTTTCGTACTATTTTTGAACCACTTTTTATTTTTAAATTTTAGTTTTCTATTACCTGTTATTTAAAACTTCAAGTGTCCGTCAAAATTATATTTTCATTAAGAGTAGCCTTATTTTTTAATTTTATTTTATGCTTATTGTTGTTGTTTTTGCTGTTTTAGAAATGAAACCATATATGAGAACAACTCTTTTTTTAGGACTGCCCTTTAATTGTGGGATTCGTGTTGCTATTTTTTGATCTAGTGGCCATAATAGAATTCTCATTCTGTCATTAAAGTTTTTTTTTTTACTTAGAGAATATTTTTAAATTTTCCAAAAATTTGGATAAAGGTTTCCTGATGATCGGGCATAAGTGATCACAGAATTACGATATCAATTTTAAGCTAATTATTTGAGAGAAAGGAAACGTAAATTTAAATAAATATTTTATGATTTGGGTAAATTCTCAGTTGACAACGGAAATATTCAACTAAATATACGATATTTCTACATGACTTGGCGAAATGGTCAGAGAAAGTGGCTAATTAATCAAACCCCTACGGCGAGCTTTTATTTAAATTATATAAAAATGCATGAAAAATTCATTCAAAAAGAATAAATGCTTGTTCTTAACCTAAAAAGATTTATATTTAATTTTGTGCCGAATTCGATACGAAAAACAGGAAGTAAATTACAAATTTATGCAAAAAAGCTAAGAAAATAAGAAAACATTTTTTTAAAAAAACATTACAAAAAATCATATTCCTATTGGCAACTATAACGGACATGGACATATTGAAAAAAAAAATATTTTTTCTTTATACTTTATATATCAATTTTAAATCTAGGCAAAGGCAGCAAATAGCAAAAAAAAAAGAAAACCCCAGAAATAGGAATCCAACACATGAATATAGAAGAATGCAGTGGATATTAGACACAAATGTATACACATACTGACTCAAATCATATTGCGAATTGCGTATGGATATAGTTAAGGCAAACTTAAATAAAAGGATACATACGCATATTAAATTGGATGTTAAGTGGAAACAACAACAACAACATTGAACTGAAAGAAAATCGAAGTTAAAATCATAACAAGGCATATGGAAAAATAATGGCAAAAACCGAAAACCAAGTCACATCATAAACTCAAACTCAACCATCATTTCAGCACCAACAGCAAGGACGAACTGGTTATGCCTAGTGGCAAACAAAAACGAAGGGATGACTGAAAAAAATGTACATGAACAAATTTAATGCAAAGAAAAAAATATTTTTAAACTGATAATGGAAAATCATTTTCTATTTTCAAGTTTCTTTTTTTTCTTTTTCAGTTTCCTTTTGTTGTGTTTTAGATGGATGTTGAAAAAATAAAATGGTTAAAAAACATATAAACATCCTGTTTAGTATTCATAAATATCAAAATATCGTTTTTCTTTTAAAGTTTCAATTGACAAATACAACAACAACAACAAAAAATGAAACCTCTTATGGCAAGTGACTCTCAAATGCTTCGCTAGAAAAAAAGCCAACATAGCAAAACAAAGTCATGTCCTTAATTCCCCTTCTGAGGGTTGCTTGCTTCGAATTGTATGACAAAAAAAATACAATTCCAGTTTGGGACATTAAACCATGAATGATTATGTTATTATTCAATTGAGTCATGGACAGCAATAAACACTCGCACACAGGCATTTAGTTATGTGTGCATGAGCATATGTGTGTCTGTTAGATTTTGCTCTGCTTTCTAATAGTTGGGGTAGGTTTAAACTTTTATTTTCAATATTTATGGTTGCATTCGAATTAAAGGTGGTGGGTTAAGCGGATTGCGTTTAGAAAACAATAAAGCAAAGTCAAAAGTGGACGACATTGTTTTGAAACAAAAGAAACATGCAAAGGATATTTTGTTAGAAAAAATTGAAACTGTTTTCTATGCATTTCAGACTCCCTCTATATGTAAGAGAATCTTGGCCAATTGAATAACATATGTTGGCCTCCCATACTTATCTTTCCCTTTTACTGTGGCCTGAAGGGAAACGGGCAAAAACGACAAGCAAGTCGAACGAAATGTTAATCTATATTTTGGGTTAATGCTAAAAGTCCAAACCAGTATTCAAGCCAACGGCGACAGTAATGCCGTAGCTGGCATTACACTAAATTTGACGTAAGTTCAGCCTTCCAGGACTAGAGAGTTTTACATAATGCAAGCCATATTATAAAAAAGCACTGCTAATGCTTTGTCCGCAGCAAAAGACATCAATTACTTCACGATAAAGCGTTATCTATTAAGTTAGCACATCTGCAACACATTTACTGTCAAGGTTTCCGCAGTATGTTCTTCACTATTCAACTACAAACAAAAATTAACAATAATTATAGTTAATTAACCCTTTTAATATTTAATAAACAATATACACTTTTCTTTTCCTGAAGATGCCACCCAAAGGTGTGGCGAAGTTTCGAAAATAAAAATATAATTTATTTCATTTTTGTATTATGACCTTGTGCTTGAGAAAAATTTATTTACAAAGAAAAACTTTTAAAAAACCTTGTTTTCCTTAATTGATAAACTTAGTGGCAACGAAATATTTCTTGGCAACCAAAACACGAGAAAATTGTGAGAAAATTGTTTTCAAAGGCAATTAGAATTTTTTTAGAGAGCCAAATTAAATCGGGAAATTTGTTTTGTAATAAATTTATGGTCCCATTGGTTGTGTGACATGTGGCAACGCCACAAGCCAGTAATACTCACGTCGTCAATAATAGGCCAAAATTGAGTTGCTGGCATCTCGCTATAGCGTGAGCCATTGATCGTTACCGCATTTCCAGCTTCATCTTCGAAAAAAAAACGGCTTAATCACGCCT
This sequence comes from Trichopoda pennipes, assembly GCA_030448955.1. Lineage (NCBI taxonomy): Eukaryota > Metazoa > Arthropoda > Insecta > Diptera > Tachinidae > Trichopoda > Trichopoda pennipes. Next base: position 696,386 of record JASKUP010000011.1, on the reverse strand, counting down.
CCAGACTACACCATACAGCGACACATTGAGCATGCAAAGGCTTCTTAATAATCGCTCTAGCGTTTTCAGAAGCCCAAATGCGGCAATTTTGCTTGTTGACATAACTGACAAGTGAAAAGGGACTTCGCCTGAAAAAATGATTTTTTCAGAAAAACCAGTCGGTTGTTCTTGAATGAATTGAACGAATCTACGGCACTACTTGAACCTTCTAAGGTGTCAAACTCAAATCCTTACGCAAATTTCGCCATATGGTGGTTTTGGATACCTCCAATTGTCGAGAACGTCGAGAAATTAACAAACTTGGATCTGCTTCAACACTGCGGCTCACGACCGCGATGTTTTCAGTTGGACGACCCGGCTGAACATGTACTGGTGTTCGCACATTTTGTATCGAACCTCTCAACTCAAATTTAACAACCAATGATTATATTGCCCGAAAATAACACGAATTGTACGAAATGTAACTTTAATAGAACTACAATTTTCATAGTGAATTTTAATTATTTTAATACGATTTTCATGCGAAATTAAATTCATTGTAATAACTGCCAATGCATCTGCTACGAATACGTCAAAAAAACAAAAATGTCAAAACTATAATGTTGTTGGTGTGGCCACAATTGAAAAACACACTTCTTGTTGAAAACCCCGATATAAAGAGGTTACATATTCCTTTATAAGTTTGAAGGTTTTCTTTAGTTACCACAGCAATGGAAAATTCATAATATTTTAAATGAATTTTTAATTATTATCCCTCGCGTTATTAATAGCAATAACACATTCCCTATTATACTCAAATATTTTATGCAAAAATTAACTAAATTGCATTTTTTTTTCTTTCTTTTTTGAAAAACAATTTTAAGGTGTGGTCTCGAAATACCATTTTAACAAATTATCAGCGAATAAAACTACCACATAACCACCAACATCATCACCAGGAGATTTTAACCATTGCCATTATTTTACTCTACTTTCATTAGTAGCCTTTTACCATTATGGTCATTGTCAACAACGTTATCAGACTCAATAATTGAAAATAAAAAATTATTGCATACAATATAAATGTTGTTGGCTTTTGGTATTAAATAATTTAGAAAATGTACATTAAAATGTTGTTGTACATTAATGGTGCTTCTTTAGATGGTGTTGTTGGCTATTGTTGTTGTAGTTTCGATTTGTGTAGTTTATGTCTATTATAACCGAATCGTTATATTTTGCTGGGTTTATTCGTTTTAATCTATCTTTTACACACTTTTAAGAGGTGTTAATATTGTACGCATAAATTTGATTAATTGGTAGACTTTTAAACTAATTAAACAAATTTATTAATAAAAATTTTAATTTTACTCGTTAGGTTATTTTAATTGCAAAATAAAACACGCCAACAATAAATTTCTTTATTATAACTTTGTTTACTTAGGTCTGGGCAAGTTAACTTCATTTTACCACATTGCTCGCCTGACTTCTCTGTTCATACTATTCGAAAATGCGATTTCTATTTATAGGAGAGTTAAAACGTCCAGATTCTTTGAATATTGAAAAATCTAGCAATTTGCTGTAGTTGTTTCTTTTGTACTTGTTTTAGCACGAGTGACAGAAATTAACTGAGTTGTGTATTAAACGCATTTTAAATGAATAATTTGCCTACCCGGACCAACGTTCCTACACATGAAATTTTTTTATTTGCTCTATCCTTGTTTTATTTAACAATGTAACGTAAAAATGTATGTTGTTAATTAAAATTATAATTACAAATAACAACAATTTGTATATGTTATGGTACCTTACAGGCTCTTCTGTTTACAAGACTGTCCTATTTGAATCCTAGTGGATCCACTGTGATGTGGATGGCAAGTAGAATATGAGCAGAATTTTTCTGTAGGTGTAAAACTTTACAAAGAGTGTTTTTTTGTTTCCATTGTGTGAAAGTATTAAATCAACTTTTAAAATTAAAAATTTTTTAAAATATTAATAAAGGATTTTTCAACAACAAGTTTGTTTTCTAAACCAAACAATTAAGATTAAGGTGATTCAAATTTTTATTGTATTAGAAAGCGAAAAGTTCCACAATTATAAGTGAAAAATGGTATCTGCCAAATGCTTACCAGGACCACGTTGACAGATGTCAAATCTTTTATCAAAGTTTTTAGTCACTTGTTGACAAAATGGCGGTCCTTTTTCGTTAATCACATCAGATTTTGAGTTTTAAGATTGAAATCGCTTCGCTTGGGTCCGTATAAACTATGTCCCTAACATAATATTTAATTGATGATTGTCGTGAAATAATGAGACGGGAATTTTGGTTTACAATAAATTAATCGTTTCATTGGCTGTGTGATATATGGCACAGTCCTGTAAACCACATGTCAGTGATATCCACGTCGTGAATAATAGGCAGAAATTTAGTTGTTAACATCTCGCGATAACGTGATCCATTGATTGTTACCGCATTTCCAGTCTCATGTTCGAAAAAAACGACCTAATCACGTCTCCAGACCAAATAGCGCACCATACAGTGACACGTTAAGCATGCAAAAGCTTCTCAATAATCTCTCTAAGATTTTCGTAAGCCCAAATGCGGCAGTTGTACTTGTTGACATACGCAGTCATACCCGTCTGATAAAATATTTTTTTCAAAAAAACGAGCCGGTTGTTCCTGTATGAAGTGAGCGAATATACTGCGATGTGAATGGTCTGTCGGTTTCAATATCATCACCAGTTGTACCTTATAAGGCTTCAAAGTCAAATCCTTACCCAAAATTCTGCAATTGTTGAGAATCTCGAGGAATTAACAAACTGGCGTCTCCTTCAACACTGTGGCTCACGACAGCGACTCGATCGAACACGCGTTGATGATCGTACATATTGTATCGAGCCTGTCGTCTCAAATTTAACAACCAAATTCTTACTAGCTGTCTCAGAAGAACGATTATGTTGTCCAAAAATATCACGAATTTTACAAAAGGAACTTTCAACAGCGAAATTGAATTCATTGTAACAATTACCAATTCATCTACTACGAATACGTCAAAAAACTAAATGTCAAAACTATCATGTTGTTGGTGTTGCCACCATTGAAAATCAAACTTCTTGTTAAAAATTCCGTTACAAATAAAAATATGTTTCACCGTAAAAAAAAACATAAATAATATAACTTATTATTTATTATATTATTCTAGCTATGATTCGTAGGGTATAGTATATAGCTACTCGCTTAGTTTTTACTAAGATTTATCAAGTGATCACATAAGAAAACACACGATCATGGCAGGCGTAATATTGCATCATCGTTTATAGTGAGCACTTTGACAATGGCCTAAAAAGTTTTTTTTTTGTTTTTTGGATGTTAAAGATTTTTCTTTAAAAAATAAGTATTTGACTTTATTTAGGTCTTTCTAATTAGATTTAATACATATAAATTCGATATTTCGTTTTCCTTTGGAAAGAAAAAAAGAAAAGTGTGGAATAAAAATAAGAAAAAACAGGATGGTAAAGATTTTGATTTTATTTTTTCTTCTTTTAAGCTTTTTTCAATATTGTTGAGCAAAGGAGATTTTTCAATTATAAAAAACAGCTCGGTTTTGTAACTTTTTTGAATTGTTCTTTTTATAATTTTTATAGTTTTTTAAACGATCTTTTTTATCTTTAATAAATATCTTTTTTCTTTTTTAAGATCTTTTTTTATATATTTTTTCTTTTCAATATTTCGCTTTCCTTTGGAAAGTTTCTTCAGGAAAAAATTTTTTATATTTTTGAAAACAAAAAAATTATTAATAATTTTTTTTAATAATTTAATTTTTTTTAATAATTTTTTTGTTTTCAAAAATATAAAAAATTTTTTCCTGAAGAAGCTTTCCAAAGGAAAGCGAAATATTGAAAAGAAAAAATATATAAAAAAAGATCTTAAAAAAGAAAAAAGATATTTATTGTTCTTTTTAGTTATAACGTGTCAACTTCGACATGAGTCGGAATATTTTTGTAGCCACTTCTGGACTATCTGCGTTGAAATTTAACCAAAGAGCAAAATTCCGATGTTATAGACTCTCTAGCAAATTATAATAGATTTTATTTTCGTGCATTATTCAGCGGCTGATCTTTTATTTTCATGTATTCACAGCTCGTAGTAGTTTTTTTTTTACAGTTGAGATAATTGTCGTAGTACCAGTCTGAGGCCGTACTTTTGGTGCTGAAAGAGAAGAGTGTGCTGCTATTCTTAATATAATTTCACTTTTCGATGGGAACTAATTATAATTCTTCAAATAGTTTTCATTAGTATTGCTAGCGTTTTTTAGCTCTCTCCCTCGTATCTCTCGTATATCACCGAATATCGCCAATTTGGAAAAATATATAAAATTAGTAATAAAACGCATTTTTTTTAACAAGATTAATAGTTAAATATAATTTACATCTTTCATCATGAAACATAAAAATTTTACTGTTGGTCACAATATGCATTAAAAAATCAAATATAACAAAAATGAGTTTATATGCAAAGAATATCTTGGTTTAACCCACATTAAAAAGCATAAAAATGAAATAAATAATTTAGTTTGAAAAATTAGGTCAATGTTAAAGATTTAAAGCTGGAGTCTAAAATAATATGTTCAGATGTTTAAATAAAATTTAAAAACAAACAAAAATTTTGTTAAAAAACACGTATCAAATATTGACGCGAAACTTTCATACAAATTATTTTCACTAATATTTTTTATATCCTTGCTGGTCTACATTTAAATTGTATGACATCTATTAAACATATCTTCAGTGGAAATGAGAATTGAAAAGTTCGTATAGCATTTTAACTTTTGATTTAAATTTATTAGAATTTATTATAAAGTTTTTTTAGCACAATAATTATATGTGACAACTACTAAGATTTAAAAACAACCATGGAATACCCCATAAAGTGTTAAATATCAACACTATCTTGGTGCTCGCAAATTTAAATTTAAAACTCATATAGATTTTTGTCGCTTTATTCTGAAAATATTAAATCCAACTTTTAAAAGGTTTTTTCGCCACTGCGTTTTATAAACTTTATTTAAATCAGTAAGCATATAACTAAAAATAATTTCAAATTATCTTGCCGACTACAACTCTAAAATTTTCATAGCAAAAAAACCAACAAATCTCCAAAACTGCCGACACTGGTTTTCACCATCTTTTTTATAAGCGAGCACAATTTTATAACGTTCTGTGTAATGACCCGGTACGAATATTACTGAGAACGATAAACATCTATTTTAGCTCTTTCCGATATAATTACTTACAGTTTTAATGCCATTTTTTCAATAATTTTTCTTTGAAAGCAATACTTTTCTTCTATTTTAGTTAAAATATACAATACAATAAAATGTACAATACAATAAATAGGAAAATTTACAATTAAAAGTGTTAAAACACGAGAGTCAAAAGATAGTTATTATATTAAATATGTATTAATCTTTTAAATGGTCTCTTTTTAAATTAAATTTGAACGATTTATTTTTTCTTTTTTTCGATATTTCGCTTTCCTTATAACAATTTTTTTTCAAAAATTTTTTCTTTTCAAATTGTTATAATTTTTTGTTTTTGTAAAATATAAAAAATAATTTCCTGAAGAAGCTTTCCACAGGAAAGCGAAATATCGAAAAAAGAAAAAATAAATCGTTAAAATTTAATTTAAAAAGAGACCATTCAAAACATTAATACATATTTAATAAAAATCAAAAAGGTCGAATAAAACTGAAAATGATAATTATTATATTTATTGTCTTTTTCTTTAAAAAGCTGTGGAAACATACTTAGTTTTTTCATTTAGGATCTTATTACTTTTGGGCATCTAAAATGGCTAGACTATTCTAGATGAGACGATATCTTAGATGTCATTACGATAATCATGTGGGATGTGCTAATGACGCGGTCTTAGTGTTCCTTTAAATAAAACCGATTTAAATCTCTTTAGAATCATAAGGCAGGAAATAAGTTTTCGAAGAAAGATTTTCATTGAAATACTGATTTTGTGAAAACAGTCAACACTAAGTGAAAAAAGTGAAACTATAGCAATTAAAACCATAAATTTTTTTTCGACGTTGAAAACCAAAAAGGGCCTTGAAAAATAAATTAAAGTTTAGGAAGTGTCTTATTTACAGAACAACATAGCTCAGTTATGGCCTGTCAAAGTAGCTAGATGAAGCGAGTTATATTTCAGTCCTTAATAAAAAATTCTTCTATAATTATTATCAAATAAAATTCTGAATACGCCGTAAGTTTTAAAATTTATGGAAATTCGATAAGTGTATTACAGGATTATGCACTAATTTTGTGAAATGAAATTATTATACTTAAATATCTATAAATGCTAAGTAGGAAATATTTATTATCAAAACGAATTTCATACATATTGGAAGTTAATTATTAATTTAATTGTATTAAAATTAAAAATCTAGTCTTGTGTTAAAACATAACTAAATGATTCCAAAAAGATTTTTCCTATTTTATTTATTTATGCTCAAATGCTGTGCAACAAAAAATAATCTTGTGTTTAGACTACCGAAAAATGGTTATGATATTTGGACAAAACTAGCAATAAATTGGTTTTATAGTGATATTTGTAATTTATTGTTCCGAATAGTAATTATTTGAAGTGTTTAAAGTGTTTGAGGAAGAACATTTCGGAGAAGCGAAGAATGTATGAAAGATTGCCATTCAGATAGACGAAAACGGTATTAAGGCATTTTAATATTTTCTGCAGTGGATGTTGTTAATATTAAACTTATCTGGAACCTTTTCATTATTAAATACCTTTCTATATATTCGCGATAACTACTTCAATAAAGATAACAAAAATTTTCAATCATGGCCAATTGGACTTTTCACATATTTGATACCTACAGCAGGCGTCACAATTGCTTGATGTTAATGTTCGGGAACGTAAATGTTACAGCAATCATTTTCATAGTGATAAAAATGACATGAATAGCATATGGCATTAAAATTTTACAGCCCATTTTTATTCATTAAGTTTTTTCACACATAATTTTTTTAATTTTTATTTTCATATTATTCCACCTTTACCTTTTCGCCGTGTATTTGCAAATTTCCAAAAGCCGGCATTGTAGAAATTTATCATTTTTATCATATTTGTTTATGTATATAACAATTAAAATATGATGATACAATAACATTGTTCTTCCATAAAACAACATTGGAACCTTGCAGAACATCAAAATAATCTAAATCTAATCACAATGAATCCCGAAATCAATTTCTAAAATTAACCACAATCTTTATAATTGCTAGATGAAACCCCGTTTGGTTGCATGTACGCTCATACATGTGTAAAGACATTTTGCATGTTATCTGATAGGGATTTTAGTAAGGATTTGTCTGATGACCATATTAAACTCCAACGAAGCAAAATAATAAAAATATAACAACACGAATTAGACATTCATTTTATTTTCAAATAAATTATAACTTTTTTATTTCATCTAAGACTTACCTGAACCATTTTGAAGATGTAAAATGTATTAAAATCCCGCAAATTATAGAAATATTGTAGCAAATGTTGAAGACTTCTAGATGCGCCACACGTGCTTGGCTTTTGTAAACAAATTATAAACTTGTATCTAAACAAATGTTGCTCATATATAAAAATTCAAGCAATTTTAATTTTACGATATTTGTCTTTTAACAATGATTATTAAATTCTATTCAAATAATTATTATTTTCATATAAATATTTGTTTTTCAATTACTATTCTTTAATTTAATGTATTTCATATTTTTATAAATTTTTATATATTAAAATTCTCTTTGTATTTACAGATATGTCTTACTATTTACGTTTTCTTAATCTTTTTCACTCACTCTCAGTAGTGAATTTTAAGCACAAAGAAGACACACAAAAATATAAACTTCTTCAATTATAGTTGTTGTATTTTTTGTTTTTTATCCTCTAAAAGCAAAAAAAAAATACTTAAAAAAACACGTGCTAATATTTTCTTCTATTTAAATTAATTATATTTTATTAACATTTGTTTTTTAATATTTACAGATTTTTTTGTTAGTGTTTAAATAAACTTTAATTAAAGCCGCTTGAAGGTTTGTTAAAATTTTTATGTATTATTACTTATATAGCGTTGACTTTAGCGCTTTTGCGTGCGCTTTTATCAATTACAATTTAAAGACAAAAACATTAGAGAAATATTGCATTTCATACAATACGTTCTAAAGAAAATGTTTAATTCACCTTCACCAAAGGAGAGTTTTTGTTGCAAAGCAATGAGAAAACGTGAAAATTGTCTAACGGGTGGTGAGTTTACTGAAACAGAGTTGCTTTTAAACTTCCAATTACATTGAAAGGTGGCTTATGCCTCTCGTAATTCATTTTCTAGGGATTATTTTTTTTTAATATCTAATATTTAATTAATAATTTATTTTTTATAAAAAAGACCTAGTGCATAAAAAATAAATTACTACTGTTTTATACAAGTTTATTTTTATTAGAAATTTCTGTAGATAACCAAAATAAATAAACTTATGGATTGAAAAGATTAACTTTGAAACATTTTTGATGACGACATAAAAAACGACTGACATAAATCGGGTTTTCTTGCATTCTATGGATAGAATACATATATTTTTGGGAGATTAAGTCACAGTAATTTAATAAAGGATACAAAAATAGTATTAAGAAAAGATACAAAAATAGTATCGATAAGTTATTGATATCAATTAGGTCTTAAAATCAAAAGCAGTAATCAACAATTGTAAATTAAAATTTAAAATTTTTTTTGATAAACCTAAAGGTGTTAGTAAGAAATTGTAAATATTGCTGCAAATTAAAAACATAATTGTGGAGACCAACTTTTTGAAGACATAAAGTGAACTAAGGAATTTAATAGTCTTAGAACTGTATCAGGCCCTTCAAATATAAAAACATTTTTAATATTGCATCGATTACGGCTTAAAGAAGCTTCATTACAGCCCTAAGATCGTCTCTATTCATTATTTTTGTTTATATTTGTTATTTAAGTTATTCTAATATTGAAGTACCAAATCAATAAATTGTAAATTCGAAATAAACTTTTTGCCAGTGGTCTATGTTCTTGTCACTAGCACTTTGTCGGAATTCAAAATTAGCTGGAAAATTTTTTAGATTTCTTTCGTCGAAATTTGAATATTTTCTTTCAAATGTTTGTTTTTTAGAAACGTAAAATTATAAAATTTGGGATGGAAAAAGCTTTCTTCTCTTACCCAAATCGTGAGCAGTTAAAGTTAAGCTATAACTTAAGCTATTAATTAATTTTTTACCCAAGAAATATGTTGTTTGTGGTATTTTAGTGCATTTCCAAGTATGTAGTTGTATACCACATTTTGTTATTTCAACATGTGAGTATTATTTTCTATAAAATTTTATTAGTTTGTTGAGAATTTGCCTTCTTCCAATCCAATTGGATCATTTGTTGTTTGCCTTAGGCATATTAGCGATCATATTCTTTCGTAAAAGGCTAAATTTTATGATAATGATTTTTATCGAAAGAAGTTATACTTGTTAAGTATACAAATTTATTTTGATTTAAAAATTTAGCTTTTTTCTAAAATAATGAAGCAGATTTTGAAAAATATATCTGTTTTAATGTTGAATTTCACAGTTATGTACCCTGTAATCGTGAATAAATCGCTAATTATAATTCCTAGATTAAAATTATTTCTTGTCGAAGGGTTTACAAGAAATTATACAGCTATTTGCAGTACATTTCGTACTGCATATAAATATTTACAAGTACAACCCTGCTATTTGTCTTGAATTCACCTCTAACCATATGATTGTATTAACTACAGTTTAAAAACCACAGCTTGTGTCATATGCATACTTAAATATCAAAACAGCTTGTTTACTATTCCTAAAAGCAAAGTTGTAGAAAATATATATTACCAAGTACCTGTGATATGTATTAACAAAAATTGAAGGAAAATATATGGAAAAATTTGAAATAAATAAAATATAAGATGTCCGATAATGAATACGAACGTTTTGAAGTAACTGATTATGACTTGGACAATGAATTCAATCCAAATAGGCCCAGAAGAAAACAGACTAAACAGCAGCAGATTTATGGTGAGATTTTTTTTGTATCCTATTTTCATTACTCAAAAATATTCTTCTTCGTTTGGCAAGGTATTTGGGCTGACGATAGCGACAACGATGATGACGAAAACTCTACGGGACGGCGACGTGGTGGACGAAAAGGACGTGCGGGCTTGGGTTCCTCTAGCAGCCGTAGTAAGGATTATACCGCTCCGGTCAGCTTTGTAGCCGGTGGTATACAACAGTCTGGCAAGAAAAAAGATAAGGTTACAGATAGTAGCAAAACTGAAGAGGACGAAGAAAATCCCATTACAGACGAGGAAGAAGAAATTAATACTCGTTCAGGATTTGGTACGGGCGGCAGGCCTACATTAATGGATGTAGATTCGACACATACTAGTGAAGAATCGGACGAAGATCAATCGATAAGTAGGCCACAGCAAAAGCAACAGAAATCTTCCTATTTTAAACAAAACCAAAGCGGCAGTGTGGGACAGTGGGAACAACACACACGTGGTATTGGAGCCAAGTTGCTTTTGCAGATGGGTTATAAACCAGGCAAGGGCTTGGGTAAAGATTTACAAGGCATTTCGCAACCTGTAGAGGCTCATGTACGTAAAGGTAGAGGTGCCATCGGCGCTTACGGTCCAGAAACGGCGGCCAGTGTGGGAGGCAAAGGAGTGAGTTTATTTTTTTTTTTTGCTTTTTATATCTTCGTCCTTTAAGTAGTTTTTTATTATCAGTTTAAGCCCCAAATCGATGAAGATGTTCGCGAAGCCAAAGAGTTTAAAGAACAGCTTAACAAGTGGAAGAAAGCAGGGGATGCTAAGCAAGATAAGGCTTCAAAGCGTTATTATTACAAATCTGTAGAGGAGGTATTGGAAAAGGGTAAAAATTCCAATTATATTATCGGTAATAAAATAAGGTAGGATTAATGCAAACAGACGTCGTAAAATTAGTGAACTTCGATCAAATAATATTTAAAATAAAATCTTTATTTTTATAATTTTAGTAAAAAGCTTGGCAATGTGCCTGTCATCGATATGACTGGCCCAGAAAAGCGAGTTTTAAGTGGCTACCATGCCATAGGCCAAACGAAAGTGATAGAAGAAGATTTATATGATCTCAATGAGCAACCAAAAAAATCGACCACGTCTTTTGCTCTACCCGAACTGATGCACAATTTAACACTTATAGTCAACATGTGCGAACAGGATATTATATCGCTAGATTCCGCTCAAAATGCTGCCGTTGAAAGGCAAGTAACTCTGGAACAGGAGAAGAAACAGCTTGAGGAAATAGTTAAATTAGAAAGTGACCATATTAGTACTCTAGATAAAGTTCTTTTGCTAGTTGATGAATTGACTAGCAATGAATCAGATATAAATTTGGAACGAGCTGAGAAAATATTTATTGAATTGCAACAAAATTATATTGCCGAATATAAACAATTTGGTTTAGGAGATTTGGCAGCCGGTATTATAGCTCCTTTGCTAAAAAATCATCTTTGTGATTGGAAACCTTTAGAAAATCCAACCATGTATGTGGATTTAATTAAAAAATGGCGTTCAATTTTGGAAAGTCAAAACAACGCAGCCACAGAAACACGTTCTAATATATTTGATCCCTATTCGTCTTTGGTTTGGGCAGGAGTAATACCCAGCTTTCGTTCTTGTGCTGAATTTTGGGATCCCAAAAATCATCAATCGATGGCTGCATTATTAGACTGTTGGGCTCCACTTTTTCCAACGTGGATTTTAGATTCTGTGCTAGAACAATTGATATTGCCTAGATTAAGTACGGCGGTACGTAATTGGGATCCCTTAACTGATACTGTTCCCATACATATTTGGATTTTGCCATGGAATTCGATTCTGGGTCATAAAATGGAAGAATTTATATTCCCCACTATACGGGAAAAATTAGGTAATGCTCTGCAAGCTTGGATGCCTCAGGATCGTTCTGCGCGTGCAATGTTAACACCCTGGAAGGGAGCATTCGATGATAGTGAAATGCAAGATTTTTTACTGCAACATATTATTCCAAAATTGCAGTTGGTTTTGACGGAATTTGTTATTAATCCTTTGCAACAAGATTTGGGTAAGTTGATTTCTTTGAAGAAATTCGTTAATATGTGTGAGAGCTTTTTTAATACGGGATAATAAAAGATGCAGGTTAATTTGATTTAGTCGAAGAAAAGACTTGGCTTATAAGTTTAGGAAGGAAACAAATAAGGACAGTTTCTCCTGGGTTCATTTGAATTATCTTTTGGCTATTGCCAAAGAGGGCGGAGAAGCAAATAATGCCAAGAAAATAAAAAATTATTGGAATATCGAAATAGTTCTGCCGTGCAAATCGATTGTTAAAACTGAGTGTAGGGGCGAAAGACTAATCGAACCATCTAGTAGCTGGTATCCTCCGAAGTTATCCTAAGGGAGCTTAAAATCTATGTAATATAATCTATCTCATGTTTTCCCTTGTATAGAGTTCTGCAAACAAAAAAACAGTACTCTTATTGACAAATAATACATTCCTTTTATTGATACTCCGGAAGAGATTATGAGGCGTGTGCACCAGGTAGATCTATAAATGCGACATTGGCCTCTCCCATTATTATTAGCCCGTTGTCCTTTAATGGCTTCCAGAATTTTCTAGTTTGTCGCAGAAAAATGCAATAATTTTTTTCTTAAATTGTTTTTAAATCTCCGTGGCTTAGGCGGGTTAGGACGTTTAACATATTTTTTTTTCAAATTCTAAAATATCTCAAAATATTTTATTTTTTCCAGAACCTTGGAATCAAGTGTGGGAGTGGCATGAACTAATACCCTCCATTCAAATGGCTCAGCTGTTAGATAAATGTTTCTTTCCAAAATGGATGCAAGTACTTGTATTGTGGCTCAATCAATCACCAGATTATAGCGAAATATCGCGTTGGTATTCCGGCTGGAAAAGTATGTTTTCTGAGCAAATTTTAAGAGAGCCATGTGTAAAGGAACATTTACGCCGAGCTCTAGAAATTATGCATCGTGCTACAGATCAGACTGCTTCACCATTAACAACTGGCGGTAATATGGGTGGAAACATAACAGCTACACCGGTACCACCACCACCTCAACCGCCGCCAACTCCTTCATCTCTCATAGATCTACAAGTATCAGCTAACACACAATTAGACTTTAAAGATTTGGTGTCTCGTAAATGTGCTGAAAGAGGTGTATTATTTGCTCCTTTGCCAGGTCGACGAGAACTCGGAAAACAAATCTATCGTGTGGGCAAACTGTATTGTTATATTGATCGTAACGTTTGTATGCTAAGTGATGCAACCTTTAAAAGTTGGATACCTACACCTTTGCAATCGATGATAGAGAGAGCTGTAACAGGGATTTTAAATTAATGGTTAAGGACAATGCTGCCTAATGCCTAAAATGGACAATGTACTATGCGGCCGTGTTGAAATTTATGGATATTTCCCAACAGAGATTAAAGACGCTTCATTATAATTTTCCCAGGATTTTTTTAAAAATGAATAAAACAAATATCACCTTTTGAATGCAAGTTTTTGTTTCCTGGTGATTTTTTTTTATGGGGAAATATCGATAGTTCGATATTTAATTTTTTTTTCGAAAGTTTTGCTTAATTTATTTTTTGTTTTGTAATACTACAAACTTTTTCTTTCATTAAGTTATTCATTCTTATCAAAATAGAGGCCATAATTTGTCACAATATACTACTTAAAAACTATTTACATACATTCAGTAATACAATATTAATTTAAAAAATAGTGATAAAAATAAGTAACAAATTATAAAACCTCTTAAAACTTAATATTGTAAATAACTTTATAACAAAAATAGAAAATAGTAATTAAATTAATAAAGTATAGAGAGAACACTGAAGATGGCAAATAGTCGAAACCGGATTGTTCACAAACTAAATTGATGCGGGTTGACGTAAAATCATATCCAAATAATTAAATAGTTTAACTGCTCAACAAAACTCAATAAAATAAACGTATTAAACATAATATCACTTCCACTTACCAAAAATATCCATACGGACAACAGCAATAGAAGAAATTTCTTCTGGTGATTGTCAGTCAAAATGGTAAATATTCTTAAAGACGATGGCAATTTGTTGAAATTCTTAAACGACTTCAAACATTGAAAACTTCAACTGCCTTTTTTCCAATAGATTTTCCAAATTCAAAGTATTCAGGCACCTGTAAATTAGAAAACTTATAAAAATGCAGCAACTTAATAATTTTAATGAAACATAGCCCCAAAATATTACATGAGGCGAAGGTGGCGGGCAATCTGCATACATGAGTACACACGATTCTAATGATGAACTACCTAAATCCGAACGTACACTGTACAGCTCACTAGTGCAGCTCAGAAAACGATGTAGCGGAACCACCTTAATACCAATAAATATTCACACATGCGGTCACAACAAAAGATTTCACATAATTCAAGTTTCTCAAGTGCAATGCACTAGCAATGCATACATGTTTGTTGTTGCTATATTTGGTATGCATACGGCGACTAAACGGCCTTCAAGAAATATACCACAAATAGACTTCTCTTGTGTTGTTATTGTTGTTGTTCCGACCACTTGTGTTGATCGGTGAGTTTCAAGTGACACATTTATTTTGTGGAAAACAATTCCAAAATAAATGCAATAACAGTTAGATCGCATTACACTTTTCGTCCAAATAGTATTAGTTATAAAGGGTGTTTTTTTAAGCCCGATAGAACTTGAAATTGTAAAAAATAACACAAAAAATTAAATTGTAATCAAAATTTCTTTTTTATTCGAAGGATCAATACGTCACATTAACATTTGAAAATGATTTCGGGCATATGGGCACCGCGGCTGTTCTTGACGAAGCGCATTCTGGACCACTTTTTCGAGCACTGCTGGGCGTATGTCGCGAATAACACGAACAATGCTGTCCTCCAAGGCGTCAATTGTTGCTGGTTTATCAGCATAAACCAGTGACTTCACGTAGCCCCACAGGAAATAGTTGAGTGGTGTCAAATCGCACGACCTTGGAGGCCAATTGACAGGTCCATTTCTCGAAATCAACTTATCGCCAAATTTTGATTTCAATAAGTCGATGGTTGCATTCGCTGTATGGCACGTAGCGCCATCCTGTTGAAACCACATCTCGTCCGGATCAATGTCATCCATATTTTCAAACAAAAAATCATTGATCATGGTGCGGTAACGATCTCCGATGATGCCACCAGCATGAAAACCGCACCAAACGGTGCATTTTTCTGGATGTAATGGAGTCTGTAGGGTCTGTTGTGGATTGGTCTCACTCCATATGCGGCAATTTTGCTTATTAACAAACCCGTTAAGCCAAAAATGCGCCTCATCGCTGAACACAATTTTGCGATAAAACAACGGGTCAGTTGCCAACTGCTCTAGAGCCCAATCGGCGAAAGAACGACGCATATAATGGTCTCGTGGCTTCAATTCATGCACCAGCTGGATCTTATACGGGTGTAGGCCAAGATATTTGCGCAAAATTTTCCACGTAGTGGACGGACAGAGCCCCAATTCCTGCGACCGACGACGAATTGATAAATTTGGATCTTCTTCCACACTTTCGTTTACAGCGGCGATATTCCCTTCAGTACGCACATTCCTTCGACGTGTTGGTGTTATTGCATCCTCTAGAGAGTATGTGGTACGAAATCTATCGCCAGTTCGACGAATGGCTTGTTCAGATGCACGATTATGTACGCCATAAAAATGACGAAGTCGTCTATAAGTTGCGCGAATCTACGACTGATTTTCAAAGTAAATTTGGATAATTTCGTAGCGTTGTTCAAGCGAGAGTCTATTCACGATGATTTGTCAGAGTATACTGAAACAAATAAAAAAAATGTTTCATCAAAATTTCATTTTTTGTGTTACTTTTTACAATTTAAAGTTATATCTAGCTTAAAAAAACACCTTTTATTTAGACATAATTATTTTAATATTGAAGAATTACTCAATCACAGCTTTCATGACACTATCTAAATTTATGATTGCCTGGTTAAACTAATACAAATTATGTAGTAAATTTAGCAAGGGAAGATTTTAAGAATGAGTGAGTTTTATTCTCACCGACCCTAAACTAGTAACAACCTTCTCATAGTCGGTTTATAACCAACTGATATTTAGAAGTAATGAATCAATAATTCTTTTATTAATTCCTTCATCCCAGTTGAGCTCTGAATAAAATTAAGAAAATTGCTCCTAAAAATTTATAATAATAAATATGGTAAAACAATTTTCATATTACTACAACGGTTTGACAATGATGTCATCATATCAAAATGACCGCTCGCCGGTCACATCGAACAAACAGTGAGCAATGACGGTTTACACTGAAGAAAATGACAACAGCATTTCATTTATTGGCGGAACAATACCAAACAACTCAATATCTAATCCAAAAACGTTTAAAGTCTGAGCGCCTGTTGTGTATCGATGGCTTAAAGCCCAATAGTTGGTCCAACAAAAATAATAACTGTTTCGTGTGAAATCACACGAAATACATTTATTTTGTAGAATACTCTACTTGGGAGGTATATTTACTTGTGCATTAAAATTTTTTAGAGCAAATGAAGATAAGCGCATAGCAGGAAACAAAAAACGAAATAAAAGCTTTTTTTTTGTAACGCCGTCGCGCCATTAATAGAACAAGAAATTTACTTTACAACAACTTTTTCGATTCAATTGATTCTTTATTATTTTTATGTCTCTGCTACTTAAAAATTCAGAATGAAAATGAAAATATTTCATATGAATCGATATTTAAATTTTATAATACAAAAAAATATAATTATAAATAGTAAATAACATTATCGATAACGTGTTTATAGAAAAGTTAAGTTCCCTATAAATTTTTAATGGAAAAATAAATAAATAAATTTTCAGTTCTCGTCAATTTTTGGAGAAAAGAAAAAAAAAATTATCGATAAACTTTCAAAAGAAAATTTAAGCTATCGATAACATTCCTAAACACAATAATGTTATCAATAAATTTGGAATAAAATTTCTTTATGGAGAACTTTTCTAAAGAAAATTTTATCATCAATAACTCTTCTAAATATGAGTTTATTTATCGATAACTTTTCTTGTGATTTTTCTCCGGAAAGGTCTGTTATTGCAAAATAATAACAGAGTACTTCTAAATTAAGTTAATTCTTATGCACTTACAAAAAGGATGAAGCAAAACAAAAATAGCGCAGTGCTCAGCAGATGTGAAATCCCAGTCTGAGAGAGCGTTAAGTAATGTAGTGAAGTAGGGTGCATTATTGTTTGTTTTTTTCCCTTAACCCATTAAAGCCCACAGCGATCTAGACTAGGTACATCAATGAAATTTTAATGAGATAATAATCTGACTTAAATAAACTAATTTTATTAAAAGAAAATTTAATATTTGCTTTAAGATGAATTTTGGAAGGTGTTACATATACATACGTAACAGTGGGCAGTACTCACATAAAATAAAATTCATATATTTTAAAGGCAAAATATAAAAGAACTTCAATTTCAAAGAAATATATTACTTATTGCACTAAAGCTAATAAAAAATTAAAAATAAAAATAAATAATAGTTATAGTTTTTTGACCTTTTTAATATTTTTTAGTAGTTAATTAGAAAGCACTGGGTCAATTTTAATAAAAAATTTTTAAAAAACTTTTATTTTTTTTATTATTTTTTCGATATTTCGCCACACCGTTCGTTGGCATCATCAGGAAAAAAAAATTTTTTTTCAATTTGTTTGTTCATTATTTTTTTTTTGTTTTTCCTGATGATGCCAACCAACGGTGTGGCGAAATATCGAAAAAATAATAAAAAAAAAATAAAAAAAAAATAAAAGTTTTTTAAAAATTTTTTATTAAAATTGACTTAGTGCTTTCTAATTAACTACTAAAAAATAAAAATAAAAAAAACAAAATTATAAGATTTTTTATATGATAATTTTTTTAGGTTGCTAAAAAATAGTGATATTTTTCAAAACATTTGATGCATAAGCCGACATCACATTTTTTGCACATGGAAGTTGGATGTGATCGACAGTGGAGACCTGCACAGCGACGTCTTTTTTTGTCCTTTGTTTCTACAACGATCATACCTGGTAGAGTATCCCATTAGATTTACAATATCGGGTTGCAATTGCTCGTCGAAAGTTCTACTGCGATGTATATCCTCCTGCCTTGCGATGTAATATCCAAGCATTTTGTATGGAAATATCTATCAGCTACGTGAATATCGAAAAACCACCATTTTCTACCGCGCACACCAATTCTATCTGCACTGAAGTTTTGGTCCATTCTATCAGTTCCACCCATATTTATATTATACTTGTGTATGGCATGTGGTAGGGGAACCATTGTTCTTTTTTTTCGTTGGAGAATATTTTTTTTTTTATTTTTAAAGAGAAGTAGCACTTCAGGCAACAATGCCTATTTAGTTAAGTACCGTGCTACATTCTTTAGGAAAGGGATAGAGAAGAGATTAAACAGGTGGTGAAAGTAGAAGGATAGTCGGAAATTAACTGCCGTATATAAGACAGCACAGCGACCAGTGACTATGCCTTTATCGCTGAGCAGCGACACCGACAGTCAATTTATATTTTTGTAGTGAAAAAACCAAGGTCTTCGTTGGGAATCGAACCCACAACCCCCATACTGACAAGCTAGTACACTACCTACTAGCCTAAAGGGGCTAGTAGTGGTGACTGGTAATTTACCATGAATAGTAGATGCTACAGTTATGACTGCGTTGTCAACCCAGTTGGTAATTTTTATAGCAGGCTCGAGCATTTTAATACTTGGAGTGGTAGCAATAGACCTAATGTCAATATCTAAATTGGTCGAAGAGTTATCAACGATATCTTACAGTGCCTCTTCTAACATCAAATCTTCATCCTCTTCTATATTTTTTTGGAGTTCATACTCATCGAACTTTCGGGCCGTACGAATTGTAGTTTCGCAAGGTTGTATGAGTAGATCTTTAGGCAAATTATGTGAAGGTCCACTGCCATCTTCAACTCCAGAGTCTTCATCAGACGGTAAATAATCTGCACTGGTTGGCTCTACGACCACTTCTTCAATCACATCTACCTCGCTTTCTTCTGCAATAAGCTCCTTAAAATATTGTGTAGCTTCTTCTAATGTCAAAAGCCTGTATATTAAAAAAATTACTTCTAAATGAATATATAATGCAAAATATTTTACCATTTATTCATTTCTGTAGAGTAAAAAAAAAGTAGCCCAAAAAGTACTGAGCTCTGCCCAGTGTTACAAACACGTAACACCTAATTTGTTTTCTTTCTGGCATACACTAACACCTTGAAAATATTGCCCAACAAGAGCAGAACTAACTTTTTTTATCACTTATAGTTGCAGACTGAACAAAAATACACAAAATAAACGTAAATATGCACCTGTATATTGTTTAGTAATTTCACAGTCTAGTTTGAGATTGAACGATGTTACCGTTACGCATATGTAACAGTGGGCGGTAATGGTAATGTAACAACAACAAATGAATTAACTAATGATAATAAGGTAATCTTAGGACAATTTGGCATTTTGTCTCCCTTTTATTTCTATATAGTGGATTGCATAAAACAAAATTAGTTAACAGTGCTATAAAAATACGAGGAGTTCGAATTATATACCCGGTTCGTTAATTCTTATCAGCTGGACTAATTATACTACTTTCATAGTCGTGCAAAAGTCCCGTCGCTTTACAATGAGGGTCTAGTCATAGTATACACTATAACCAGATTATAACTAGTCTAGTATATTTTGATAAAAAGCTAGTCGAATTTCAAAATATAGTCTGGTCAGTTGTCTGGTTTACTCACAGGCTAGAAATAGTTAAGTTACGTTAGAATCATATTATTACGTTTATTCCTTTTAATAAACATTTTGTTATTGTGAGTTATTTTATTGCAAAATAATAACACAACACTTTAGAGTTTTAAATTGAATGAGACGATTTATTTACTTTCAATAAACACAACATAAACACAATGATAACTTTGTTGTCTTTACTCACTGATGATTGAGCCACAAATGTATTTATCTTATATTGATCTTTATATTTAACAATAATAATAATAATAACTAAAAATGAATTCTATAGTAATTACCTAATACTTGCCTTTATTGTAAAACGTTTAGTAGGAAACCCTTACAGCTTAATATGTTACGGGTTTGCTTAATATAAATATACTGGCTTTTTTAATACTGTTACGGATGCGCCTTGCCTTAGTTTAAAAAAAATAATTAAGTAATAAAGTAAACAACTGGATAAGAAAACTTATACACGCAAGACAACAACAATTTTCTAGTTACAACCTGCGTAGAAATCTTACACACCCAAGACAACAACAATTGGGTATGCTGTTTACTAACTGCGTAGTTTGCTAAGAAATCTTACACACGCAAGACAACAACAACTGGGTATGCTGTTTACTAACTGCGTAGTTTCCTAAGAAAACTTGTACACACAAGACAACAACAGCTATCTTAAAATAAATCCAAGAAGAAACTTTAACACCATAAAAACGAAAACAAAAATACACACAGTTTAACAGGCGCCTATACATTGAATAAATAACAGAATAACAACAACAAAATACAAGGGAAGTAGAATACGTCATTTTCACATCGAAAGCACTCGTCATTTTCGAACAAACAGCCAGGAATGACGTTAAGAGAAAAAATTGAAAACATTAGTTCACTCACCGGCGGAACAAACCCAAACAATTTAGTATAAAAGACAGCGTCTGAGTGGATATTTAGTTAGTTAAAACATAAAATTCGTGAAGTAAAGATGTGCATCTTAAGCAAATTGTTCTGTAGTGTCAACTTTGTGTGTAGTTAAAGTAAATAATCTTATTTTGCAATAAACTACTCAGCAACAACAAAACGTTTATTTATTTATTTATTATTTATTTTTGAAATGATAATAAATCTTAATAACTAAAGCACTAGTAACTTAGACTAGTTGTGTTTTTTGTATAAACTTAAAGTTAAAGTTTTAAAATTTTTCATCTAGTGGCCTAATTTTCATTTCAATTATAATTTAATTAATTTAAATAGTGTCTAAGAAATATTAGGACAAAACAGATGGCTCGACAAAGTATCCATGCGTTGGCCATCGTGATATCCAGATAGTGATAAAAAAACTGGCATGGGCCATCTCTTGGTTTATAAATGTATTTTATATAGGCCCATGATGCTGTCAAGGACATCAACGTCACCCATATGACGATTGTACTCTCCAACCACATTAGGCCATTTTATGCAAAAATATTTTGTGTTATTTATCCCAACATCTCACATTGTTCGCGAGTTGCTATAGGGTCCGTCATCTCACGTTTTTTTTTCAACTAGTGTTTATTTCGTGAATGGTAACACTTAGCTCATGTGTGATTTGACAGATAATTAGTTTTATTCTTTCGCTGAACGAATATGGTTGTATATACGCTTGAACAACGCTGGGAAATATTGCGACATTACTTTGAAAATCATGGTAATGTGTGCGAAAATTGCATACGGATTTTGGAAGAAGAGAAGCACCATCAGCTCCGTATGTTCGTTATCTTGTGGAAAAAGTGAAAGAAACTGGCATCCTCATCAATAAACCAAAGCGTGAAAAGCCAAAAATAGTGCGTACACTCGAGAATATTGCTACTGTGGCAGAAAGTGGTCGTGAAGCGCCATCACCATCAATTCACCGTCGTTCTCAACAATTGAACATTTCAGAGACATCATTGAGACGAATTTTGCATAAAGACCGTGGTATGACACCATACAGAGTCCAATTGTTTCAGAAGTTGAAACCAAGCGACCATCCAATGGGTTTCCGCTTCGCTAAGTGGACCTACGATCGACTTACAGAAGATGCCGATTTTGCAAAAAAAAAAAAAACATCTTTTCACATGAAGCTCACTTTGTTCTTGGCGGGTATGTAAACAAGCAAAATTATCGCATTTGGGGCACAGAAAACCCGCACGCATACATTGAAAAGCCGACGTACTCAAAACGAGTCACTGTTTGGTGGAGATTTTGATCCAGAGGCATAATTGGGCAATTTTTCTTCGAAAATGAGCAAGAGGTGGCCGTTACAGTCATTAGCGATCGTTATCGGGCCATGTTGAAAGAATTTTTGTTCACAAAAATTGAAGAGGAGGATATTGGCAACATTTGGTTTCAACAGGACGGCGCTATGTGCCATATAGCCGAAGCTACACTCGATGTTTGGCGCCCTATTTTTGAAGATCGCATTATCAGCCGCAAAGCTGATGTCGTTTGGCCACCTCGGAGCTGCGATTTGACACCGTTGGACTTTTATTTGTGGGGTGCCCTCAAAGATAAGTGTTACGCCGACAAGCCAGAGACAACTAACGCTTTAAAGGACAATATAAGTGAAGCCATTGGTGAAATACAGCTGCACACAATCGATAATGTGCTTAAAAATTGAACCGATCATGTAGGCTACTGCATGGCCAGCCGAGGCAGCCATTTGAACGAAATTATTTTCCATTATTAACCAGAAGGATTGCACTTGCAAATAAAAAAAGAAATTTGACAAAATATTCAGTAGTTTTCTTTATAGCATTTAAAATAAACAAAAAAAAAAGTTATTTGGCGGACCCTTTAGTTATATTAAGTGGTTATTGCATAAACAAAAATTTTCGACTTTAACATCATCCCAAATTGCTGTTGTTATTATCATTCAGTTTAGGCGCCTGTTTGGTTGTGTATTTTGTTTTGCTCTGTGTTAGTTGTTTTTGTTTTCTGTTTTTTATCTGTTTTGATAGAATTTCTATTTTTTTTTTAAGAGAAGTAGCACTTCAGGCAACAATGCCTATTTAGTCAAGTACCGTGCCACATTCTTTTAGGAAAGGAATAGAGAATAGATGAAACAGGTGATGACAGTGGGGGGATAGACGAAAATTAACTGCCGTTTATAAGACAGCACAGCGATCAGTGACTATACCTTCATAGCTGAGCAGCCCTAGCGACAGTCAAGTTTTATTTTTGTAGTGAAGAAAACCAAGGTCTTCGTTGGGAATCGAACTCACAACCCCCACACTGACAAGCTAGTACACTACCTACTAGTCTACAGGGGCACCTTGTGTAGTAAAAAGAAAATACAAATTGTGTTTTTGTGCTACCAATTTTAACCACTAAAGAATCCAAAATTTTACAAATATTAAAATATTAAAACTTTTTAAGAAATTCATTATAAATTTAAACTTCAAAATGGGTTTATTTGGTCATACAAAATCGAAAGATCCTAAAGAGCAAGTACAAGAATGGACGCATAAAATACGTAAGCAAAGTAACCAACTTGAACGTCAAATTCTCAGCATACAAAGAGAGAAGGAAAAAGTTAAAAGAGCCCTCAAACAAGCAGCAGCGAAAAATCACCGCGAAACATGATGTGATTTGATTTACATCTGCACCGACTAGGTAGTCATAATCAGATGGTGGTCAAACCACTTGAATGATTTGCAAACGTCATTCACGCCCTAGGAGGCCATCGAATATGTATATCCTCCGGTCACTCCTAGTAGCAATTTCGAAAGCCCGAAGTAGGCCGCAGCCTTCACTCCTTGCTAAAGAGTTAGAGACATTCCAACTCCTGGTCCAGAACGCATGAAGCTTAATATAATTAAGAACAAGACGGCATTCATACTCACTGGACCTCAACCATTCATTGTGTTCATTTTGAATGATCCGACCTACAAACTCTCAAGAGGGTCTCGAAACCAAAACCACCACGATACTCCCATATAGGGGCCAACCTCAATAACCAGTCAGAGAACAGCTAATTATTTCAAGAGACGAATAGTGAACTCTGGGGCGTACTGACTCCTACTGAGCCTTTAAGGGGCCTGGCTCCCTTTTGCCCAGCAAGACACCAGTCTAAATGAAATAGTAGGTTCCAAAGAGACTATCATGTGCTCCCGGGGGGCATAATATTGGCCAAAGAAATTGTGGGAGCTCGTAAAGCCCACTTAAATTCAGGGCAGCTGCAAATGAAAAGTCAGTTAGCAACTTTGCGCTTAGCAGGCTATGCAAAAATTGGCCATTATAATGCGGGACATGTGAAAGGAAATGATGAAGGCAGGTATTATTAAAGAGATGCTAGATGAAACAATGGATTCCCTGGAGGAAACTGAGGAAATGGAAGAGGAGGCCGCCAAAGAAGTCGATAAAGTTTTGTGGGAAATTACAGACGAAAAATTGGGACGGAAAATTACCTCCCGAAGAGTTGGCTGCTGCTGAGCAACGAAAGGCACCAGCTGCTGTTGCAGTTACTGACAGTGTTGAAGATAATGATAAAATTTCTTATAGGCATATTGTTGTTCTGTTGTGTGTATAAGATGGCTTATACATACAGTTTGTAAAATGCAGAGTGGGTCGTTTCTTTTACTTTTTACCCCGTGACAATATATATTTCGATCAGGTCTTAAAAGTATACACAGCAAAGTTGTTTTTGGAGCTCACATTGCACCAACAGAAACTCAGCTGGATTATTTTTGGAGTTTTTTTATCTTTAATGTTGAAAACATTTTGGGCAACTCATTGACTCCGAATAATATGAATAGCTTCATCAAGA
Organism: Trichopoda pennipes; assembly: GCA_030448955.1. Classification (NCBI taxonomy): domain Eukaryota; kingdom Metazoa; phylum Arthropoda; class Insecta; order Diptera; family Tachinidae; genus Trichopoda; species Trichopoda pennipes. Next base: position 671,652 of record JASKUP010000011.1, on the reverse strand, counting down.
CTTGGTGATTCATCATACAAATAGCAGCAGTTTCTTACACCTGCCTCTAATGTCAATTAAACAAAGAATCTTTGTTTTTAATATTCCGCTGAAGCAATTTGACCTTAAAGTATAATAGATGTTATAAAAGTCTTTATCTGTAAATTAATATTTTTAATCATTTATTTTGTGGGAAGAAAATAATTGAAAAGTTATAATATTTGTTATGTTAACACGACAACAGATATTATATACATAATTTTTAGCAATAATTTGTTAATTCATATTATTATTTGTCTCTAAATTTCAATGTTGTAGAATTACAACGACTTGTAGCGTTTGTTATCCAGCATTGAAGGCACATAATTGATATTATCAACACAAAATGTTTAGGTTTAGGTCACATTAATTGCATATCATTTTGATAATTATTTTATTATTACAATAATTTAATGATATGTAATTTTGTTATTTAATGCTTTAAATAACAAATTTTATAAAATAAATAAATAAATAAATAAATAAATAAATAAATAAATAAATATTAACGATGTGAAACGTTCAAATGCATGCAAATTAAGAGAGCAATTTTGCATATGTAAGAGAAGGGTAGAGAAATTTATTTTTTTCTCAATTAAGTTTAGGTTATTATGTATCTGACTGATAATATCGGGGTTTTCAACAAGAAGTTTGTTTTTCAATTGTGGCAACACCAACAACATTATAGTTTTGATATTTAATTTTTTACATTATTGTAGCAGATGCTTTGACAGTTGTTACAGTGAATTCAATTTCGCACGAAAATCGCATTTAAATAATTAAAATCCATTATTAAAATGGTGATTCTGTTTAAGTTACGTTTCGTAAAATTCGTGATATTTTCGGTCAACATAATCGTCCTTCTGAGACTGCTATTAAGAAGTTGGTCGTTTAATTTACGTCAAAAGGCGGGATATAAAATATACGAAAACCAACGCGTGTTCGAACCGGTCGTTCAACTGATAAGATCGCAGGCGTGAGCCATTATGTTGAAGCAGATCTGGTTCAATTTTTTATTGTATTATGAAATGAAAAGTTCAGCAATTATGAATGAAAAATGATATCTGCCAAATGTTCACCACAACCACGCTGACAGGTGTCGATTCTTTCATCAAAGTTTTTAATCACTTTTTAATAAAATGGCTTTCCTATTTCGTTAATAACATCACGAATGTTGAGATTTAGGGCTGAAATCGATTCGATTGTTTCCGTATAGAATCTGTCCTTAACATAACTCCACAAAAAATAATCCACTGGTGTTAAATTACACGATCTGGCTGGCCAATTAACTGGCGATTTGCGATCGGGAAATTTGGTTTGCAATAAATGGATCGTTTCATTGGCTGTGTGACACCATTCTGTTTAAACCACATGTCAGTGAATCAATCCACGGCCATAATTGAGTTACTGGCATCTTGCGATAGCGTGATCCCTTGATCCCTTACCACATTTTCAGCCTCATCTTTGCAAAAAAACGGCTCAATTAGGCTTTCAGACCATATTGCCCACCATACAGTGACATGTTGAGTATGTAAAGGCTTCTCAATAATTGCTCTAGGATTTTCAGAAGCCCAAATGCGGCAATTTTGCTTGTTGACATGCCCTGACAACGGAAAATGGACTTCGCCTGAAAAAATAATTTTTTCAGAAAAACCAGCAGGTTGTTCCTGAATGAATAAAACGAATCTACGGCGATTTTTTTTGTATTTTTCACCTAAATTTAAGTTTTTGCACTAGTTTTGTTTGTATATAAAAAGGCAAACTAAAATAAAGTGATTCAATTCGAATTAGAAGTGAGTCGGTAAAAGTAAACGATTCATTTCGCAAATATAAAAGCTACATTAAATTGACGCAGCCCATATCCTCCCAGAACACAACATTAATTTGGCGCAGCCGGTATTTTTTCATAGAGAGAAAAGGAAAGATCCTACATAAATATTCTTGACATGGTAGTTTGTGGCACCATAGTGATATTGGTAAGTCTATTTTAATGGAAAATTTAGAAAGAAAGTTACAAAGGACACAAGAAGAGGCAAAAGAAATTTCAGAACGAGTGTGGGATATCGTTAAATATCTTAACAACAGCAAAGAGTATAAGGAGCTTTTGAAGGATAAAATAAGAAGCCAGGGGAAAATTACTAAGTTCGAAAAAATTGATATTCTATTAGAGGAACTACATACGTTGCAAAAACATCAAGAACCGGCGATATAAGCAGAATTGGACGAATATTTAAAGGTCAACAGTATCCTTAGGCAGCAAAACGAAAACCTAAGGAAAACTATTACGGAAGCCGAACAACAAATAAAGGAGAGCGAACAAGAAGCCGAAGCCTTCAGAGATTTAGCAAAACGCATCAATCCTAGTTTAACTTCGGAACAATTACAACAAGTCATCGATAAAAGAGAAATACTCGAAGAGAAGAACCAACAAATCAAATCACTACAATCCAAATTGCGACAGCTGGAAAACGAGTCGAAGAGAACGTCTAACACATACAACACTAGCACAAATAGCAAGAATATTACAATGCCGCAGTTACACGAAGTCATAAAACAAATCGAATTAGTAGTACCCGCTTTTACAGGGGCACCTAGCTAGGACCTGAAATCCGAGGGGCACAGGTTTATAATGGGATGTAAACTAATCGAAAATGAACTTCCACCTGACCAAATCCAGATAGCGATAACATGCATAAAACAGAGGTTGTTTGCCAGAGCATTTGAGCATTTCAGCAATAGGCAATTCGCAACAATCAAGGATCTGCGCGAGGAAATACGGAAGACATATCTCAAATATCGCATTTTAGAACAACTGAGGGATGAACTTAGATGTTGCAAACAAGGCATCAATGAACCAGCAAACGTTTTTGGTGGACGCTTAGAGTCCCTAGTAATAGAAGCGAAGGAAGTTCTAGATTCTGAATATGGAAATGCACAAGGAGCTAAAATAGAAATAGATCAATTGGCAGTAAGAAGTTTCATAACGCGACTAAGAAGTCAAGTTATGACAAATAGGTTGATTGGCAAGGAAGGAAGTACGTTAGCGCAACTGGTGGATGAAGTAGAAAAAGCATCTCGTTTCTATGGAGAACCACAGGCAAGAATGGTGAACACAGTGTATCAGGGTTCATTTTGCCATGAAGGACATGTCACGGGCGAACGGAGTTTAACAGGAATGAATATACCAATTTGTAACATGTGCCTAAAATATAGCCATGAACTGGGCCGAGATGATAATTCAGATTCATTTCTCAAATATAAAAGTTACATTAAATTGACGCAGCCCGTATCCTCCCAGAACACAACACCTCGAAAGTGTGTGAATTCCGTCGATAGCTTTTGCTATATATGTGGTGAAATAACATTTTTGTGGCTTAGAAACGTAAAATGACACCTATCGTTAAGACTGCCTATGAACATTATTTTGGTGCGAAAGTTGGGGACCAAGATAAATCATGGGCTTCTCATATATATTGCAATTCTTGTTCCGTTATATTGCGAGAGTGGCTGAAAAATAAAAACCGGGCAATAGCTTTTGCAATACCTATGGTTTGGCGTGAGCCTATCAACCATACAGACGACTGCTATTTCTGCTTAACTCCTTCCATTAAGCATGGTTTATCTATGAAGAAAAGAGGAACGGTTAAATACCCTAATCTCGCATCTGCTCTTCGTCCTATACCACACTCCGACACTTTGCCAGTCCCTTATCCACCTCAAAACTATGAAATTTTAGAGGAAGGTGATAAAGACTGTGTAGAAGGAGCAACCCATCCTTCTACATCTTATGACCCTGATTTTGAGGTAAGCGATAGGTCTAGTGATCCGTACAGAATTAGTCGAGCAGAGTTGAGTGAACTTATAAGAGATATTGGCTTGTCTAAGGAAAAGGCTGAGCTTTTAGGGTCAAGACTACAACAGTGGAATCTTCTAAAACATGATGTGAAATTATCTCAGTACATACAGCGTCAAAAAGATTTGCTTCCTTTTTTTGGGAAGAAAGAAAATCTCGTAGTTTGTTCTGATGTTAATAATTTGATGAACTGCTTGAATTTGGATCGCACTCCATCTGAATGGAGACTGTTTATAGACTCTTCAAAACTAATCTTAAAAGTTGTACTTTTGCATAATGGAAATCAGCTACCTTCTATTCCTATAGATCATGCAGTTCACATGAAGGAAACTTATATAAATATGAAAACACTTCTCCAATCAATCAAATATGAACAACACAGGTGGCAAATCTGTGGTGTTCTGAAAGTCATTGCTATACTCCTAGGAATGCAATTAGGGTTCACCAAGCACTGTTGTTTTTTGTGTCTGTCGGACAGTTGGGATAGAAAATCTCACTATAAAAAAGTGAACTGGCATACACGAGACCTTAACCCTAATGAGAAAAATGTAGTTGACGAGCCTCTTGTAGATCCTAAGGTTGTTCTCCTTCCCCCATTACATATTAAGTTGGGACTAATGAAAAACTTTGTCAAAGCCATGGACTAGGTAGGACAAGCTTTTAAGTACTTGAGAGCAAAGTTTCCCAGGTTAAGTGATGCAAAAGTCAAGGAAGGCATCTTTATTGAGCCTCAATAAAGATCCTGCTTTTGACATGATTTTAACAGGAAATGAAAACAGAGCCTGGGAAGCTTTTAAGGTAGTTGTACATGGGTTTTTAGGTAAGAAAAGAGATGATAACTTCACAGCAGGATGCAACATGTCCTTAAAAATTCATTTTCTTCACCCTCATCTTAATTTCTTCCCACAAAACTGTGCAGCTGTGAACATGGTGAAAGATTCCATCAAGATATTGCCTTAATGGAATAGAGATATCAGGGCCGTTGGAATGAAGCAATGCTTACAGACTACTGCTGTAGGGATGCTCCAGAAGTGTTTTATAAAAGACAAACTAAACGCCAGCGATCTTGCAATGCATCGGATGCTCCCCCGGGGGCACATAAATATGGTCTTTATAGAATTCCACTATCTAGACACAGTGCAGCTGGGGAAAAAGGCAGCCCAGTTCCCTGAAGGCAGCAGGGGTTCAACTGGAAACTCTACTTTATTTCCACGGAGATCAGTATGCTGATCATTGAGGTTGGCCCCTATATGGGAGTAACGTGCTGGTTGTGGTTTCGCGGCCGCATAACAGACAGGTCAGTTTTCTATGGTGGCCAGGTTCACTTCACCTTTAATAACACCTACCTGGTGGAATGTTCCCAGATCCAGTGAGCATGCTAGACATGTGTTCTGGACAGGAGTTGGAAAGTCTCCAACTCTTAAGCAAGGAGTGATGATTTGCAGCCCTGCTCTGGAATCATCGAAGTTGCAACTAGAAAGTTCTGCTGCATAGAATTAGAGCTTCGGCTTCCTAGGACGAGCGTGACGTTTCAAATTATGCAGTGGTTTGGTCCACCATCTGATTAAGGCTTCATGGCCAGGTGCGGATGTAAATCAAATCACATTAATGCATCGGATGGATTTAATTGAAATTTTGTGGTACAAACTTCTTTTATTTGTCAAATCACTAAGAATAATGTTTTTTTATCAATTTTGTACTTAAAATATTCTATTCTATGTTTTATGTACTTTCACTTTTCACGTATAGTATAACTCTTTAAGATTGAGTACTGTGTATCTCAAAAACCAGAGCTAATAAAAATTTTTCATTGTTATTTTCATTTTTATCACCCCAAAATTAGTAGAAATTGACTAACTTAGTGAAGGAAACATTCAAAAAATATTTTTATGTTGTGCAGTGTTATTTTAACGCGAGTTTTGTGCGAAATTGAATTCATTGTAACATTGTGCCAATGCATCTACTACGAATACGTCAAAGGACTAAATGTAAAAACTATCATGTTGTTGGTGTCGCCCTAATTGTAAAACAAACATCGTGTTGAAAAACCCGACAGTATTAAAAAAATGAAACATACAAAAAATAATGCGCTCAAATATCGGACACAATTCAAATATTTAACAGCCGAAAATCGAATTTAAAATAGATTTTGCCTGCTTTTGGGACCTGTTAAGTTCCTTAACATAAAAACTTTTTATAAACAATTAATAAATAAAATTGTTCTATTATTATTTATTTTTCATATAATATAACAAAATGAATAACAACAAACAACGTTATCGTTTTCAGTCAATATTAATATTTTATAATGACACTTGCATTTAATTGCAGTGACTCTTCTGAGTTAAAAAAGTATAATTGAAGATTTCATTACAATAATTTAAGTGTTTAGTCAATATTAGTTTTATTTCAAAATTAAAATTTAGTTATTTACGATCACTGCAAGTATAAGCACAAAGAAAAGTGTTAAAGTAATAAAATAAAATATTTAAAAATAATTGTTTAAAAATGCTAAAAAAAGATTGATGAAAAGTGTAGAACAGTGGCTGTTAAGTTATTTCTTTTAATTTAAATTAAAGTAAAGTGAAGTGTTCTTGTGGTAAAAAATACGTATACTTGTGAAGATTTTTTGGCTTAAATAAAATCATTCAGGGAACAAATTTTTTGGTTAATCAAATAGTTTCTCCTTTAATAAAAACAATTATTTAATTTAATTAACATCATGATTAAGCCAGCAAATATTTTGATTAAATAATTTCTTTAATTTAAACAATTTATTCGTCAATATAACGTGCCAATGATGGCGAAAAAACAACATACGAAAGATTACTTCATTATGACAAAACTCTTTGTAGGAGAAACATAAATTTTTTGTTAAGAAATAAGAATAGCAGAAAGAACTACAATGGAAATCTGTAAAATGCAGTAGATTATATCAGTACTCGTGTAAAGTAGTAAAGTTTATATGTACGTGAAGATAAACGCTGCTAAATGAACTTAAGTACTAATGGGTGTTTTTTTAAGCCCGATAGAACTTGAAATTGTAAAAAATAACACAAAAAATTAAATTGTAATCAAAATTTCTTTTTTATTCGAAGGATCAATACGTGACATTAACATTTGAAAATGATTTCGGGCATATGGGCACCGCGGCTGTTCGTGACGAAGCGCATTCTGGACGTCCAATTTTGGGCCACTTTTTCAAACACTGCTGGGCGTATGTCACGAATAACACGAACAATGCTGTCCTCCAAGGCGTCAATTGTTGCTGGTTTATCAGCATAAACCAGTGACTTCACGTAGCCCCACAGGAAAGAGTCGAGTGGTGTCAAATCGCACGACCTTGGAGGCCAATTGACAGGTCCATTTCTCGAAATTAACTTATCGCCAAATTTTGATTTCAATAAGTCGATGGTTGCGTTCGCTGTATGGCACGTAGCGCCATCCTGTTGAAACCACATCTCGTCCGGATCAATGTCATCCATATTTTCAAACAAAAAATCATTGATCATGGTGCGGTAACGATCTCCATTGACCGTAACGCGAGCTCCGGCCTCATTTTTGAAGTAATAAGGTCCGATGATGCCACCAGCGTGAAAACCGCACCAAACGGTGCATTTTTCTGGATGTAATGGAGTCTGTAGGGTCTGTTGTGGATTGGTCTCACTCCATATGCGGCAATTTTGCTTATTAACAAACCCGTTAAGCCAAAAATGCGCCTCATCGCTGAACACAATTTTGCGATAAAACAACGGGTCAGTTGCCAACTGCTCTAGAGCCCAATCGGCGAAAGAACGACGCATATAACGGTCTCGTGGCTTCAATTCCTGCACCAGCTGGATCTTATACGGGTGTAGGCCGAGATCTTTGCGCAAAATTTTCCACGTAGTGGACGGACAGAGCCCCAATGCCTGCGACCGACGACGAATTGATAAATTTGGATCTTCTTCCACACTTTCGTTTACAGCGGCGATATTCTCTTCAGTACGCACATTCCTTCGACGTGTTGGTGTTATTGCATCCTCTAGAGAGTATGTGGTACGAAATCTATCGACAGTTCGATGAATGGCTTGTTCAGATGCACGATTATGTACGCCATAAAAATGACAAAGTCGTCTATAAGTTGCGCGAATCGACGACTGATTTTCAAAGTAAATTTGGATAATTTCGTAGCGTTGTTCAAGCGAGAGTCTATTCATGATGATTTGTCAGAGTATACTGAAACAAATAAAAAAAAAATATTTCATCAAAATTTCATTTTTTGTGTTACTTTTTACAATTTAAAGTTCTATCTAGCTTAAAAAAACACCTTTTATATACATTTAATTATATGTACGTGCTTTTTAAGCATAAAATACGCTTAAAAATATTTTTTTAATAAAAATGATTTTTTTTTTTCAATTGAAATTAAAGAATGAATTTCTAACGTGAACTTTAAAAACGTAAAATATATGAAAAACAATTTTTTTTTAAATTAAACCTTACGAAACACTTTAAGCGCGTGTGCTTTCTTTAAAAGAATTAAAAAATTATAACAATAGAAGTCCGTTTTGTGATAAGAATAAATTCATTGTTTACAAAAATGTCAACAGCAGGTGATCGAAAAATTTCTCAACATTATTTACGTTCCCTAATATATCGCAAATATTTGGATATAATTGTTACATTTTCTCTAATTGTGCTGTGCTATCTCTTACTAAGAAGTCAATTTGTAAAATCATTTCACTCTTTAAGTGTTATAAATTTAAAGTATACTGGCACCTCCCTAAATTCCCTTCAAAAAACGAAAAATGCATTTCGGTCAACAACAACTGAAAATCCATTAAGGAAAAAATTAAAAATGATTTTAGATTGCCGTGATTTAACACTAAATCAAGAAAAAATTCAGCATGGTGAATATTGGATGATTAAGAATTATATACGCGGTCGCAAGAGCATAAATATTGGCTGTGGTGAATCGATAACTTACACCACCAATGGGGATTATACGTTTATTGAGAATTTGCCAACAGTTGTAGCACGGTAAGAGCTATGATCGTTAGTTACTGTAAACTCAACCAAGTCAATTTTTATTTTTATCACTTCCGTGCGCCCCTTTTTTTTTAATTTTCCATTTCTGTACATGTCTTTTCTGTGGCTTCTGCTTTGTTCCCACATCATCTTGTTTACTAAACAAACGCTTTATAACTAAGGCAGACATCGATGGTGTAAAAGTGTGTCAGTCTGGCTAAAGAGGTCCTAATACCGCACAGCCCCTGTGGTTGTTTTACCTAACATACCACACTTGTTAGTGGTAGAAGCTTGTTAGCTTATTTAAATCTGCTTTGCTTAGAAATAATTCAACATTTTTAATGGAAAACATAAGTTTTTAAGTAAAATGAAAGAAGAGCTGTGTTGGAATTTGAACATATGGGCCTCTTTATAATACCGCACAGTCATTGTTATATAAAGGGTTTTTCAAAAAGAATTTTGTTTTCTAAGAAGTACAAAATAAAACAAAAAAATTTAGATTAAGATGTCACATTTCATTATGAAGAGAAAAGTTCGGCAATTATAAATGAAAAATTAAGGATCTCGCAAATGTCCACCACGACCACGCTGACAGATGTCGATTCTTTCATCACTTTTTAATAAAATGGCTTTCCTATTTCGTTAATTACATCACGGATTTTGAGGTCTAAGGCTGAAATCGGTTTGAATGGCTCCGCATAGACAAAAAATAATCCACTGGTGTTAAATTACACGATCGAAGTGGCCATTCAACTGCTGCTTGCCGTGAAATTTTATGCGATCGGGAAATTTGGTTTGCTATGTGACATGAGGCTGTGTGACATAAGGCACCATCCTATTGAAAGCACATGTCACTGATATCCACATCGATAAAAGTAGGCCAACATTTAGTTGTTAGCATTTTGCGATAGCATGATCCATTGACCGTTACTGCATTTCCAACCTCATCTTAAAAACAAAAAAATGGCCCAATCACGCTCTTAGACTACATAGCGCACCATAGAGAGACATATTGAGCATGCAAAGGCTTCTCAATAATCGCTCTAGGATTTTCAGAAGCCCAAATGCGACAATTTTGCTTGTTTACATACCCTGACAAGTGAAAATCGGCTTCGCCTGAAAAAAGGTTGTTCCTGAATAAATTGAGCGGATCTATGACGATGTGAATGGTCGGCCGGCTTCAATTCCTGCACCAGTTGAACCTTGTAAGGCTTCAAAGTCAAATACTTACACAAAATTCACTATGAGGTATTTTTGGATAACCCCAATTGTTTACTCATCCGCCCACCCGGGGCAACATTAATCGGTTTTTATAGAACTTCGACTATCTAGACCTGTGCAACTGGGGGTATAAGGGAGCCCAGTCCCCTGAAGTCAGCAGGGGTACAACTGGAAGCTCCACGTTATTTCCACGGGAATCAGTAGACCGCAGAGTTTCCGCTATTTGTCTCTTTAGGCATTTAGCTGTTTCTCTGACTGATTATTAAGGTTGGCCCTTCGAGAGTATCGTGGTGGTTGTGGTTTCGCGGCCCCATAACAGGTCTGTTTTATATGGTGGCCATGATCATCTCGCCTTTAATAACACCCACTGAGAAATGATCCAGATCCAGTGAGCATGCTAGTCATGTGTTCTGGACAGGAGTTGGATAGTCTCCAGCTCTTCAGCAAGGAGTAGTGGTTTGCAGCACTACTCTTGAATCATTGAAATTGCTACTAGGAAGGACCTGTTGCTAGAATTAGACTTCGGCCTCCTAGGGCGTGAGTGGCGCTGCTTTTCACTCACAGTGGTTTGACCACCATCTGATTAAGGCTCACTAACAGGTGCAGATGTAAATCATATCACGAAAAAACCCCAATTGTTGAGAACGTCGAGGAATTGACAAATTTGTAACTGCTTAAAAACCTGGGGCTCACGGTTGCAATGTATTCAGTTCAACGAGCCCTTGGTGTTCGCACATTCTATATCGAGCCTGTCGACTCAAATTTAACGACCAAATTTTTGATAGTGGTCTCAGAAGGACGCTTATGTTGGCCGAAAATATCACAAAATGTAACTTTAACAGAATCACCATTTTAATAATGGATTTTAATTATTTTAATGCGATTTTCGTGCGAAATTGAATTCATTATAACAATTGCCAATGCTTTTACTATGAATACGTCAAAAAATTAAATGTTAAAACTATCATGCTGTTGTTGGTGTTGCCACATTTGAAAAAACCGATATAATGTGTTGTTTAGCAAATGTGCGTTTTTAACAATAGCAACGGCTGTGACGACACTTAAACTTACCATTTCCTCTCCTGTTAACATACGAGGTTCATTTTTTCTAATCAATTATAATACACATTGTTTCTATATTGTTACTTCCCCTGAACCCCCCGGGGGCACATATATATGGTCTTTGAAGAAAGCAACAACTTAGACCTTTGCAACTGGGGGAAAAAGGGAGCCCAGTCCTCTGAAGTCAGCAGGGGTACAACTGGAAACTCCAGAGTTCCATTATATGTCTTTTTAGACATTTAACTGTGGCTGATTATTGAGGTTGGCCCCTATATGGGAGTTTCGTGGTGGTTGTGGTTTCGCGGCCCCATATCAGGTCTATTGTTTAATATGGTGGCCAGGATCATTTCGCCGTTAATGACACGCTAGGTGAATCATCCAATCCAGTGAGCATGCTAGACATGTGTTCTGGACAGAAGTTGGAAAGTCTCCAACCCTTAAACAAGAAGTGATGATTTGCAGCCCTGCTCTGGAATCATCGAAGTTGCAACTAGAAAGTTCTGTTGCATAGAATTATAGCTTCGGCTTCCTAGGACGAGCATGACGTTCCAAATTATGCAGTGGTTTGGCCCACCATCTGATTAAGGCTTCATGGCCAGGCGCGGATGTAAATCGAACCACACAGTTACTTCCCCTGATTTCCCCCTCCCTTTCAGGAGCAGATCTTGATATGTGCTATCGGGTGTAAAATGCGGAAGCAGTTGCTTAGGCTAGTAGAAGCCTCAAACTGGAAGAATTGAACACTCGAGGTCCGAACAGTGACCGTAGGGCTACGACCTTCGGGGGGTAACATAGGGGACGTGATTTATTCCTATCCTATCCAGCGGCAACAGATTGCCGCTAAGCTGGGGCGACAAGGAGTTTAGATAGGCTTCGGCTCTCGATTAAGGCTTGAGGACACAGCCCTGCTCGTTGTGCTTCTCAAACTGCCTTGGGAGCGTTGTGTTCACCCAGTGGTAAAACCACAGACAAATTGAGGCAAAACGGATAGGTACTGACAATAATATATATCGCATTTGTTACTTCCCCTGGTTACCTAAGGCTCCTTTTCATTTTTACCATCTGGCTTGTTTTCCATTTATTTATTCATGAATTCATGGGTGTTAAACTTATAAACTCATTCATGCTAGCGTTAAAAATTTTACAACATCCCGTACTACAATACTGACTTCTCTAACAGAAAATAATTTAACATAAAAATATCGAACAAATGTGGTAATTATTTGCTCGATCTGTGTTGCCATATAAATTTTCCATAAAGCACTTTGTGTAGGGTAAAAGAGGTCAGTCAACACAATTATTTAAGTGAAAAGGAAAAGAGAAAAATTTAAAGAATTTTTAAAGAATCAAACTAAATCCTAGTTTGATATTTTTAAATCGATAATAACAGTACTTTTTTGAAGAAACTAGTGACATTTTTAAAAAAAGAGCGTAACCATTTTACGCGCTTTAGAAGGTGAGGTAAGAGAAATAGCTTTGTTCCCGAAATTATTCATAATAAAGATCTTAATTTTATTATACTACAGATACAGCGAAGAGTCTTTTCAGGAATTTTTTCTTTGTAGAGTATAGATGTAATTTTTCAATAGGAACGTGATCATTTTGATAAATAAATATAATTTTATTTTAAAATACAAATACAATGTGATTGTAGCTAATGACCATGTGTCTGAAAATAAAACAAATAAAGTATTACTGATGTATTCCTCGTCGAGTCATGATGTTTTGTTTTTCGTATTTCTGCATCTTTCCGCAAATTAAACAACTTTTCAAATAGGATGTAAAACACTTTTCTGATGAAAGCAATCTGTTATTTCCAGATTAAACTTGATTGATGAACCCATCTTTAAGAAATCTATTCAAATTACATAATTACTACTCGATGTTTAATGGAAGCACTTGACCTTAATAAGGTTTATATCACGATTTCTTTTTCTTATGTATGTGTTGTAAGGAACTTAGCTGTGGCATCTATATAAAAGGATTGTAAAAGGCTGATATCCTTTTTTCTAATTGAAACTCCAGAGAAGATTAATTTGCGTATCACTCCTTATTTTCCTTATAACTCATAACTGTTATTTTGCACACTTAAGAGCTCATAATACCTCACAGCCTCTGTGGTTATTTTATCTAAAATACCACACCTGTTAGTGGTAGAAGTTTGTTAGCTTATATAAATCTGCTTTGCTAATAAACAATTCAATATTTTTAATGGAAAACAAATTATAAGTTTTTAAGTAAAATATGCGATAAGCTTATGTATGGGCTTCTTTAAAATACCCTACAGACTCTGTGGTTATTTTACCTTACATACCACACTTGTTAGTGGTAGAAGATAACACCTTATACGAATCTGCTTATCTAAGAAACATTTAAATATTTTTAACGGAAAACAACATCATAAGTTTTTAACTAAAATAAGCGAAGAGATCTGTTGGGGTTTGAACATATGGGCTTGTTAGTGGTAGAAGCTAACAACTTATTCGAATCTCCTTTACTAAGAAACAATTCAATATTTTTAACAAAAAACAACCTTATAAGTTTTTAAGTAAAATAAGCGACGAGCTCTATTGGGGTTTGAACTTATGGACTTCTTTATAATACTGCACAGTCATTGTAGTTGTTTTAGCTAACATACCACACTTGTAAGTGGTAGAAGCCAACTACTTATTTGATGGAAAACAACATTATAGGTTTTAAAGTAAAATAAGCGATAAGCTGCGTTGGGGTTTGAACTTATGGGATTCTTTAAAATACCGCAAAGCCTCTATGGTTATTTTACCTAACATAACCTAACATAACATCTTATCCGAATCTGCTTGTCTAAGAAACATTGAAATATTGTTAACGAAAAACAACATCATAAGTTTTTAATTATAATAAGCGAAGAGCTCTGTTAGGGTTTGAACATATGGGCTTCTTTATAATACCGCATTGCCTCTGTGGTTGTTTTACCTAACTTGTAAGTGGTAGAAGCTAACTACTTATTTAATGGAAAACAACATTATAAGTTTTTAAGTAAAATAAATGAAGAGCTGTGTTGATATTTGAACTTATAAGCATCATTATAATACCGCACGGCCTCTGTGGTTATTTTACCTAACATACCACTCCTGTTAGTGGTAGAAGCTAACAACTTGCTCGAATCTCCTTTACTGAGAAACAATTCAATACTTTTAATGAAAAACAACAGTATAAGTAAAATTAGCTAAGAGCTCTGTTGGGATTTGAACTTTTGGGCTTCTTTCTAATACTGCACAGCATCCATGGTTATTTGACCTGATATACAACACTTTTTAGTGGTAGACGCTAACAGCTTATTCGAAACTGCTTTACTAAAAAACAATTCAACGTTTTTAATGGAAAACAACAATATAAGTTTTCAAGTAAAATAAACGAAAGTTAATTTCGTAAAGTTATTTTCTCTCTTAGGACTGCAGCTTGGACTACCGTTATCTTTTAGCTTGGTCAATTTGAGAATAATATTACTCGGCTTTTGAAATATATTGCATATTATACCGACTTGTAATTAAATTAATAGTACCAACCGGAACAAACGTGCAACTTTAACGGTATAATTTAGCGCATATAAGAAGGATTGAAATCAAATATTCTAAAATCTTCTAAAAAAATCTGTCGTAAATGTATTTATTGCAAGTGTAAAAAGTTGGTCCTTATAAAGTACCAAGTTTATTTCTAACATATATATATATTAATTCCACGCATTTAAGTAAAAATATTATATATTTAGTTATTGGGCCCATTGGCGAGCGTTTTCGATCCGATAATAATATGTGAAATTGTAAAGTTTTATTAGTCAGTAGCACCTTAGCCTGACTAACTGTTTTAGGTGTATAGTTGTTTGGATTTGTTACTGTTACGTTTATAACTCTAATAAACGTTTTGTTGTGAGTTCTTTACTGCAAAATAAATAACACCAGGTTTTAGAGTTTTTACATTATTAACAAGGTTATTTACTTTAACTGCACACAAAGTCGACACTACAGAACAATTTACTTAAGATGCAGGTCTTTACTGCACGAGGTTTATTTTTCAACTAACTATCCACTCAGATGCTGCCTTTTATATTTGTCCACTAGAAGTCTACAAAAATTAAGAATTTTCTACTCCCTTTGTATTACATTTTGTTGTTGTTATGTTATTCATTCAATGTATAGGCGCCTGATGTCTGTGGGTATTTTCGTTTTTATGCTGATAAAGCTTCTTCCTGGAATTTATTTTAAGATAGTTGTTGTTGTCTTGTGAACGTAAGAACGTTGTTGTTGTCTTGCGTGCATAAGTTTTCTTAGCCAGCCACTCAGTTAGTCAACAGTATACCCAGTTATTTACTTTATTACTTAATCCGTAACAATACTATTGGCATACAAATAATGATGTCATGGCATCAAAAGCGCTCTCCAAGCGTATCAATCTTAATGACGGTTTTTACTGGAAGGTCTGACAATTTATTTGTCCAACTAACTTTTCGTTGAGAAAATATGGTATTGATGGGAAGACGTAAATCGACAAATGTGTTTCGTTTTTGTAAAATGAACTTTTCGTTACGTGTACAGTGTAGATTAGACTATAGTCTAGACTATTGGCTACAGTATAGATTCGACTATAATGTAGACTATTGCCTAAAATGTAGATTAGACTAAAGTCTAGACTATTGGCTCCAGTATAGATTCGACTATAGTCTATAAAATGCTCAGCAAAATGCTGACAGCGATTTGACACTGCCACTGCTTGGCTATTGTTTGTTTTTGTTTTCTGTTCTTTATCTTATTTGGTAGAATTTCTTATAAGTATGTTGTTGTTGTCTTGGGTGTATAAGATTTCTTAAAAAACTACACAGTTTGTAAAATGCACAGAGGTTCGTTTACTTTTTTTCACTGTTAATTAAACTTTTTAAATCATCCTCGTACAATATTCTTTTGGTATTTCTCATAAGATTTTTGATCAAGTTCTGTAAAATTCTTTTAATAATTAATAATCTTTTCTCTTCTACAGTTGGTTAGCCCCAGTCAGTTTTGCTCTTTATGCTCCAGGTGATGACTATAATGCTACCATGGAATCCATACAATATGTACGCAATTGTTTAACTCAAAGTGAATTAATACGTGATTATGTAACGTTTCATGTATTCTTTCCTACAAATCATTTACCCTCATTTATAGCAAAAACTGAGGAGGATGCTTTAAACTGGTCCTACGATTGCGACTGTCAAGATGCACCCTATGCAAATGTAAAACGTTCGGAACTGTATAGAATTTCAAGAAATCTGACATATCCCATAAATGTAGCACGCAATATAGCGCGTAAAACGGTTAATACATATTTTATATTTGCCTGCGATATAGAACTGTATCCCAGTTTAGGTTTGGTTAAACAATTTTTGGAAATGATTATCAAAAATTCAACAGCGGTAGTAAAGGGTAAGAATCGAAAAGTATTTGCCATGCCGGTATTTGAAGTAAAACAAAATGCCATCCTGCCCAATAATAAAGAGGAATTGCAAAAAATGTTAAATAAATCTTTGGCCATTCCATTTCATAAATATGTGTGTGAAAATTGTCACGTGGTACCGAAACAAAAAAAATGGATTGAGACTAATAATAGCCAAGAGCTGCAAGTATTTACGGTGGGCAAGCGCTATGATCAATTTAAATCGTGGGAGCCATTTTATATAAGCGACAACAAAGAGCCTATTTTTGATGAACGTGTCACCTGGGAGGGCCAGTCGAATAAACGTATACAAAACTATGCCATGTGCTTACAGGACTATGAATATCATGTATTACATCCGGCATTTTTAGTTCATGCACCCGGCATAAAAAAGATCAATTTTAAATCCAAAGAAACCAAAATGAGAATGAAATACGTAGCAGCTATGAATAAAATTATAAGTAAAGAAATTTTACCCGAATATCAGGTTTTGTTTGGTAAAAATAAACGTTGTACTATTTAAATTTTAAGGTACAAAAATATTTTTAGAAAAAGTACAAATATTTTTAATTTACAAATTTAAAGTGTAAAATATGTGTGTTACATACACTGGCTGCTGAAATAGAAAAATATGTTATTTACACGTTTACATATTTATATTGTGACGACCAAAAGTCGGCAGGCTCGTTTTTGGATCACATAGCAATTCAATCACAAGCAATTAGACTCTATATATATGTTTTTCAAATTTTGTAATTTTTTTTAATTTCACAAATTTTTACACTTTTTACATTTCTGAATATTTATTGTTTAATGAATTTTATAATTTTTTTTAAAAGAGAACATTATTATTATACACTTTTCATTTTATATAATTCATAATTATATTTTATAATTACATTTATTATTTGTTAATTAAATATTTGAAATTATAATAGCCGTTAAAAAGCGCCATCTATTAACACGAGGATACATCCGTGAGAAAAACATACCATCAAACTCACCCCTGAACAGTCGTAAGCAGTTGCCGTTTAGTGGTATGGGTGTGTATGTGTGCCTAGCAGAAACATATAAAAAGCGAGATAATTACGTATTGAAGTTGAGTTGGCCACGGGCAAGCAACCGGGCAAGACTTCTTTTAAGTGAGTTAGAATTTTATTCAACTTAATTAAAATAGTCTTGCAAATAGGTTTCTCTCGTTCAATCAAAGCCAGAATCTTATTCGACTTTGAATTAAGCGAGACTCGCTAAGGTCTCCGGCTCAGTAAGTGCTGTCGCTACTTCACCTGGCCAGAATTTTATTCGTCCAGGTGACGGAGCCCAGAGCCAGGCCGCGTTTTGGTCAGCAAGGCCAGAATTTTATTCGCCCTAGCTGAACAAGACGGACAAGATCGTCAATAGGCTAACACCAATTTCGACGTGGAAAGGTTGTCTCAGAATCTTATTCGTGACAACCGCGACAGGTCAAAGATTGGTGGACAGGCCAACTGTTCTGCTCAGACTGGACCAGAATTTTATTCGCTCCAGTGTGAGAAGCAGTAGGCTAGCCGACGGAAAGTGGAGACGAAAGCTCTTGAGGGCCACGAAGCGGATGATCATCGTTGGCGTGCTCAGTTGTGGTGCAGTTTAATTATAACTTATTTTAAGAGTGAATTATAAATAAAAGATTTTTTTTTATAAAAACAAAAGTGTCTCTTGTGATTAATTGAAAAACATTTTTTTGTAACGAACCCTGGACGCCGCGAGCTTTACCCCAGCATAACGCGAGAACGTGTCGTTACAATATTAATATGTATAATGTAAGCAATGTAAAATAATAATTTTAGGAAATTGCATATAGTAATAAACAATATTTTACATATGTAAGTAGAATAAAAAGTCTTAATTTAGTTATTTACCCAGTGTAAAAAATGTAAATCAAATATGAACAAAATAAAAACTAAAATCCTACTCTAAATTATATATTTAAAAGAATTTTTCAAAAGAAATTTGTAATTTACATAATGTAAATTATAGGTAAACATAAGTAAAAAATGTAATATAAAGTAAATTAATTATTTATATTGAAAATCTTACAAAATATTAATTATTACAAATGAAATAAGATTGTTTACTCTATTGTATATAAATGTTAATTATAAACTGCATCAACTTACGGAAGCTAGACGTGTAAATAATACAATTTTTACTTAATTTGTTACATTTTGTAACTGGAAAATAATATAAGATTTAAGTACATTCAAGATTAATAGCTGTAAAGTCTTGTGAAAATATTTTAATGATGCAAACAATAAAATATTTACATAAGTTTTCTAATGGGGTCTTTATGTAATTGGGAAACAATGCAAATATATTTGTAAATTATTTAAAAGTCACACAAATTTTATGATAAAATAAATGCAAGTAAACAACATAAAATTAAGTAATTCAGTCATTTAATGATACAATGTAAACCATCAAAAAGTAGAAAAGTAAAATTTTGTGTATTATTACAGATATACAACTATGTAAAACAGGTTTTTATGTCTATTTTAAAATTTTTCAAATAACACAAAATTCATATTAAATTTTTAGATAAAAATATAATATAAATAAAAAATTACATTTCGATTTTTATGTATATTAATTATCAGTATATCAATATTAATGATTTCAGGATGTCAAAAATATAAAATTCTAAAATACTTTCAAAGTTATTTGAAAAAAGGTCGAATAAAAATAATAATCAAAAAGTTATTTGAAAATTGTCATATTTATTATCGTTTAAATAACTCAGCAAAATAAATTTTAAGGAAGTTTTACATTTAAAAAAATTCGTAAACTTTTTTTCATGTATTTTACGCAAGTAGGTATTTATGAGTAAAATAACCGGTTCTTTACATAAATATTGATTGTAAACAATGTAAATACTTAATATGTAAAATTAAAATTAAGTTCCCTTCTCTAAAGGCACTGTCTTCAGTAATTGCATAATTTACTAAATGTAAATATTAGGTAAATTATGTAAATTTATAACAATATACCAAAAAACTACAATTTTTTTATATTAAAGTATATTTTTACTTGCAGTTTTACTGCAGTTGTAAGCAATTAGTAAACTCTACGGCTTCGTAAAATGTAGACTAAATACAAATCTTGGGTCAGTGTTAACAACCTTTAGTTAGTGATTTTTGAAAAGCTAAGATACTGGTAAATAGAATTTGCGTGACGAGTAACCGACACAACAAATAAAATACTTTTTACCTAAATCTGGCTATTAAGAAGAGATACAGACCCTTATGAAACTTGGGGAAACCTTAGGCGGCTTTTGATTAAATAAGTTCGAACACGTCTTCTTCCCACCCCACTAATCTAATCTATATAATGTAAGTAAGCTGGCATCACTCTAATATTGATTCCTGTAATAAGTGACTTCACTTAAAATAAACACCCTACGAAAGGCTGTACCGGTTTGCTATTATTGAGATGGCATGAAGTCATTTACCTAAACAGGTAATATCTGTAGGAACTTGTCTTGTTTTTTGTTTTTTTTTGGGTTTAAGCTGGGAAAATATATTACGTATCTGGCGAGAATCGTCATTTCGCTGTATGGCGGACTCCGTTACGGCTACCGGCTAAAAACCCACCTTAAGTCTGGGATATGTTTACCTCACCGGTACCGCTCTCGCATGACCTCGGGGAGGATCCCTATCTGGCCAGTATGGTCTTGTCGCACTAAGCCTGAGTCCAGATACCCACTTTGAGCACTAAATCATTGCCGGTTCAGCGTCACCGTGTGTAGGTCACGTTTCTTCCTGCGAAGTGCTCGCTCTACATAGTTTGCCACGGCGGTCCAGTTTTCGCGACTGCTAACCATTTTATTCACTATATTCGTTGCTATCGTTCCCCCAGTTTGTGCCTCCATTTCCTTGCGGTATCCATACCAGCGGTGGCACTTAAAGAAAATGTGGTCGGCGCCGTCTACCACATCGTCATCCTCGTAAATACAGAAGCAAGTGCTGCACTTCCCCATATCGTGCAGGTACTTACAGAAGTAAACGTGTCCAGATAGCATCTGCTTTAGGTAGTAATTTGCCTCTCCGTTCTTCCTGCATATCCATTTATGCAAAACCGGGATCAGTTGGTATGTCCATCTACCATAGTTCTCACTTTTCCATCGCATCTGCCATTTCTCCATGGTTTCCCGTTTTATGGCAGCCACTTCGGGTGCTGCTAGGGAGTTATTCCGTCTAGCGTAATAGATTGTCTCCCGTTCTATCGCCTGCAAATCTATCGGCCGCATTCCCGCTATTACGAGGACAGCAGGTGCGGATACAGTGCGGTAAGCAGAAGTTACCCGCAATGCCGCTGTTCTCTGCACTGACAAAAAAAAACGCCTTCGCTCTGCACTTGACATTCAGTGTCCTCGCCCAAATCTCACTCCCATATAGTAGAATGATGTTTTAGGCGTCCATCAGTAGCCTCTGTCTACTTGGGCTGGGTCTCTCGATGTTCGCCATAAGTCGGTTGAGTTGTGATACTATCTTCGCCACTTTTGATGTTGAGTGTTGGATCTGATTCCAGTATGTCAACTTTGGATCCAGTCTTACCCCGAAGTAATTCACCATCCTCCGTATGCGCAGCACCATATCATCCACCGGGACATCTATCCCGACAGGAATTTGTCGCCTGGTGAGCAGCAGATGCTCCGTCTTATGCGCAGCAAGTTGCAGACCGTGTGAGTCAAGCTTGTCGCAGTTTATGTTGAGCGCCCTCTGTGGTCCTCGCCTGTATGACTGCCGCAATATCACCAGCGTAACCGATTAGAAATGTGTCCTCAGGCATATCCATCTTCAGTATTCCATCGTAGCTTGCATTCCATAGATCGAGTCTTAATATGGAGCCTTGCGCAGCTCCCAAAGTAATCTCCATTCTCCTGATGTTACTGGTCGTGCTGTAGATCAGCACTCTATCCTTAAGATAGTCTTCATCCACATAAGGTACTGGTAATTTTGTCGTATTGATATATCTGCCAAGTTCAAGATAAAAGGCATCATCTTCTTTTCTCATTCATTTATATGAAAACATAATAAAAAATCTATTTGTTTTGGTTTCGGTGATATGGTAGTGTAGCATAATAGGCCTAGTGAAACTTATTACGATCTACATTTGGATTTGAACAATTAAATTTGAACAATAACTGATTGAATTTCGTGATAAGATTTATATCTGCACCTGGCCGTGGGCCTTAATCCGATGGTGGGCAAACCACTGTGAATGAAAAGCAATGTCATTCACGTCCTAGTAAGCCGAAGACTAATTCTAGCAACAGGTCTTTTCTTGTTGCAATTTCAGCGGTTCCAGAGCAGGGCTGTAAACCACCACTCCTTGCAGAAGAGCTGGAGACTATCCAGCTCCTGTCCAGAACACATGACTAGCATGCTCACTGGATCTGGATCATTCACCCGTAGGTGTGATTAAAGGCTAGATGATCCTGGCCAACCTGAATAATCAGTCAGAGATACAGCTAAAAGTCTAAAGAGACAATCAGCGGAAACTCTGGTGCTTACTGATTCCCGTAGAAATAAGGTGGAGCTTTCCAGTTGAACCCTGCTGCCTTCAGGAGTCTGGGCTCCTTTATATCCCCAGCAGTACAGGTCTAGATAGTCAAGTATTCTATAAAGACCGATAAATGTGCCCCCGGGAAGGGGGGGGGGGGGGTGAACTGATTGAATCAATTAAAATAAATTAAATGGCAAATTTCTTGAAAAGTCAAGGTATAATATAAAGGTGTCCGCCGGGCGTACTAATTTATTTTGCCTGCATTTTGGTAAACATTAGTCTTGACAGTTCAATTTATTATGGAAAAATATACGATAAACCAACGTGTTTTAATCGTTAAAAAAATCGTTAAAAAAAATCAGTCATCGATTACTGTGACGATGAGAAAATCACGGAGAAACAACTTGCCAACAAAACGCACTATTTATCGTGTAGTGAATGATTTCGAAGAAAGAGGGTCTGTAGGTGCTAGGCCCAAGTATGGATCACAACGTACTGCAAGATCGGCTGAAAATATTACTGCTGCTCAAGAAAGTATTCAAAACAATGCATCAACCTCAATTCCACGCTGTGTTGCGGGATCTCTTTCCACAACATGTGATTTCAAAAAATAGTGATGTCACCTGATTTGACTGCTCTGGACTTCTTTTTGTGGGGATATCTGAAAAGCAAGTGTTGGCGCATTTTGTATTAAGCATAATTTACAGCTAGTACGCTCAAATAGACTTTTTATTAAATCGCTCAGCTCTGCCGTTCACTCAAGACGCCGATAGATTACAAAAAAGCCACTAAAAGACCTTACTACCAATTAGCGCAAAATTAGGATACGAAAAATGATACCCAAGCCCAGGGTTGTATTATAAAGGTTCTAATCTTGTAGGTGTTTATTGCGGTAAATTTATTGAGCAACAAATTATAATACACCGCACAGTGGGTTAGAATAGCATGTTTTCTTGGATCAAATCAGGGAAGCTATGTTCGGATAATTTTTCTTTACTTTTCAGTTAATACCATTAAAATAAGTAAAAAAAAATGTTTTCAAAGTATATTTGAGGAAAATTTTATTAAATAATGCCAAATATCAGTGTAGATATATAGTCCAAGGAGTACAGTATCAGAACTTTGACACATTTCGGGCCCGTGAATAAAATACTTGTGCAAAGTGGGAGGCATATTGTACCAAGGATACGTTTCAACAAAAAGTCGTCCTGTATTGTGTGCGTATATTTTAAATTTTTCATTATTAATTTCATGGCCACTGGAAACAGCAATAAGCACCACGTGCATTTTTTTATATTAAATTACCATCTATTTTTGTTATTTCGGCTGAGTTTTCAGCGTTTTGAAAAAAACGTCTTGCCGTATTCCCATCATTCGTTTTTCCAAAACCAGGTTTGGGTTGGTCAACTATTAATCCCATATTCTCTTTAAATTTTTTCTGAATTTCTTTTTTTGTTTCAGCTACTATTCTAGAATCAGTTCAAGCCTGCCACGTGCAAAAGATATTCAAAAAACCTAATCCAGCCATGAAGAATGGAAAGGCCAAATCTTAAATTGTGTACATGTACAGGTCTTTGGTTCATAGCTATCTATATTATTAAAATCCTTACTTGTAGCGTTACATAAGTAACACTTTTGTGTTGATGTGGTGTCTGTTAAGGCATTGCAAACTTTTCCATCTACCATTGCCAAAATTAATTTGTGAAAAACATGTACAACACTCTCACCAATCGTGACAGTTGAACAGGTTAAATTCTGTATTTCCTCTTCAACTCTTTTTTTTCACTAATTGACACATATTCGGGTTCTTTGGTAAATTCAATTTTTAAGGGTCTGCAAAACCTAGTTAAAATCGATCGTGTATTTTGCCAAATTACCTTTTCCTCAAACATAAGCCTAAGTGGTACAGTTGTGCTTAAAAAAACTGATGAATCACTAGCATCAGATCCATGAAAGGATTGTTTGCATGAGCTATGGCCAGAGCTTCCATCAAAGCCCCATTTTGAATATAATATTGGATTCGAGCTCGTAATACCTAATGAGTCTATAACAGTTTCTTGAAGTTCTATTAGTCGCTCCGCTGTGTGATTAAGAAGACCTTGTAAAGTTACTTCAACGGAGGTCTCCCTTATTTTAAAGCTGGTCGATTCTGGGTAAGTTTTTGTTTATTCAGTTTGAATATTGTTGTAGGAGGGAAATATTTGAGGAACAGCTTGTCTAACAACATTGTATTGATTTCGTGTAAGTTTAGCTTCTACGAAAACAGCCAAAGCTTTTGTATTCGATATTTTCAAGGTGGGAAGTGGTTGCTTCAACTTTTTTTTTAAATTTATGCCCTTGCAACACTTTTGATTCATCGACATAACCTGCGCTTTGTAATTTAATCTGTGAAGCATAAAGTTACTCTGGCAAAGATGTGGTATCTCTTAAAATCTTTGTTTTTTTATATTTACTCCAACCACTGGACTTGGTAAAACTAATTTCTTTTCGACCACGTTTTGCGGTCGGGGCAAGAGTAAAACCAATAAAGGATTCCAACCAGATTTTATTTTGAGTAATAAACCTCATTTCCATTCTATGCGCCTAGATTTAAATTCATAAAAGAAAACATCAATTCTTTTATTAAAATCACACATATTATCCTCAGAGCAGTTGGTGCGTTTTTGATTTCTTCAGCTAAAAATTTCATCTTGTCCTTCATTGTTTGAGCGCTTGAATTCATCATTCATCATAATATCAAATAGGCTTCGACGAGTATTAAAAACAACGTTCGAACTTAATTCTATAAAAAAATGCTAAAACATTAATGTGAGTTTTAGCTAATTTTACTGCTGCAACTCTTGTATTAAACAATGCATAGCTTTTTAAAGGCAGCGTGAAATTTTGCAATATAATAGAGATTTATGTCCTCTTTAATATAAACTAAAAATTATGACATGAATGTGAACAAATAATAACAATATATCCATTTAAAATATGAAAATGGTAATTTTTTTGGCATTTCCAATATAAATAACTAAATCTAAAACACTTCCACACACAATTTGATACACAAATGTTAACGAAATATTTACAAAATCACCTGAACTTGATGGTTCCATTGATAAATTGTTAACTTTTGCAACACTTTTTAAAATAAATAAAATTTTCAACGGGAAAGTTTTTACTTTTTTCAGCCTTTTTTACACAAAAAATTGTATAAAGTTTCACTTTGAAGTTTTACTACAAAAACACCAGAGCACTTTTGACATTCATTTTAATGACAAATGATGTAGAATTTTATATTCTCTGATGATACTTAAAATTTTTTTTTTAATTAATCCAAGAAAACAGGATATTCTAACCCTCTGTGCGCCACAACAGCAAGGTTTATGGAAACAAACAAAAAACGCTTGAGCAACTCATACAAAATATACGTGATGAAATTAATGAAATACCGCGTGAAATAAAAAATGTGCTTGAAAGAACTCGCATTTGTGACGCTAACTGAGGCCGACATTTATCTGATATTTTATTTCATACATAATTGCCGACATTAAATAAAACTTGTATCAATATAAGATCTATTCTCTTTCATTTCATCAAAAATAATAAACAAAAAAAGTGGTAAACCTTGCCGCCGGACATCCTTTATAATAAATATAATATAACAGAACACTTTAGAGTTGTTAAATAATATTACACGATTTATTCACTTCAAATACACACAAAAAATATAAGATGGTAACTTTGCCACTTTAACGCCTAAAATATGCTTTCTTATCTTCGCGTCTTCACTTCAAGGAAGTTTGTACTTGAACTAACTCTATTGCCCAGCAGGTGATGCTTATAAGTGTGTTTTGAGTGGCTCTTGCATATACAAGAAAATTATACTTTAACATTATCACATATTGTTGTTGTTATCATCATTCAGTTTAGGCAACTAATTGGTTGGGTGTTTTGTTTTCTGCTTTTTTGCAATTTTTCATAAGCTTGTTTTTGTTGTTTTGTAAGTATAAGATTTTTTTTTAAACTGCATAATTTGTTAAAAGACACAATAGGTCATTTCGTTTACTTGTTTTCTGATAATTATTTTTAATTTTTAAAACTTAAACTAAGCATTTGCGTAACAATATTGTATTGTAGGTGTTGTATCAAATACTTACGTGCTACTGCTGTAAATTGTGTTTTTTGAATTTTATTCATAAAAATATTTAAAGGATACTTGTGACTTACATGTTGAGTCATCCATCTTAAATGATTTTTCTCATAATCTCGTTATATAAAAGAGTTTTTATTTTTAATTTAATTTAAAATCAAACATTTCTTTCATTGATCCAATTTAAAGAAGAATTTTAAAATCTAATAAAACATATCTCGATTAATTCCATTTTGAATCCAAATAAATATTTTTGCTATTTCTAGCTGAAATGCTAGATGGCAATTCTGACCACTGCCAATAGTTGTAATTAACTTCATAGTTATTATTATGATGATTGGGTGGTGTTTTCAATGTGGTTGTAAGCCATTGGCTTTGTTTCCATCTTAAATTATTTCTATACGATTTGGAATCGTATTGTGAATTATTAACAGGGAGTACAGAAATCACTGGTTGAACAGGTTGTAAAATATTTCTGGGAGCGGCTTTAAAAAGAGCATTGCGTCTTTTTTGTTCATCTATATCATGATAGGTGGGTGTCATCAAAACATGCACATTTTCCATTACCACAGGATTATAAGTTTTGGGTATTAAAGGGTTGAAAGGATCATCGCCATACAAAGCTTTATACCGTTCACTATTAATGAGTTTTATAATCTGATATAAAGCGACACAAGCGGCCCAATTGTAGCCAAGAAATACTGCCAAAAATGAAATGAAATGAATAATTATTAAATTGTTTAATTGTTTTAAACTCTATTTACGATTATAAAACTTACGTATTAAAAAGCTACCTGCCAAAGTAGCGGTTATTAAAACTCCTAAATTAACGTGGTGTTTAAAAGCTGTCATCAGGAGTATATGAAAAGCAAAGCAAAAGATAACACGCCAAAACTCAAAGAAAATGAGGGGTAAGAGGAAGAATTTCCTTATCTTAAAGAAAGTTTAAAAACATAATTTATGAAAATATTTTGAAATTCGGTAATTTGCTTTAAATAAAGTTATACTGCAGTAAATAATTATTGATCTTAGCAGCGGTCTTTTTTAAATAAATTTCCTGTGGAAAGCTTCTTCTTAAATTTCTTTAAAAAAGACCGCTACTAAGATCAATAATTATTTATTTAAAAAAAAGAGCTAGAATAATAATCAAGTTATACTGCAGTATAATTCTGTATAAGATTAATTATTTTTAAAATAGAATGAAATTGAAGCTGAACTTAACTTGATTTATAACTGAATTAAAGCTTAATTTAGGAGTAACTAGACTATCTAAAAATAGTACCGAACTAAAATGAAGAAATTGTTTGCAGGAAATACAAACTTTACAAAACCACAACTAAAGGAACTAGGAAGTAGCGTAAAATACATAAATGTAAATTTTCGAATATTGAAGAATGTCTAACTGGAAAAAAAAATTAAGGACCTTAAGGATGCATTTAAAAGGAACTTAAAATCAATAGCATTCAAATAAAATTCAAATAGTCAATATATCTTATAACACGCGCCGCGCATTTGTTTCTGAATTATGACTGAGATTTAAGCCCCAGATGTAAATTACTACTGTAGATTTAAATTCTATACATTTAAATTCCTTTCCAGCCACATTCTATATGCTTTACACTATCATAAAATAAAATTAAGAGTGCTATTTATAGAGGCATACAGCCTTGAGTTACAAATATTCGAAAAACATAGCCTTACTTTTTTAAGATGTAGCCATATTATGGTCGATGCCCAGCTAAATTTTGAAGTCCTTGTGCTAATCGAAATCCAGTTATCGTACAATTAGAAAAGATTCATCAAAGTCTAAATAAACACTGCTCATATTCCATGTATTAAATAGCCGTTAACAAGTTTAACATAGTTGAAAATAATGAATAAATAATTCAGGGACGATTAATAATCTATTTATAGTCTTGTTAAGTTATTGCCTATTTATAGACTATAGTTAAGTCCAGTTATAGCAAAGACCATTTTTTTATAGAGGTATAAAACTCTAAGTTAACAACACTTTTTTAACTGGACTCCATTTTGTCAACTACCAAGTGATTTATGTTTAGTTTAGTTTGGCATTTAAACATGAATTGACTGCCGTCAGAGCAATACTTCCAAACTGTGCAAAAGGACCAAAACACTGAACCCGATATTTATAAGCGAATTTTGCTTAGCGATGAATCTCACTTTTGTTGCCAATCGTCGTTACTGGCTAGTTGTTTAGTATGCTCGGCGAACTCGTTCGATGCAATGACATCATTATCAAGCCGTATTCTTAGTACTGGACATAATCCAACATTATACTAATAGGCATAATACTAACTCTCCAGTACCCCCCGGGGGCACATAAATATGGTCTTTATAGAATTCCACTATCTAGACACAGTGCAACTGGGGAAAAAGGGAGCCCAGTCCCCTGAAGACAGGCAGGGAGTCAACTGGAAACTCCACTTTATTTTCATGGGGATCAGTGTGCCCCAGAGTTCATTATTTGTCTCTTTAGACATTTAATAGTTCTCTGGCTGATCATTGAGGTTGGCCCCTATATGGGAGTAACGTGGAGGTTGTGATTTCGCGGCCCCATAACAGTATAATGGTTATTATGGTGACCAGGATCATCTCACTGATAATGACACGCAAAGTGAATGATCCAGTCCAGTAAGCATGCTAGACATGTGTTTTGGACAGGAGTTGGAAAGTCTCCAACACTTTAGCAAGGTGTGATGATTTGCAGCCCTGCTCTGGAATCATTAAAATTGCAACTAGAAGATTTCTGTTGCATAGAATTATAGCTTCGGTTTTCTAGGACGCATGTATGAGGTTGCAAATTATACAATTGTGGTTTATCCACCATCTGATTAAGGCTACATAGCCAGGTGCGGATGTAAATCGAATCACACAGTAACTCTCCAGTACTAAAAACGTGGCTTTAAAATAATGCCATCGCATCGAAAATGTTCGCCGATCATACTGAACAAACTGCCAGTAACAACGGTTTTCACCGAGGGGAGTAACAACAGTTGTTCGTTTACTGGCAGAACAAATCCAAACAACTTAACACCAAGCTTACTTTTGTTTGGACGGATACGTCAATAAACAAAACGCCATGTTTGAAGTTTAACACTCACTCCAAACACGGCTTGATATTTACTTGTAAGGACCTTAAACCCTTACAAGTAAATATCTACTGTAACTTAAGAAATGAGCGTGAGTATAAAAAGTCAATTACGGACTGCTCTAAACCACAAAATCCAATGAAAACAGCAATTAAGTTGTTTGGATTTGTTTCTTGACACTTACGGACACGCACCAAGGGCAATAGATGAGTGTATGACATTACTACATCCTAGCAAAAAAGGAAGAAGACTAGGCATTCCTGAAAACATGGAAATCTAAAAACAAGAACTTTAAACAGTGACATTTTTTTTTAAAGAGTAGTGGCACTCAGGCAACAATGCCTATTTAGTCAAGTACCGTGCTACATTCTTTAGGAAAGGGATAGAGAAGAGATGAAATAGGTGGTGAAAGTAGAAGGATAGTCGGAAATTAACTGCCATATAAAGACAGCAGAGTGATCAGTGACTATGCCTTCATCGCTGAACAGCCCCACCGGCAGCCAGATTTTATTTTTGTAGTGCAAAAAAATGAAGGTCTTCGTTGGGAATCGAACCCACAACCCCATACTGACCTACTAGCCTACAGGGGCACCTAAACAAGACATGACAAATGAACAGGTAAACACGATCTCGGACACAATTTTCACACCACTTAACTATTCACATACTCTAACGGATGGAAGACACTCTCTAACGGATGGACACACCTATCTGGGTAATACTAAAAGATGGAAATGTTAGATTAGCCCCGCACGATCGTACTAAAAGAACTATCTAAACCCGAACATTGACTCACCACTACAGTCTAGAACTTGGTTTAATGACATCATTACATTGAAAGCGCTTGCCGATTCTACCGAACAAACAGCCAGGAGTGATGGCTTACACTGACCAAAAGAAAAATTATCTCTATAAATTAAATCTTCCTCCACTAGAAAAAAACCTACGCATAGACCAATGATCTTACGAAAGAAAGAAATCCAGAGATCGCAAAGCCGCCATTAACAAGGTTGGGTTAGAAGGGTTTGTGTTACATGCAGTGTTGTCTTAACTTCCACCTCTGTTTACGTTTCTTTATTTAAATGATCGAGAAAGCTATTGAGGTTAAATGTGATTTATGGCCATGATCTTGGCATTGCTTTTAAAATGGTGGTTCTGTAATATTCGTGATATTTTTGGACAACATAATCGTCCTTATGACCCCGCTATTAAGAATTTGGTGGTTAAATTTGATTCACAGGCTCGCTACAAAATGTGCGAACACCAAATCGTATTCGACCGAATCGTTTAACTGAAAATATCGCAGCCATGAGCCACAGTATTGAAGCAGATTAAAATTTGTCAATTCCTCGACGGTATCAACAATTGGGGTTATCCAAAATCATTACATGGCGTATTTTGCGTAAGGATTTGTCTTTGAAGCCTTACAAGTGCAGGAATTGAAGATGACCGACTATTCACTCAATTTTTTCTGAAACATCCGGCAGGTTTTTCTAAAATAATCATTTTTCCAGACGAAGCCCATTTCACTAGTCAGGGCTTGTGCGTATCCTAGAGCGATTATTATTCTTGTTCAACATGTCAACCCCCCGGGGACATATATATGGTTTTAATGGAGAGCTACTATGTAGACCCGTGCAACTGGTGGAAAAAGGGAGCCCAGTCCCCTGAAGTCAGCAGGGGTACATCTGGAAACTCCACTTTATTTCCACGGGAATCAGTGACCCGCAGAGTTCCGCTATTTGTCTCTTTAGACACTTAACTGTTCTCTGGCTGATTATTGAGGTTGGCCCTTTATGAGAGTATCGTGGTGGTTGTGGTTTCGCGGCCCCATACAGTCTATGGTTCTATGGTGGCCGGGTTCATTTCAACTTTAATAACACCTACCTGGTGAAATGTTCCCAGATCCAGTGAGCATGCTAGACATGTGTTCTGGACAGGAGTTGGAAAGTCTCCAACTCCTAAGCAAGGAGTGATGATTTGCAACCCTGCTCTAGAATCATCGAAGTTGCAACTAGAAAGTTCTGTTGCATAGAATTATAGCTTCGGCTTCCTAGGACGAGCATGACGTTCCAAATTATGCAGTGGTTTGATCCACCATCTGATTAAGGCTTCATGGCCAGGCGCGAATGTAAATCTAATCACATGTTGTTCAACATGTCACTGTATGGTGCGCTATAAGGTCTGGATTCATGAATGGACCGTTTTTTTTTCGATAATGAGGCTGAAATTACGGTCAGTGGATCACGAGATGCTAACAACACAATTTTGACCTATTATTGATAACGTGGATATCACTGTGGTCTAACAGTGGTACCAACAGGACGGTGCCACATGTCACACAGCCAATAAAACGATCAATTTATTGTAATCCAAACTTCCCGATCACGACAATCAGCATTTAAGTGGCCAGACGGATTGTGTGTTTTTTTTGTCGATTTCAGTATTGGATCTCAAAATCCGTATTGTGATTAAAGAAATTTGCCAAAAAGTGATTAAAAACTTTGGTAATAGAATCGACACCTGTCAGCGTGGTTGTGGTGGACGTTTCCCAGATATCATTTTTCATTTATAATTGCCGAACTTTTCTCTTCATAATACAACAAAATTTGAATCATCTTAATCTAAATATTTTGTTTAAGACAACAAACTTCTTGTTGAAAACCCCTTTATATTTACTGCTTTCTAAACTTTAAGTTTTACATTGTTTTCAACTCTCTACGTACAGTTATTGTAACTTCACATTACAAAGAGAAAGAGAGAGGACAAAAAAGTGAGAGAACATGGAGAATGAGTTTAAATTGCTATGAATCAGCTGAGTAAGAATTGAGCTGAAATTTAACTGAAATAGAATTTAAATTTAAAATTATTTTAAAATTAATCATTAGTGAAAAAGAATAAAAATATGAAAAAAGAAAATAATTTATTTTATTACAAAACAAAAAAATGAAAATATTTATAAATGAATAGAAATTTTGGTATGTGTTTACACCACTCAAATTACCTTTAATGAACCATAAAAGCCTAAACAACTAGCGGTCATATGAGCAAAAGAATAAAATTGCAATAAAAGCATTAAATTATTGGAATCTAAAATAAAATAAAAACAAGAAAAATACATTTATTTCAAAATTGGTTCTTTAATTTTAAATTAAAATATGAAACAAAAATTATATATAAATTAATTTTATTTATAAATAAATAAATCTTACCATTTTGGATGCCATCTACAATTTCTTGAATTACAAAAGTTTGCTTAAACTGTTCACTTTGGGTAAAAAGTTTTAAAATTGGATTCAAAACTTTGAAGCCCATCACAAAAAATAAGATAGACGGCACAAAAAGTGAAACCTAGAAAAATAAGTTTGAAATGTTTGCAATTATAGTTTAAAAAATAATAAAATTTTTAAAGAAAAAAGCTTAAAAATTGTTTATATTTTTCTAAGACAATAACTTAGAAAAGAAAATGAAATTAAAATTGTATTTATTTAAAAAAAGGACCAATTATACTATAACAGAAAATACCAATAATATGTCTATACAGAAACAAATTTTGGATCTTTTAAAATTTTTTTGTTTTTTTCAGATTGAATTTTAATTAAATTTTTAATTTGTTTAATTTAATTTATATATTAAGTTAAACAATTTTAAAACTAAATAATTCATTGTATGAATTACATGTTTATTTAAAAAAGAAGAAACATTTTTCATTAAATTATTCGTTGAATGAATTACATATTTAATTAAATGAAAGAAAACATTTAAATATTTATTTGAATCAATTAGAAATTTTATTTAACCTTAATCAAATTTTTATCAGTGTAGTCTTTGAAAATATATATATAACTTGATTATGGCTAGACTATGGTTTAATAAACCCCATAAGAAATTAATTTTCAGTAAAAAAGTAAACTTTGCTCTTTACAAACTGCGTAGTTTACAAAAAAAAACATATACACACAAAACACTAATGACATGCTTATAAGAAATTCTACCAAATAAGATAAACAACAGA
The DNA here is from genome assembly GCA_030448955.1 of Trichopoda pennipes. NCBI lineage: Eukaryota > Metazoa > Arthropoda > Insecta > Diptera > Tachinidae > Trichopoda > Trichopoda pennipes. The sequence goes on along the minus strand of JASKUP010000011.1, from coordinate 638,236 downwards.
AAACAAAAACAACTAACATAGAACAAAAACAAAACACACAGCCAAGTAGGCTCCTAAACTACATGAATTAAAAACGCAAATGGGCGATTGAGCCGTGTCTGAGTACGCCAGCAAGACAAACACGGCAAGCTTTGACGGTAGTACAATTTGTAATGTGTTTAGGTTTCAATTTCAAAAACAGTGGCGAGCAAAAATGGATGGGGCAATGACGTTAAAGCTATAGGGTTAATTCTGGCTCTATAGCTGGGGTGCAGCGGCCGATATCCTCGAAAGCTTACCAGCTGATTGCAGAAATAACTACGAGGACGTTTTAATAAGATAAATAACAGAAAATAAAGACAAGTGATACAGAGCAACACAAAACAAAGCCAAGCTGGCGCCTAAACTGAAAGATAATAAAAACAACAATATGGCGTAATGTTAAAGTAGAATATCTATATATATATATATATATATATATATATATATATATATATATATATATATATATATTATATATATATATATATATATATATATATATATATATATATATATATATATACATAAATTAAGCCCAAAAGAGGTGTCCGTTGGTTGCCAGTGTTTGACGAGGTGCGCCGTCGGATTTCCACCAAATTTTCACAGTACCTTCGCAGTTTTCTTTGTTTCATGCGTTTACTCATAATAGTGCGTCCACAGTACGTGTTTGAAACAAGACAAATTTTAAAAAAAAATCAACATTTTTTTCCATTGCATACTTCGACTCAAATGAAATGTGTGTTTTCGTTTGTTCGTTGCTGTGTGTATGTCCTTGCGCAGAACGCGACGGCAATACAAATCGAAATATGCTCATGTTCCTAGCAAGTGGATGTGCAAACAAATAAAGAATTTTATTTTCCATATTCTGTTGCATTTTCTGTGTGTGTGTTCAATTGAAAAATGATCCATCAGCCGAACGTTTTTTAAAGTCCAATTGACCCCACCACAAAAATTCTTACGCTTCCAGATAACTTTTGCCACTTTGCACAATCAAAACAAGAATTGGTCACAAACGTATTTCCATCTGTTGCACAAAATTTTAGAAACCATGATTGGTTGGGGGAAAGAGCTATCTGAGCTGCGAAAAATGCAGATGTTTCGCATATCAATGTGACAGTTTTGAATGACATTCCCGGGGAAATTTTTGCCTACAAATCGGTTGACTCTATTACCAATCAAGACGATGTTGTAAATTATCCAGTCGGATTTTAAAATTCGCTTGAGTTACCTGGACTGCCGCACCACCGCCTACAAGTGAAAGTTGGTGTACCAATTATTTTGCTTAGAAATATCTGCCAGCCACGACTTTGCAATGGGACACGTTTAGTAGTCAAAAAAGTCATGAAAAATGTGATTGAAGCAAAAATTTGAAAAGGAAAATATAAGGGCGAGGATGTGTTGATACCACGCATTCCTATGATTCCTTCAGATTTGCCGTTTAATGTTAAACGACTTCAGTTCTCCATGCGTGTTGCTTTTGCAATGATCCCTGTTTTTCGCACGGTCATTATATGTATCACGTTCACGTCTTAATAAACCAACTGCTTTGTTTGTCTATACCGCGAACTAAAATCAATCGAAGAATGTCGTATATGTAAAAGCATTTCAATAGAATAAGACGTATTATATAAGCACACAAAAATATTGAATTGTGAAAAAGATGAAATTATTAAAAAAAACATTAAAACGAAAAAGAAATTTTATTCTTTTTGATTAATTTTCTTGAGTGATTGAATTGTTTAATCGGTGAGAGAGGACATTAAAGTTACAATCTTGTTTATTTTGTGTGTATTGAAAGTAAATAAATCGTTGCATTTAATTTAAAATTCTAAAGTGTTGTGTTATTATTTTCCAAAAAAATTACTCAAAATAGCAAAACGTTTATCAAAAGGAATAAATGTAACAATATGGTTCAAATATGATTAAACTATTTCTAACATATGAATGCAACAGGACTATCATAAGACTAGATCAGACCCGTAGGACCGGACTATATTTTCAAATTCGACTAGATTTATATCAAAATATACCAGACTAGAGCTACACTATAACCAGATTATATACTATACAACTGTGTAGGGCGACTGAACTATTACACGACTATGCAAATAGTACAAAATTGTCTATTAACAAATAGTGAGCAGAATATGGTCAGCTGATGACAAGAATTATCGAACCGGGTATATAATTCTAACTCTTCGTATCGTAATAGTACTGTTCTAATTTTGTTTGATACAATCCACTGTATAGAAATCAAGGGAGACAAAATGCCAAATTGTCCTGACAATGACTTAATTATCATTAATTTGTAACAACAACAAATAAATTAAGGGAAAAAATAAACAATACAGCAGCCTACTTCACTACACTCTGTCAAACTGGGATTTCCCAATTGCTGAGCGCTGATAAGGCGCTATTTTTGATTTGCTTCATACTTTTTGCAAGTATCGGGTTTTTTCAACAAAAAGTTTGTTTTTCCATTAAGAATTTTCGTTGGTAAATTTGAGTTGTCATGCTCGACACAAAATGTGCGAACACCAATGCGTGTTCGACCGGGTCGTTCAACTGAAAACATTGAAGCTGTGAGCCACAGTATTGAAGCAGATGCAAATTAGTCAATTTCCCAACGTTTTCAACAATTGGGCTTTTCGTGATAAGATTTACATCTGCACCTGACCGTGGGCCTTAATCAGATGGCGGTCAAACCACTGTGAATGAAAAGCAACGTCATTCATGTCCTAGAAAGCCAAAAACTAATTCTAGCAACAGGTCTTTCGTAGTTGCAATTTCAGCAGTTCCAGAGCAGGGCTGCAAACCACTACTCCTTGCTGAAGAGCTGGAGACTATCCAACTCCTGTCCAGAACACATGACTAGCATGCCCACTAGATGGAGTATCATTCTACCAGGTATGTGTTATTAAAAGTGAAATGATCCTGGCCACTATAAAACAATACCTGTATGGGGCCGCAAAACCACAGCCACCACGATACTCCCGAAGGACCAACCTCAATAATCAGTCAGAGAAACAGCTAAATGCCTAAAGAGACAAATAGCGGAAACTCTGCGGGCTACTGATTCCCGTGGAACTAACGTGGAGCTTCCAGTTGACCCCTGCTGCCTTCAGGGGACTGGGCTCCCTTATACCCCCAGCAGCTCAGGTCTAGATAGTCAAGTATTCTATAAAGACCGATAAATGTGCCCCCGGAGAGGGGGGGAACTTGGGTTAATCCAAAAACACCACACGGCGAATTTTTCGTAAGGATTTGATGTTGAATATTAACAAGGTTCAACTGGTGCAGGAATTGCAGCCGGCCGACCATTCACATCGTCGTAGATTCGCTCAATTTATTTCAGACGAAGCCGATTTTCTCTTGTCAGGGTATGTCAACAAGCAAAATTGCCGCATTTCGCCTTCTGAAACTCCTAGAGCGATTATTGAGAAGCCTTTGCATGCTCAACGTGTCACTGTATGTTGCACTATGTTGGGTCTTTTTTATTTCGAAGAGGAGGTGGAAATGCGGTAACGGTCACTGGATCACGTTATAGCGAGATGTTAACAAGTCCATTTTACCTTGTTATTGACGACGTGGATATCACTGCCATGTGTTTTCAACAGAACGGTGCCACATGTCACACAGCCAATGAAACGATCAAATTATTGTAAACTAAATTTCCCCAATGCATAGTTTCATGACTATTAGCAGCAAATAGGCCAGGCAGATCGTGTGATTTAACATCACTGTATAGTTTTTTTGTGGGGCCATATTAAGGACAGAGTCTTTACGAAGCCAATAGAATTCGAGTTGATAGGCCTGTTATTCGGTTGAGTTTAATCTGTTAGTGTTAAAATCTTAAGACTATAAAGAAATACTGTGATCATTTTTTCAACTTACAAATGAAAAGGCAGCAATAAACATAACACCCAACCGCACCGAACAATATAATAAATATGTCTCCATCCACAGCCTGCATTCACATATGTAATTTATAAATAATTTCCGAAAAAAAATATTGGTAAAACAAACAACAACAATAATAATAATAAAAATTACATTTTGATTAAAATAAAAATTCTATTATTTTTTTTTTTGGCTCCTCGTTTTATTAAAGCAGATACAACAACGTTAAAAATATTAAATACAACTAAAAGTGGATTTCGTTTTGCTTGTGATAAAATATGTATGAAATCAATACATTAAACGAAATTAAATTCTATATCTGCAACAAACAATTAACTAAATGATCATTATTAATTTATAACATGATTATGAAAGCGTTAACATGAAAAGTGTTTTAGTACAACAACAAATAATAATATAATAAATTAAAGTTTTTACTGTAGTCATAAGCTTTAAAAATGAATCAAATTTTATTGTAAAATAGTTTATGTTTGTTTGTGAATCCATGGAACTGGTGACTGGTGTTCATTCATTTATTCATATACATATTCATTAGGCTATCAATTTTTGTATGATTTTGTTTAAAAAATGTCATGAAAAGAGAGACGTGATATGATTGAAAACTTTTTAACGCCACAACTGCATGCTTTGGGCTTGATCAACATATGGTATCAATAAGACGATGCCACATCTCATACAGGCAGGATTACTGTGAGACCTTTTTTCACAACAAAGGAGTATGTATACCTTTCCGGCAGACATCCTGTATATATGGTTTTAATATACATAGATACCAGTTCTTTAAAATCGAAATACATCTGCGCACGCTTTAAAAATAAGTGTGAAGAAGGTGTTAAAAGGTGTTTCCGGGATTTTGACGAATATCAGCTTATCTATTGAACCGTTACAGGGAGTCACCTGTAATTGGCACAAAGTGTGTACTGCTATATCTGATATTAGGATAAAAAAACAAATAAAGGGCGCCCCATGGATTACTTGCTGTGTCTCACTTTTTTAAACTTGTTATACGTCGTTCTGGTTCTATGAATAAAAGAAGCTGGTACGTTGAAAAAAAAAGAAAAGTAAAAGAAACACAAAGTCCAAGTCCAGCATGGTGTAGTTAACGTTCCCGACTAGCTTGATCAGGTTGGTAAGTTGCTCGACCTGTGTCCTTAACGTTTTAACATATACACTGAACCCTCCATGCTAATCAAAACCAAGAGTTCAGTTAAAATCACGATTCATATTTTCTTCCGCCCCTCGATTCGCCTTACCACATTACAAGGGATTGTCTGCATGCCCAGCTGTAATGACATGCGGGCACATTTTTCCCACCTACCCCTTTGACAGCATGGATGCCCATGATTAAACTGTGCCTTATAAATTCCCCCTTGTGATCACCTCTCCTCATCCATACTTCAGTCTAGCCTCCACCCATCTCAAATAAAAGAAATTCTAGAACCTCATGTTCAATTCAATTTATTATATATAATACATAATTGCATATGTGGAAGAAATATTATCAATAGTATGTAAATAACTAATAATAATAAGAAAGTAAATATATCAATTTTATATATTAATTATTATATTAATTATAGTTATACATGATAATTTAAATGAATTTAGGAAAGTATATAAAATGTATATGTATATAAAATATATCAGAATATATAATGTAATTCAAAACAATCTAACTTTATTAGTTTTTAATGCAATAGTGCACCTGCTTATAATTACGCTGTACTTTGTATGTTGATCGATGCTGCTGAATTTCCGCGACGCCTAATGACGGTGGGTGCACCCTGGTACAGGAAATTTGTTGGAGGATGTAGCAGTAACGATGGCGATGAATGCCCTGGTGGTGCTTAATTAGTGATGAATATTCCCCTTCTTTATTAATGCGTTACATGGAGAAATTTGTGGCAATCTTTCTTCTCTTCTGATTAATTTATAAATTAAAATAAATTCACTGTATTTTTGGTTTTTTTAATTTGCTGTTTTAAATTTTATTTAAATATATATGTTAATTTTTTAATTGTTTCTTCTTCTGTTATGTGTTTTGCTTAGATTTCATTTAGCGTTTTCGCGGGGATTTGAGGACTTTCTTTAATTTTTTTAATATACATTTCGGTTTTAAACACGAAATTTATATGTTTTACATTCATTGTTAAAATATATGAACTATTACTTTTAAATATTAATTAAGAAGTTTAGTTTCATTTTATTGTTTATGTAATTATTATTATTAATAATATTTTCCTTTTGCAATTTTATATTTTCGAAAAAGAAAGGAGTTTTTAAATGGGTAACTTTTGTTTTAACGTTACAAGGATGAGTGGACTCTACGAATCTAACGATTTACAAATAATTTATCACAAGACTCTGCACAGTTTATTTAAAAGTTTTTTCAATGATTAAAATGACAAAAAACGTAAAATTTTCCATTGAAAATTGCAAAGAAAGGTTCAAGAGACTTTTCCAATAGAGTTTTTCACCGCACTCAGTTATTTCACATTTTCCACGATATTTAAAATTTTGCAAGACCAGATGTATAAAAGAAAACCAACCGCCAACTGCCTAAAATTATCTTTTCCTTTTTTGATCGTTAAGTCCTTCTGTTTACCTATTGCGACGTGTCGTACGCTCATTGGTCAGCTTACATGGCGTCAGTATCACGCCACCTTTTCACCTGCGTGTGAAGAAGAGCGCGATAACGAAAAGGAATTAGTAAGAATCCCCTAGCCCAGTGTTGTATATCTATTCTAATTCGCCGCGGACGCGTTGCCAACCCCTAAGAAGAAGAACATACACTGCCATTCCCGTTAAATTCAAGTCCCGTAACAAACTATAATAGGTTGAGGCTATAAATTTGCGCAGAGTGTGTATAACTAGATCACTACAAAAACAAGTGTAAAAAGCTTTAATGGAAAGGTAGCCCAAAAACGTACCTTTTGGGCTACCTTTCCATTAAATTATAGAATTATCCAAATTTTTAATAGATTAAAAAATAAAATTAGAAACTGAAGTGTGTTCTAATACTGGTGGTACGCACTCCTTATGCGTGAATCCAAATCGAACTTGTTGGAATTTTTAATAATAACCTTAATATGGTAAGACGCTTTATCAAAGCATAAGTTAATATCAATTATACGCACACTTATTATAACATATAAAGAAATCGATATTTAGGAAAATCATTTGTTGCTTTCTTTAAAATTTTTCAGTAAAAGTAATAAAAAAAAAGCAAATAAAATAAAAATTCCTTAAAGAGTAAAGCGCTTTCAGATCCCTGCAACAATTTCTTTTATCATCATCACTTTAAGTTGATACAGACATATAAATATATATTTTTTTTTACCCACAAAAGACATTTTGTCAAGCCAATTGACAATAACGTTAAAATATTCTTGTTAGAAATTTCAACACAAGATTTCTATTTTCCGTTTTTCCTTTTATTACTTTTACTCCAAAAAAATGCAACTTTTATTATAGTAAGCAATTTGGGTTTTATTGTTACACATTGCACTGCTAAAGATGCCATGAAGTAAAAAGAAAATAATAAAGAAAGAATGTACAAAATGGTTACAATTTATGCAAAACATGTTGTAAGACATTTCCGTCCTTTAAAGTCAGTGTAACAAAAGATAAAAAGTTTTATATAAAATTATCTAAAACACGTTGTTAAAGGAAATGTCAGGAAAAATTGCAAAAGATATTAAATTTAATGATGGTATGAAGGAGAAATTTAATAAGTAGAAGAAAAAGATAAGATAAGCGGTATTAAATTAATAAAAATTTAATTTACATTCATTTCTAGTTCTCATCTCGAAAAGTGTAATAAAATGAAATTTTATAAATTTACATTTCTCAAAAATACAATGTGATTAAGTAAAATTATAATTATCTACTTAAAGCTTATTATAATTAAAGCTTAAAGCTTTTTCTTCAATATAATTACCCACAGATGGCTCTTTTTTTAAAAGTTTACAAAATAAAGGGAGACACATAATGAAGTAGTAATAGAGTTAATGGAAACAAACTTATAAACTCATTCATATAAAACAGTGTAAAGTTTTAAATACCTAAAAATTAGTACCACCTTAATAAAGGGTCCGCCAAATAACTTTTTATTTGTTTTAAATGCTAAAAACAAAAATCTATATATATAAAAGAAAGTGATGTTAGTTACTACGCTTATAACTCGAGAATGCCTGGACCGATTTCGGTGATTAGCACCAATTCGGACAGGTCTCCGGCCAAATAAGAAGAATACATAAGAAAATTTTGGAAAATTTCCCAAAAAAAAAATTATGAAGAAAATTCATTTTCACATACATTTTTTTTACAACGCTATCTTAACTCAAGAACCCATAAAAATACATGATTGTAAATGCTATATTGCCAGTAGATGGCGTTGTATGCACACTTGGCAGATGCAATGACATATGTTAGTAGTCAAAAAAGTCATGAAAAATGTGATTGAAGCAAAAATTTTAAAAGAAAATTATAAGGGCGATGTGTTGAAACCACGCATTCCTATGATTCCTCCAGATTTGCCGTTTGATTTTAAATGGCTTCAGTTCCCCATACCTGTTGCTTTTCAATGATCCCTGTTTTTTGCACTTTCAGTTATATGTATCACGTTCACGTGCTTTGTTTTTCAATACCGCGAACCAAAATCGATCAAAAAATGTCGAAGAAATGACTTGCAAAGCAGTCACGGGCACGCTAGTACAGAATATTTTCCAAAAATTCTTTTTTTATTTAAAAGTACAATCCTACACGATCGGTCCAAATTTTAAGCACATTATCGATTGTGTGCAGCTGTATTTCACCAATGGCTTCACGAATATTGTCCTTTAAAGCGTCAATTGTCTCTGGCTTGTCGGCGTAACACTTATCTTTGACGGCACCCCACAAATAATAGTCCAAAAGTGTCAAATCGCAGCTTCGAGGTGGCCAAACGACATCAGCTCTACGGCTGATAATGTGATCTTCAAAAATAGGGCCCAAAACATCGGCTATGCAGCACGTAGCGCCGTCCTGTTGAAACCAACTGTTGCCAATATCCTCCTCTTCAATTTTTGTGAACAAAAATTCGTTCAACACGGCCCGATAACGATCGCCATTGACTGTAACGGTCACTCCTTTCTCATTTTCGAAGAAAAATGGCTCAATTATGCCTCTGAACTAAAATCCGCACCAAACAGTGACTCGTTTTGGGTGCGTTGGCTTTTCAATGTATGCGTGCGGGTTTTCTGTGCCCCAAATGTAACAATTTTGCTTGTTTACATACCCGCCAAGATCAAAATGAGCTTCATCTGAAAACATGAATTTTTTTGCAAAATCAGCATCCTCTGTAAGTCGATCGCAGGCCCACTTAGCGAAGCAAAAACGCATTGAATGGTCACTTGACTTCAACTACTGAACCAATTGGACTTCATACCAAGGTTTTTATGCAAAATTCGTCTCCGTAATGTTCAATTGTTGAGAACGACGGTGAATTGATGTCGATGGCGCTTCATGCACACTTTCTGCCACAGCAGCAATATTCTAGGGTGTACGCACTGTTTTTGGCTTTTCACGCTTGCACGTTTGCTTCGATGAGGATGCCAGTTTCTTTCATTTTTTTACAAGATAACGAACATACGGAGCTGACGGTGCTTCTCTTTTTCCAAAATCCGTACGCAATTTTCGCACACATTCTGCAGCATTACCATGATTTTCAAAGTAATGTCGCAATATTTCCCAGCGTTGTTCAAGCGTATATACAACCATATTCGTTCAGCGGGTGGATAAAACTAATTATCTGTCAAATCAATTATGAGCTAAGTATTACCATTCACAACATAAGCACTAGTTGAAAAAAAAAACGTTAGATGGCGGACTTTTTTTATGTTTTGGTAAATTTGTAATTATACTTTGTTTGCTACATTGTTACTCTGTTTTACCGCCATTTTGGTAAACATTAGTATTGACAGTTCATATTTGGCAGTCGTGAAGTAGACACGTGAAAAATTTATTATGGAAAAATATTCGATAAACCAACATGTTTTAATCGTTAAAACATTTTATCAAAATCAATTATCGATTATTGTGACGATGAAAAAGTTACGTGAAATTTTATTGAAATTACGAGAAACAACGTACCAACAAAACAAACTATTTATTGATTTCGATGAAAGAGGGTACTGCAAGATCATCTGAAAACATTAACCTCATCAATCTGAATTCGATGCCGTCCTTAGTAGCTTGGTCTTCAAAAAATAACTTTGGCCACAATTTTCCACAAGGCCTTGCATTTGTTTTCATATAAGATTCAGTTGAAATTCTTCCACAAGACCATTTGCGCCGCCGTATATATGCCAATAGGATGTTACATCTCGCCCATAACAACCCCGATTTTCATGAAAAAAATCATAATGAGTGACGAGGCACATTTTCATTTGAAATAATAATCGGCTCTGGGGAATGGGAAACCCTCAAATTATTCAACAATCACCTTTGCATCATTGGACCTGACTTCTTTGAAAATGAAAAACGGCGTAACGATAACTATGAATAGGGAGCGATATCGTGATATGATTGGCAACTTTTGAACGCCACAACTGCATGCTTTGGGCTTGATTAACATGTGGTATCAACAACACAGTGCCACATCGCATACAGCCAGGATTTCAATGGAATTACTGCGAGATGTCTTTGCACAAAAAGTTACTTTAAGAAATGATGATGTTGATTGGCTTCCAACGTCGCCTTATATGACTGCTCCGCGTTTCTGTTTGTAGGATTATCTGAAAAGCAAGGTTTATACAAACAAACCTGAGACGCTTGAGCTACTCAAACAAAATAAACATGATAAAGTTAATGAAATGCCGCATAAAGAGAATCTAAAGAAAAATCTGCTAAAAAGGGCTTGCGTTTGTGAGACTAACAGAGGCGGACATTTATCTGATATTGTATTCCATACATAATTGCCGACATTTAATAAAACATTTATCAATATTAAGATCCATTCTCTTTTATAGTGCAGGCGGACACTCTGTAGTATGATTGAAATCCAGTTAATTTTTGATAGTAGTCCTGGTTAAAGTCCAGTCATAATATAATCATTGCCTTAGCATAGACTGATTTAAGCCTAAACGTACACTAATCATATTCTATAGCCGTTAGCAAACCGAAAAATATAGTTAAAGATATTTCATAAATTGTCAAGTTATAGCCTATTTATAGACTACTATCTGACCCATTGAAAACGAATTTGTGATATCGCAAAGAAGAAAAGCAAACAAATAAGCTCGATGCCCACCGCGACTGTTTTAAAGGCGGCAGTAATCGAGTCCATGTTACTTTGCGCCTTTCACTGTCAAGTGCCAAGGCACATTGGAGGCAGTTGGCAGCTGGCGATGAATTTATGGCGTGTGTGTATTTTTGAAGTAAACAACGCTCAATATTTACGTATACATAATATCAAAGCACAGCGCACAAAAAAATTAAATGCATTGAATGAATGATTACACGAAAATTGATTCAAGTCGATCCAGTCGTGTAGTTGCAGTGTAGTTGAATAACCTGGATACCGACTGCAGCGCCATCTGCCGGGCTGATTTGTGAACCCAAACGCATGCAAAAAAAAAAATTTATTCAGTGACATACACACGTACAGTAGAATTATATACATAAAGAAGTTTTGTATAGGAGGTACCACGCGTCTTTATCAAATCCCGCCTATATTTGCAGCAGAAGTTAAAATATGTTTACTCAACCGAAATACCAAATTCTGTTCAAATACCGTTTCAGGAGCAGAAATAATAGATTTTTAATTTGTGGTTTGTATGGAAGTTACCACGCCCTTTTTCGTATTGGACCGAATTGTAACTCTAAACCACCCGGGGCGCCACCCAAACGCATGCAAAAAATTTATGTAAATCGGTCCAGCCGTTTAGGAGGAGTTCAGTTACAGCACACGTACAATGGAATTATTAAGTTAAGTTCAGTCATAGTAAAAGTTTGTTTAAAGAGGTATAGGACTCTAAGTTGGGAACACTTTCTGAGCTGGCATCCATTTTGTCAGCAATAAAGTGATTTGTTTGGCATTTGAATAATGAATAGACTAACGCCTGAACAACGCTTTCAAAATATGCAAATTGGCTCCAAAATAAGTTTGCTGTTGATCCCGATTTTAATGAGTAATTGTTTTTGGCGATAAAGTTCACTTTTGTGTGAATGGTTACATTAATAAACAAACCTGCCGTATTTGGAGTGATTATAATCCTTAAGTGCCTGTTGAGACACCGTTACATCGAGGAAAAACTCACTGCTTTTTATGTCATGGGCTAATGGAATTTTGGTATATATTTTTTAAAAATGATATTGATCACAACGTTACAGTCAATGCTAACCGCTATAGAGCCATGATTGCTCACTTTTTCGTTTGTTATTTGAGCAACATTGGTGTTTGCAGAAGCTATGTTTTCAACAACACGACGTAACATGTCACACAGCTTGTGCCGCAATTGATTTATTGAAGAAGCTATGTGACTTCCAAGATTGTGATATTTTAACGCCGCTAGATTATTTCCTTAGGGGATATGTGAAGACGCTAATTTATACCGATAAGCTCGAAACCACTAACCATTTGGAGGACAAGATTCGACTAATTATTGCCGGCCACATATGTTGGAAAAATTCGTAGACAATTAGACCTCCAGATTGGACTACTTTCGAGTCAGCTGTGCCGGTCATAAGCCAGAAGTTATATTTAAAATTTAATGTCTGAAGATTATCTTTCACGACAATTTAATAAATTCATTTTTGTTTATCTTTATATATATTTAATTCTACTGTACGTGTGTTGTGACTGTCCTCCTAAACGGCTGGACCAATTTGCATAAATTTGCGTGGTAGCTCCCATACAAACCACAAGTTAAAAATCTATTATTTCTGCTGCTGATAATGGTATTTGAACAAAATTTGGTTCGTCGATTTGGTGTGCAATTTTTAAGTGCTGCTGAAAATATGGGCGGGATTGTACAAAGGGGCGGGGTACCCCACAAATTAATAATCAAATATTTCTGCTCCTGCTAACGGTATTTAAACAGAATTTGGTATTTCGGTTAAGTGAACATATTTCAAGTTCTGCTGCAAATATAGGCGGGATTTGATAAAGACGCGTGGTACCTTCTATACAAAACTTCTTTTTGTCTATAATTCTACTGAACGTGTGTGTGATTCGATTTACATCCGCGCCGGGCCATGAAGCCTTAATCAGATGGTGGATCAAATCACTGCAAATTTGGAACGTCATGCTCGTCCTAGGAAGCCGAAGCCATAATTCTATGCAACAGAACTTTCTAGTTGCAACTTCGATGATTCCAGAGCAGGGCTGCAAATCATCACTCCTTGCTTAAGAGTTGGAGACTTTCTAACTCCTGTCCAGAACACATGTCTAGCATGCTCACTAGACTGGATCATTCACTCAGGGTGTCATTAACAGTGAGATGATCCTGACCACCATAATAACCATTATACTTATGGGGTCGCGAAACCACAACCACCACGATACTCCCATAAAGGACCAACCTCAATAATCAGTCAGAGAACTATTAAATGTCTAAAGAGACAAATAACGGAACTCTGCGGGTCACTTATTCCCGTGGAAATAAAGTGCAGTTTCCAGCTGACCCTTGCTGACTTCAGGGGACTGGGCTCCCTTTTACCCCAGTTGCACTGTGTCTAGATAGTCGAAGTTCTATAAAGACCATATGTATGTGCCCCCGGGGGGATCTACTGAACGTGTCAATGAATAATTTTTTTTGTATGCGTTTGGGTGCCACCTTTGATGGTTTACATTCACAAACCAGCCTGGCAGATGGCGCTGCAGTCGGTATCCAGGTTATTCAACTACACTGCAACTACACGACTAGATCGATTTGTATGAACTTTTGTGTATTCATTCATTCAATGCATTTAATTTTTTTTGTGCGCTGTGTTTTAATATTATGTATAAGGTATCGCCTTTACGTAAATATTGAGCGTTGTTTACTTCAAAAATACACACACGCCATAAATTCGTCGCCAGCCGCCAACTGCCTTCAATGTGCCTTGGCGGATTACGGAGAAAGGCCCAAAGTAACATAACCTCGATTACTGCCGCCATTAAAACTGTCGCGGTGGGCATCGAGCTTATTTGCGTTTCTTCTTTGCGATCTCACAAATTCGTTCTCAATGGGTCAGCTAGTTCAATTATAAAGTTCTATATCTCTATGAAAATACCTTTTAGAAATATATGCCATTTGTAGTCTGATTAGCATGCAATCTTAGTCTGATAATAATCAATTCATTGCTCAGTTAAGGTCTAGCCACAGTGCAATTACAATCAAGGTCTTTCATTTATTCAAAGCTTAATAAAAGTCTAGTTATAGGCCTCTCAAAATCATAGGCCAGTTTTCATATAACGTGGCATCCGTGAGCATATCCACAAATTAGACTTTTAATAATCTAATTACAGTTAAATTATATTATGTTGTTGGTCTAGCCAGAGTTTATTAAAAATGTATTTCCAAGTCGTTTCATTGTATTCATTGTTCACTTACGGTCTCTTTGAATAGTACAGTTATAAGTTACTCAACCTTATTAAAAACACCATGATTAGCGATATCATAACACTATTCATACTATTGCCATAATACAGTCAGGGTCTAATAACAATCCAGTATTTTTAATCCTTCATATATGCTTAAGTTAATTATAATCCAGACAGAAACTTTTCCTAGCTCGTTCCTAGCACATTAAGAGTCACAAACCATGGTCATATGATAATTATACTCACAGAAAATATTTTGCTTCTCTTATAAATATTATTTGTTTTCAGATTAAAGCTTAAACAAATATATTTTTTTTTCACTTTATCTACGTTTTATTGTAATAAAAAATTCTTTGAAATATTTTTTTAAATCATTCATGCTTTGTGCTGACGCCATTATTTATCGCGGAAATAAACATGAATGCCTAAATGAATTTCTTAACATCCTAATTATGTTATCTAATGCTCTTGTAATGCCTACATTTTCTTACTGACTTATCAGATAATATTTTTAATTTGTATTTTGTTTGTAAAGTGATTGTTCACCTGTTGTTGTTGCTGTTGTTAAAACGTTTAATTGTTTACACATTTTTCTATTTATTAATGTAAATAATATTTGGATTTCGTGACAGTTTTTTTAAAAGATTATTTTCAACATTTTTTTTTTTTGTTTTTAAAAAATTATTTTCTATGAAATTTTCAAAAGCACGTATAATGCCTAATTTGTTGTTGTTGTTTTTGTTGTTTTTTTTCGCTAAGTTATTTCTGTTACGTTTATTTATCTCAACATATTCTTAAGCCTATAACAATGTTGATAAATACCAGGACACGTGCCATTTTATGGCAATACATCTTACTGACAACATCTCAACGGTGTTTATGTATGGGTCTGTGTGCAACGCGCGTGTGTGTGTGTGTGTATTTATTCGTGTTTGTGTTTCCTTCGAAATTCATTGTTCTTAAAAAAGAAACGAAAATGTAAAAGGCTTTTCTTCTGAAACATTTCAATATTGAAGTCATAGCAGTGGCATGTAAAAATATAGCAGAGACTTTTGTATAACATTCTTGTTTAAGTTTAACTGTACTTAATTATACTTTACAAAATTATAAATTTTTATGTTGCTGGAAGTGTTATATATTTTTATATATTTCTTATGTTTAAGAAAATAATTGTGTTTAAGAAGTAATTGTGAATTAAGTTTTTATTTACAAGATTTTGTTTACAGATTGTTCCATTAAAAATATGTTTAAAGTTAAAAATTGATATCTGGCAACTGTCCACCTCGACCACGCTGACAGACGTCGATTCTTTCATTAAAGTTTTTAACCATTTTTGGCAAAATGTCGGTCCTATTTCTTTAATCACATCACGGATTTTGAGTTTCAAGGCTGAAATCGATTCGATTTGCTCCGTATAGAGTCTGTCCTTAACATAGCCCTACAAAAAATCACAAAAAATATTAAAGTGGTGTTAAATCACACGAACTGGCTGGCCACTTAACTGCTGATTGTCGTGAAATTATACGATCGGCAATAAATTGATCGTTTCATTGGCTGTATGACATATGGCATGTCAGTGATATCTACATAGTCAATAATAGGCTAAAACAATCCAGTGGTGTTAAATCACACGATCTGGCTTTGGTTTGCAGTAAATTGATCATTTCATAGACTGTGTGACATGTGGCACCGTTCTGTTGAAACCACACATCAGTGATATCCTCGTCGTCAATAACAGGCCAAAATTGAGTGTTTTACCATTCCGCGAAAGCGTGATCCATTGACCGCTGACGCATTTGCAGCCTCATCCTTGAAAAAAAACGGCCCAATCATGTCTCCAAACCTATGCGCACCATACAGTAACAAGTTGAACATATTGTTACGGATGTGTCTTGCTTAAGTTTTAAAATAAAATAATTAAGCAATAAAGCGAACTACTGGGTATGTTGTTTACGAACTGCGTGATTTGCCAAAAAAACTTATGATACAACAACAAAATTTCTAATTACAAACTGCATAAAAATTTTGTACACGCGAACAACAACAATGTGGTATGCTGTTCACTAACTGCGTGGCATGCAAGGCAAAAAACAAATTTCTGTTTACTAACTGCGTAGAAATTTTATACACGCAAGACAACAACAAACATGCATGCTGTTTACCATCTGCGTAGTTTTCTAAGAAACCTTTTCTACAAAACATAACAAAAACTATCTCAAAATAAATTCCAAGAAGAAACTTTATCAGTATAAAAACCAAAACACAAAAATAAACGCAGACATACTGGCGCCAATACATTGAATAAACAACATACAACAACAAAATGTGATACAAAGGGAGTAGAAGATTCTAAAATTTTCTAGACTTTTAATGGACAAATATCAAAGCGCATCGTCTGAGTGGATAGTCAGTCAGTGTAAAAATAAGCAATGTGCAGTAAAGACGTGCATAAGTAAATTGTTCTGTAGTGTTAACTTTGTATAGTTAAAGTAAATAAAATTGGTATTAATTTAATAACTCTAAAAACTGGTGTTATTTGTTTTGCTATAAAGAACTCACAACAAAATGTTTATAAAAGGTATAAACGTAACAATATAAAGGCTTCTCAGTAATTGCTCTAGAAATTTAAGAAGCTCAAATGCGGCAATTTTGCATGTTGACAGACCCTGGCAAGTGAAAATCGGCTTTGTCTGAAAAAATGATTTTTTTAGAAAAACCAGTCGGTTGATCCTGCATGAATTGAGCAAATCTACGGCGATTTAAATGGTCGGTCGGCTTCAATTTCTGCACCATTTGAACCTTATAAGTCTTCAAAGTCAAATTCTTACGCAAAATTCAATTCTTAATAGCGTTCTCAGAGGAACAGTTATGCTGTCTGAAAATATAACAAATTGTACGAATTAAAATCCCAATGAGAATCGTTCTCCAGCAAACCCAATAGTTGACATGCTTCTCGATATGTGTGGCATTGGTGGCCATTCACAGTTTTCAAATACGCAAATGATTTTGTTCCACGTACATTTACCAACAGCAGTCGCAAATAAAAACATTCATCATTTCTAGGATGAACAGTACACGTGCGACCTAGCGCACGGCGCCCTCTACTTATAATGAAACGTACTTATTTTTGTGAGGGATACTCACACACCACGTACTGGTGCCGTTGTAGTACATGCTATATATCAGAGATGGCGCTGTATGTGAAAAATGCTTTTCCCTGTTTTCCTGTTTTTGTCTTGACATTTTTTTTTCCTGAATTTTCTTTGTTATAAACCTCGCGGAGCCCGAGACCTTTTTAACGAATGTAAAACCGTGGAAATCGGTTCGTGCGTTCTGAAGTTATAGCGTCAGGAAGGAAAACCCAACTTAATTTTATATTGTAGATATAGACCTATTGGAGGAATTTTGTTTTTCTCTTCGTGTCACATAAGTTTTCTCTTCGTTAAAGTGCTATTATAGTCCTTTCCCCTAAAACTTGGTTGTTGTTATTATGATTATAAATTTAAAATTTTGCGTAAATTTTTACTCTCTGCTGTTCTTTTAAATAATCATTTCGTTAACGCTATTGTTCATAATCAAAGGCACGTAAAACAGTAACATATTTACTACGAAACATTTAATACTTAAGTATCAGTTATGTCGCAGTATTTTATATGTTAAGCCAACAAATGTATTGTCGTAATAATAAATTATAATTTATGAGCAAATCAACAATGAGAAAAATCTCTTAATGATCTGAATGCTCTGAATGAATTAAATGATAAAAAAGAAATCTTAAATTCATAAAGATTTCTCTGGCGACACATAAAGGCGTTGGATAAGTACTAAACAAATAACTATATTAGAGGAGAATTTAACTAACCCGAATAAATTGAAGGTCTCAAATATTAGCTGGGATAAATAAATTATTAAAAGTTTTTCTTGGAGTTTAAAATATAAAAAACGAAATTGCAATATTTTATTTTGTATTTTAATACTTTTATTGCTTTCACCTTAAAATATTTAAATTAAAACAAAATCTTATTAAAGTTATTAGATAAGTTCTATCTAGATAGTGGGTAAATGATGCTCACTTCGGGGAAATAACGTAGAGTTTTTATTGAGTGGCTGTAATTTAACATAATCTTGATTATGTTGATGATGCTGATGATGGTGATTGGAGGGCAATAAAGGAAGTGAGGTATTTGAAGCCTGAAAAAACAAACAAAATAATGATCTCTTTATTTCATAATTTATATAAAATAAATTTTATTTATTTACGTTTTCACAAATTTTTTATTTACCTTTGATTTATCTCGATTTGCAATTGCTGCAGCTAGTGCTGCTGCTTGTGATGTTTGCAATAGTGATTGTTGCGCTTGTTGCTGCTGTTGTAAATGATGCTGCTGCAATATATGTTGTTGAATTAACTGTTGCTGTTGTCGAAGATTGGCTGATTCTAAATTGCTTAGACTTTCCAGTTCACGTTGTTTGGCAATATAGTCATCAAAGTAGGAGTGCTTAGTAAGTTTTTCACAAGACCAACGTTTGGCCGGATCCTTATCCAAACATTTCTATAAAAGCAAGTGATAAATAAAAATTTAAATATCACTACACTATAAATTCTATTATCATTTATATAAGTTCAAACTAATGTTGAGACTAGAACTTAAGTGAGACATTCTTCACATGTAAATATTGTAGTCATCTTGTTTTATACATACTAAGCTATTACTAATTTATCTTCTTTATTATTACTTAATATTGTTAAGAAAATTATTACCTTTAGCTCAGTCTGTTTTAATCAAAATGCCAAAGAAAAGTCATGTGAGATATTTCTCACTTGTTACAGAAACGAGTTAGTTATAGAAAGAAAATTAGAAAACCGAATATTTTTACAAACAATACGAACTGATGAATAGCTCACTGATATACTGAAGGATATCTGTAATTTAGAAATAATCAAAAGTTACATATCACGACAATGTTTACTGGGAATGCCGGCAATTAGGAAGTCTCACAAAGCGAAACGAATAGCAACAATTCAAAAAGAAGATAAAAGAGAGCGAAAATTTATTAAATGTAGAGATCACGATAATTCCGCTCATCACTGCGAGGATTAAAAAATACCCCAAGAGGTCTGTCTTCTTTCTTTAATTATAATGAGCTACATCACATAGTATACTTTACAATCTTAAAGATTTTAGACAACATAAGAATAAATTTTGTAGAAAATAAATATAATTTTTAAAATTAAAACCGATTGCAGGTCCTGAATATAAAAAAGAAAAGAAATTGTTGGCTGGAAAGTAGTTCTCAAAGTATTTTATTTGAAAACTTTTTGGCAACTGAAAATCGAGAAGGGATTGGGAGAAGAATACTGTACTACAATATTATAAAATTTTAGCGGAAGTTCTCTTAAATGTCATAAAAATTCATGAATTTATTGAGGACTTTCATTAGTCTGATTGGTAGCATGAAAGTGAGTTATGTAGCAATGTGACCCCAGTAATTAAATAATCTTCTGTATACTGATTGCCCTTTCAGCACTTTTCGCTGCTTAGTCATAAGTTGTTTTCTTATCATAAAGTGTTATATGATCCTGTGATCTTTGTGGTAATGTTAGTTTATGATAGATATTCACTGCTGTTTTTTTAAATATAGCTGATCATAAAGTCTCGCTCTAACCAGTTTGCAGTGATATTTTTGATAGATATGCACCTGGGTGAGAGTATTACCAATAAGACATTAAGTGATAAGATTTACATCTGCACCTGGCAGTTAGCCTTAATCAGATAGTGGTCATACCACTGGGAATGAAAAACGACGTCATTCATGCCCTAGGAAGTCGAAGACTAATTCTAGCAACAGGTCTTTCCTAGTTGCAACTTTGATGATTCCAGAGCAGGGCTGCAAACCACCACTCCTTGCTGAAGAGCTGGAGACTATCCAACTCCTGTCCAGAACACATGTCCAGCATACTCATTGGATCTAGGATCATTCCACCAGGTAGGTGTTGTTAAAAGTGAAATGATCCTGTTCACCATATAAAAACTGACCTGTCTGTTATGGGGCCACGAAACTACAACCACCACGATACTCCCAAAGGGCCAACCTCAATAATCAGTCAGAGAAACAGTGCGTGATTTGATTTACATCTGCACCGACTAAATAGTCATAATGGTGGTCAAACCACTTGGTTGATTGGACATCAACCACGCCCTAGAAGGTCATCGAATACGTATATCCTCCGGTCACTTCTAGTAGCAATTTCGAAAGCCCGAAGTAGGCCGCAGCCTTCACTCCTTGCTAAAGAGTTGGAGACTTTCCAACTCCTGGTCCAGAACGCATGAAGCTCTTTTTTATTAAGAACACGACACCATTCATACTCACTGGACCTGAACCATTCATTGTGTTAATTTGAATGATCCGACCCACAAACTCTCACGAGGGTCCAAAACCACAACCACCACGATATTTCCATATAGGGGCCAACCTCAATAACCAGTCAGAGCACATCATTGCCTAAAGAGAACAAATAGTGTACTCTGCGATCGTACTGATTCCCGTGGAAATATGTGGATTGTCCAGGTGACTCCTACTAGCCTTTGAGGGGCTTGGGCTAACTTTTACCCCGTAAGACACCAGTCTAAATGGAATAGTAGGTTCCAAAAAGACTATCATGTGCACCCGGGGGGAAGTCAGAGAAACAGCTAAATGTCTAGAGAGACAAATAGCGGAAACTCTGCGGGCTACTGATTCCCGTGGAAATAACGTGGAGTTTCCAGTTAACCCCTGCTGCCTTCAGGGGACTGGGCTCCCTTATACCCCCAGTTGCACAGGTTTAGATAGTCGAGCGTTCTATAAAGACCATAAATGTGCCCCCGAGGGGGATTACCAATAAGACAATGATCCAGCTTAAGACACTTAGAATGCATTCAAATACTACATGCGTGGCAATTCTTTAAAATGTATTGCACGTGGTTGCCTCTCGCATAGTCATAAGAAATGCGGATCCCAACAATTTCGGACTCGTGACATGATATAATAGGAATTATTGCCCCACTATTTTAAGAGTCTATTAAACTCTATGACTCTATGAGTCAAACCGAACATTTCCATCTATAGGGCCCGCAATCCACACTATTTCAACTAGTGCTTATTTCGTGAATGGTAACACTTAACTCATATTTTATTTGACAGATAATTAGTTTTATCCTTCCGCTGAACGAATATGGTTGTGTATACGTTTGAACAATGCTGAGAAATATTGCGGCATTACTTTGAAAATCATGGTAATATTGCAGAATGTGTGCAAAGATTGCGTACGGATTTTGGAAGAAGAGAAGCACCGTCAGCTCCGTATGTTTATTATGTTGTGAAAAAGGCGAAAGAAACTGTCTCCTCATCGATAAACCAAAGCGTGAAAAGCCAAAAACAGTGCATACAGTGCAGAAAGTGTGCGTGAAGCGCCATCAACATCAATTCACCGTCGTTCCCAACAATTGATCATTTCAGAGACATCATTGAGATGAATTTTGCATAATGACTTTGGTATGACGCCATACAAAGGCCAATTGATTCAGGAGTTTATAGCATTTAAAAAAAAAAAACAAAAAAGTTAGTTGGCGGACCCTATATTAAACGGACATATATGTTTGTTTTCCAAAGGTAAACGATGAGACAAGTTCAGTTTCAGAGAATATATATCTCCAACTTCTCATCCAATTATACGTTTGTACTCTTTGTGCTCATCTCCATTTACACGTGTTTCATTGGCTTTTATCTCATCCTAATGTCCTCGCGCACCAAGTTAATAATGCTCTCGTGATTGGTGTTAGAACTAGAGCAATGCAATCTAATCCTAAATGTAGTTTTAATTATATTAACGATTGCGACTTCAGCATTGTTTCCAATCTATAATCTTTGTACTGATGTGTATTTAACAGACCTTTGTAATACAACCACGATCTTGAAGTATTCGTATCCTTATTTTAATTAAAATATGAAATATCGGACTTTTCAACAAGAAGTTTATTTTTCAATTGAGGCAACACCAACAATATGAGAGTTTTGACATTTAGTTTTTTCGACGTATTCGTAGTAGATGCATTGGCAACTGTTACAATCAATTCAATTTCGTAGGAAAATTGCATTAAAATAAGTAAAATCCGCTATGTAAATGGTGGTTCTGTTAAAGTTACATTTCCTAAAATTTGTGATATTTTCGGACAACATAATCGTCCTTCTGAGACCGTTATAAGGAATTTGGTCATTATCTTTCATTCGAAAGGCTCGATGCAAAATATGCGAACACCAACGCGTGTTCGATCGGGACGTTCAACTGAAAACATCGCAGCCGTGACCCATAGTGTTGAAGCAGATCGAAATTTGTCCGTTCCTCTCCTAAGTGCTATCAAAAATCGGGGTTATCCAAAACCATCCCATAGAAAATTTTGCGTAAGAATTTGACTTTGGAGCCTTACAAGGTTCAACTGATGCAAGAATTGAAGCCGACCGACCATTCACGTCGCCGTAAATTAGCTCAAATCATTCAGGAACAACGAAGCCTATTTTCACTTCTTACGGTATGTCAATAAGCGAAATTGCCGCATTTGGGCTTCTGAAAATCCTAGAGCGATTATTGACAAGCCTTTGCATGCTCAACGTGTCCTTGTATGGTGTGCTATGTGGTCTGGAGGCGTGATTGGGCCGTTTTTTTTTTCGAAGATGAGGCTGGAAATGCAGTAGCGCTCAATGGATCAGTTATCGCGAGATGCTAACAATTTTTTTTTGGCCTATTATTGTTGTAGTTTTAACAGGACGGTGCCACATGTCATACGGTCCATTAAACGATAAATTTATTGCGAAACGTATTTCCCGATCGCATAATTTCACAACAATCAGCAGTTAAGTGGCCAGCCTCGTGGGTATCACTGCATTTGGTTTCAACAGGACGGTGCCACATGTCACTCAGCCCATGAAACGATTAATTTATTGTGAACCAAACTTGTCGATCACGACAATCAGCAGCTAAATGGACAGACAGATCGTGTGATTTAACACCACTGGATTATTTTTTTGTGGGGTTATGTTAACGACAGAGTTTGTACGGATCCAATCTAATTGATTACAGCCTTAAAACCCTAAATCCGTGATGTGATTAAAGAAATATGATCGCCACTTTGCCAAAAAGTGATTAAAAACTTTGATGAAAGAATCGATTTCTGTGAACGTGGTCGTGGTGAACATTTGCCAGATATTATTTTTCAATCATAATTGCCGAACTTTGCTCCTCCTAATACAATAAAATTTTGAATTGTCTAAATAAAAAATTTAGGTTTTGTTTTGTTTTAGAAAGCAAACTTCTTAAAAAACCCTGTATATCCATATCATTTTTAACGCACAATAACTTTTAAGTCGCACAGGCTTTTGAGAACAGAAGAAAATAATCATCATTCTAATAAAGAAAATCTTAAAGAAAGGAAAGTGGAATCAGAAAACTAAACTAAACAGATTTCCGCAATTGAAGCAAATAAAATAACTCTGTTAGAAACAATTTCATACACCACCAATGCAAGTAGCGGCCATTTGATATGGTTAAATTATTTTCTTAAGATACGTTATATTTTTTATATATAAAATTTTACCTTTAAAAAATCTATTGTTAAAGGATTTTGTAAAGATTTTGCTGGCATTTTCTCCTCTAATGGCTCTAAATTAGGTGGCACTGGTAAGGTGATGCCCTGTGTATATGAAGAAAAAAAAATAAATCAAATTAAAAGAAAATGTTTCCTTTTATATTTTTTTACATTAAATGGCAAACCTTAAAGTATTCATTTTGACCAAATATCTGTATGTGTCGTGGCAGTAGGTCACCTAAAGTTTTACGTATCAAATATAATTGATCCACATCACTGCGTCCAGGCCATAATGCTTCGCCACGTACCAGCTCAGCAAATAGACAACCTATAGCCCATACATCCACGGGGGTACCATATTGTGTATCACCCACTAAAAGTTCTGGTGCACGATACCAACGTGTAGCAACATAGTCTGTGTAATTTTCACCAGGACCTGTTTGTTTAAAAAAAAAATGAAAATTCAAAATTTTCACTCGAGTAAGGAGTCTATAAAAGATTGAGTGTGGGTGTGTGTGTGTATGTTGTGTGCCTATGAGGATTTGGATAAATGCAACTTTGTAGCATGATTATGTTTTGCCTTTGTTTTGTTGTTGTTATTGCAGTTGTTGCATTGTTTGTATGTGAACGTGATGTTTTTATAATTCAACTTTGATGTTGGTCGAGTGTTTTTATTCTACTACTCACTTAACATACGAGCAAAACCAAAGTCACACAATTTCACTTGTCCTTGCGCTGTCAACAATATATTTTCGGGTTTGATGTCACGATGCAGGCAACCTTGTTTGTGGCAATAGGCAACTCCTAGCAGTGTTTGATAGACAATTTGTTTCGTTAAATTTTCTGGGCAGCCCTGAGGATGTCGTTCCAATTCATGCAACACCGTCAGTTCGCAAAATTCAAATACCAAATGCAAACGTCGCTTGCGGCGAAATACCTCAAGTAATGAAACCAAATTTGGATGTTTAAGATTCTAAGCAAATAAAGCAAAAAAATGAAAAATTATAAAACTGTAAAAGTTGACACACAAATTTAAAGGGAATTTAATTTCTAGATTTCAGTTACTTCAGGATGTAAAATTGATTTTAGTTGTTGTATATTAAATTAAATGCTAAATAAATATTTTTTACCTTGAGCAAACGAATCTCTCTTAAAGCTATTTTTCTTATGGCAGGATCATCTTCAGATTCTACAAATCGTTTAACAGCAACCAATTGGCCCGTTTCACGATCACGACATTTGTAAACGACACCATAAGAGCCCTCACCCAAACGACTTAATTTTTCATAACGATCCATTTTACTGCTGCCCTGAGGTCTACGAGTAAAAATAATATTTTTTTTGTTTAATTTAAAAACAAAAAATAATTAAAATTAATTAATAAGTAAAAAAAAAATTACCTGAAACTTAAACATTGACCTCTTACCAAATTGGCACGTTTCATAACCGGTGATTTCGATGCTTAAGCTTACGTTTTGTTACAATTGTATTTACAAGTGTGTCTGTGTAAGTGTGGGTGTGTGTTATATCCTTGTATTTCTTTTGTTATAAATTTATATACAATTAAATTTTTATTTAGTTTTTTTTTTTGTTTTAAGAATTTGCATTTAATTTGATATTTACACTATACATTTCAAAAGTGAAGTCAAGTGTAGATTTATAATTTTTTATTCAGTTTTTATGAGTCAATGAAGGGGGAGGGGAGTTATTTTAATGAAAAATAGAAAGAAAATATGAGAGAAATAAAAATTTTAATTAGATTTTAGCAAATTATTTATAAAATATTGACTGGCATAAATTGCTAATTATCCTTTATGTATAAAATGTGCCCAAAGGTGCAGAAAAAGTATCGGTTAAGCGAAGAGGTAAAAATTGCTCTCGTGATATTGTAAATAAAATGTATTAAAGTACCATAAATTGGCCTGCAAGTCTGCTATAAAATCTTTAGTAATTAAAACAAATAAAATTTCTCATCTCACTAATATCAGCAACCCGACGACAAATGATAGTCAAAGTCAAGCTACAGACTCTTAAAAATTTGTGGGTTAAGCTATGGCCCTATCACGATAGTGGGTAATTGAATAAACTCAATCTTTTCTAATGGGGTAGTGTTTGTGGACATTCGATTTGAACTTTCCTACATTGAAAGTGACAGGAAAGACCAATAGAGGGAGGTTATTCCTTCTACGGATTGTCTTGCTAAAAAAACGAATTTTCCCTGTAATGCGTAGTGCGAAACACTGATCAATCAACCACAAATAGATGCGCTCTCAATGAAAATCGAGTTAAAAGCGAACACGCACGAGTAACGGGAACAAGTTCCCTAATTTCATTAGAGCACTTAGCATTGTAGTAACGATAAAACGGTGAAATAAATTCCACATTGCATCGATGCTCTAGGGAATCAATAGAGTTGGATACCCCACCGTCCTCTTGGCCCTTTCCTGTACGCGCTCGAGCATCTTTAAAATAGACTTTGGGGCGCCGGCCCATACATGAGAGTTTTAGTAAATTTTTGGACATTTATAGGTGGTATAGATAATATGAAGATCGCATGGAGTGAAGTATCTCTTATACTGTCCTCCCGGGGCCACATTTAACGATCTTTATAGAATACTTGACTATCTAGACCTGTGCAACTGGGGGAAAAAGGGAGTCCAGTCCCCTGAAGGCAGCAGGGGTCAACTGGGAACTCCACGTTATTTCCACGGGATTCAGTGAGCTCGCAGAGTTCCTCTATTTGTCTCTTTAGACAGTTAGCTGTTCTCTGGCTGGTTATTGAGGTTGGCCCCTATATGGAAGTATCGTGGTGGTTGTGGTTTCGCGGCCCCATATCAGTTTTGTTGTTTAATATGGTGGCCAGGATCATCTCGCCATTAATAACACCCTAGGTGAATGATCCAGTCCAGTGAGCATGCTAGACATGTGTTCTGGACAGGAGTTGGATAGTATCCAGCTCTTCAGCAAGGAGTGGTGGTTTGCAGCCCTGCTCTGGAATCATTGAAATTGCTACTAGGAAGGACCTGTTGCTAGAATTAGACTTCGGCCTCCTGGGGTGTGAGTGGCGCTGCTTTTCACTCACAGTGGTCTGACCACTATCTGATTAAGGCTCACTGCCAGGCGCAGATGTAAATCATATCAGGAAATCGCTTACGCTGTTTATGAAAACCGAGACACTTGAAAGCTTCTTTTGAAACCTGAAAAATGTGCTTAGTCCATCAAACATCACACTGAATTTTCATAGCAAAAACATCAAGAGCTTCCGATTCCTCTATATCACCCATAGTAACAGATGCATCATTATTTCCGAACATTTATGCGTAAGCAAGCAACATTGCGTCTTACGGACATTAAAATCGACTCTATTCATACGACCCCATTCTGAGGTTGTTGCGAAATCGTGATTGAGCCTATTATTCATGTTCCGAGATTGTTGATGAGATTGTTGTGAGATCATGATTGAGCGTATTATTCATGTTCCGCCTAATTGGTTAAGTCTATTACTAAGTGAATACAAATGACAAATGGTGATGTCATCTGCGAAAGAGTAGATAGAGTTGTAAGTTTGATAAAGAAGGTCATTTAGAAAAATAACATCCTTGCGGTGTAAATGAATCAATCTGAATCAATCTTGAACTCGTCTATGAAATCCCATCTATAACAACTGGTAAAGTGTGATTCGTTTTACATCCGCACCTGGCTATGTAGCCTTAATCAGATGGTGGACAAACCGTAATTGTATAATTTGGAACGTCATACATGCGTCCTAGATAGCCGAAGGCATAATTCTAAGCAACAGAACCATTTAGTTGCAACTTTAGTGATTCCAGGGCAGGGCTGCAAACCATCATACCTTGCTAAAGAGTTGGAGACTTTCCAACTTCTGTCCAGAACACATGTCTAGCATGCTCACTGGACTGGATTATTCACTTTGCGTGTCATTATCAGTGAGATGATCCTGGCCACCATAAGAACCATTAAAACTGTTATGGGGCCGCGAAACCACAACCACCACGTTACTCCCATATAGGGGCCAACCTCAATGATCAGTCAGAGAACTATTAAATGTCTAAAGAGACAAATAATGAACTCTGCGGCTCACTGATCCCCGTGAAAATAAAGTGGAGCTTCCAGTTGACTCCCTGCCTGTCTTCAGGGGACTGGGCTCCCTTTTTCCCCCAATTGCACAGATCTAGATAGCTGTTACGTACTATAAAGACCATAAATGTGGCCCCGGGGGGTAAACAACTGGTATAGTGCGATTCCAGAGAATACTCTATATGAATCTGGAGAAATTATCACCGACACCAAAAACAAGAAGTTTTGACTGAAGGGCATCATGCCATACTTTATCAAACGCCTTGGAAATATTTAGAACCACACCCTTACTTTCTCTGAAATGATGTATAGAGTTGCGCCATTGTTCCGATAGGAAAGAAAGCAAGTCACGCGAAGAATACCCCCTACCATACTGTCGGTTGCTAAGTAAGCTATTGGCTTCCAGGTACCTCACAAGATGCAAATTAATCATCTTTTTGTCACTTTAGAAAGCACACCTCTTGTTAAAAATTCCTTAAACCGAAAGGATCGATAGGCCGAGCTTTTGTTGTCCCTGTGTGTACTGAGCACCGAGATCAAGTCGACATTTGTCCTTTTGCTCTGTGTGCGGTTTCTGTCCGCACTGAGCTGACCTTGGGACACCTCCGTTATTATTTGAGATATGTACCGCCCCAGTCAAAATCCCTACCTGGCATTGTCCTTGAATTGGATCATACCCGAGTATTGGGAGTTATACCAAATTTTGAATATTAACAGTGACACCGAAATGCCATTATCTTATCATAACTTGTTTACAATTATATAACAAACTCTTAGTGCTTTGATCAAGAAGCTTGCATTATAACCCAATACCATAAGATATATAAATATACCCGTATAATGGCTAAAAAATGATACACGTTCCACTTGATCAAGTAAGTAACTGGGCGGTAATTTTTAGGGATGTTAGCCTTACTTTTTTTGGAGATTGGCGTTACATCAGCAACCTTCTAATGCTTTCGAATTTCGCCGGCATGACACAACATGCTGAAAATTGTTGAGAAAAATATGTGCTAATTTTAATGAATTATATCAATTTATTGATTATTCTTTAAGTTTAAATGTAATTACAGGAAAGTTTGTAATTTCTTTTTAATTAAAAAGCAATAACGGTACTCAAGTGGTATTGCAACATAGCAAGTGCAAAATGTCGTTGCGTTTTTATTGCACACCAACAACAAAATACACAGACTTGCACTTGCTACACTATTGCGATTTTGCTAGACTAAAAATGGTATAGCTTTTTTCGTATTTTGTGTTGCAATACTATAATTAGTGATGCCAATTTAAATTTACTGGTGTTTTTACTAATAAAATCGCCCTATTAAATTAAAAAAACAACAAGATTGGCACCACTAACATCCACAGCTGACAATATAAATAAACAAGATGGAAAAAATTAATTTAAACATGAAAGAATTAAAAAAAGAAAAAACAAACAAGAAATGGACACCTGCAGAAATAAAGTCCATTCTAAATTATTTGGAAGATGTCGAAAACATAGAGGTACATACATATGTATGTGTAAAAAAAAACTAATATAATATTTTTAAACTTTATGCATTTAGGTACCAACTGCACAAATATTTTACAAAAAATTAATTGAAAAATGTTATATTGACGCCAGCTGGGACCTTATAAGATGGAAAGTAAGATACCTGAAAAGAACTTACAAAAAGGCTGGCGTAACTCAACTGGAGCAGGCTTACTAGAAGGCGACACAGGAATAGAGAGCCTAGAAGGTAATTTTAGTGTGTTTGTAAAATGTGACAAAATAAATAATAAGTACATAATTTTTTTTAAAACATTTTATTTCTTTTAGCAAAAGTTTTGAAAATGTGTCCGAACTACAACCAGTTATGCAGAATTTTTGGAGAAAAGAAACAATCGCAGATGGCATATGAAATTTTGGATACTGGAGAGCTCACACAAATGGAGTTAAACAGTACAGAGTCGTCAGGTGTTTTAGGTGTGGAAGAAAATTTGTGTTGTCAGACTGAGATTGATTTTGAAAGTGCAATAGAAGATTCACCTGGAGGTGGTGCAAACACAACAAGTACAGATAAAGAAGGTTCAAAAAAAGCCAAAGAATTTTTAGAAAAAATTAAAAAATCAGTGCCAAAATCATCTTCAGCGTACCTAGCTACCTTTCAAATCGAAAGAACGGCTTTATTCAAAATGAAATTCGAATGGGAAAAAGAAAGTCACGACGTAGAAGTTGCTATAAGTAGAAAAAGGTTGGCTTTAGAAGAAAAAAAAAAACAAACGAGGAACTGGAAATCAGCAAAAAAAGGGTAGCATTAGAAGAAGTAAAAAGTAGTACAGAAATGGATCTCATGAAAAAAGAATTGGATCTAAAAATAAGAAAAATTGAAAGTGATGAAAGGCTAAGAAAATTGGAGATAGAAAAAGACGAAAGATTAAAGAGATTCGAAATTGAAATGAAGTATAAACAAACAAACAACTAACGCCACAAACTAAAAAATGTATTGTCTCTATTTACAGGAATGAATTAGTTGTTGTTTTTATGGCTTTCATAAAGCTTTATAAAATTGTTATTACATGTTTTTTTATGTATTTTATAAATTTTTATGTTTAAAAAATTGAAGTTAATAAATAATAAATAAATAATGACAATCAGTTGTTAGTTAAAATGCAATAATTGTAAAACGAAGCTCACGAATGATGACAAAAACGTAGCAAAAGCAAACAGTTGCAATACAAAATCGCACCTATTTTTGAGTACCGCTAATATGTTTTTGCTTTGTAATTAATTTTTATATACGTGAATAAGGGTGTTTTTCAAGTCTATAAAGCGTTATTATGTTGACTATTATATAAATAAATAAATAAATATTAGTCACTATCAAACTATAGATAGCAATATCATTTCTTATAAGTTTGTGGTTGTAGGTCTCACAGTCCACCATAATAGCTGAATTATAGCCGAGGCAAAGTTAAGTTATATTCAAGCCATAGTTTAACTGTGAAAATTCAATACTCTTATTGATATTTCTTGTTTTTTTATGATATATAACGACCTTGTTTGAAGGTCGTAGCGTGTTGTTTTATTATTGTATTTAACTTCAAATAATTAAAAAAAAACTATTAATATTATATTTAAAATTAAGTGTGTGCTTGTATAAAGTGTACTATTTACAATTAAAAACAAAAATTACACAAAATTTAAAATACACACTGGAAGCCATTTATTTATTTGTTAAACACCATTTTTAAAATTCGTAACTTTTCATACAACACCTCAAAAGTTTTATTTTAAAATTATTTTTTTTATATTTTAATATTATTAAATGCTTTAAAGTCTTTAACAATCGCCACTTATAGTTTGTTTGATTCTTTTTTAATTATAATACAACTTTTTCAAATAGCCAATTACTAGAGGACAAAATTTCCTTTAACACCGGTGTATTTGTTGTTCTCTTAATTATGATTTGTTTATTTGAAACTTGTATTTCTTAATCATAAAAGAAAAGTAGACTTAAACAAAAAAAAAATATTTTAATACTGTTTTAAGCAAAAAACAACCCTTTAAAGAAAAACTAAAACTGAGAGTAATAATCAGAAAAAAGAGTCCTTTAGAAATAATAGCTTATTTTTAATACATAAGAAAACTAGTGCCCTTATATACGCATATAAACAAACAAACAAACAAACAAACATTCATACATATTCAAACAACAAAAAAGAAAATGTCATAGCAATCAAAGCTGCCACAACATTCAAACCGCAACACAACAGTAATGCAAACAAATATTAACAATAAAAAAAAAAACAAAAAAACAAAAAGTGTGGGCAACCAAACATACACACATAGAAACTTAATTCTTAGGATAAGAATATTAAAACTTGTACACAAATACATACACACACAACCATATACATATGTAAAATGTTAGAAAACCTAATACATATATATGAAAAACAAAAATAGAAATGGAAAAAAGAAAAAGTTTCTACTATTAAGTGTTGCCGTTTTGACAAAATTTGTTTAAGAATTTTAATTTATTTTTGCATACCAAAGAAGAAGGAAGCATATGTATAATTGCTTGGAAGCTTTGTGTTTTTTGGTTTCCTACTAACTTCCAGCTTTATCAACTCTAACACAAATATTTGCAGCAGGCATTTGCTGATAGCAGGATACTTAAATCCATTAACATAATAGAGGTTTTTCAACAAGAAGTTTGTTTTTCAATTCTGGCAACACCAACATTTAGTGTTTTAACTTATTAGAAGTAGAGGCATTGGCAATTGTTACAATGAATTTAATTTCGCCCAAAAATCGCATTAAAATATTTCAAATCCGCTATCAAAATGGTGGTTCTGTTAAAGTTACATTTTGTAAAATTCGTGATATTTTTGGACAACATATTCGTTCTTCTGACACCATTTTTAAGAATTTGATCATTAAATTTGAGTCGACACGCTCAATATAAAATGTGCGAACACCAACGCGTGTTCGACGGGATCACTCAATTGAAAACATCGCTGCTGTAAGCCACTGGATGTTGATCGAACTGCCTAGTAGAGCACTAAGAATTATTCTTTTTATATTTAATGCAATTTTACGTCTTGAATACTTTCCTTCGAATTGGAGGATTTCTTTGATTACTATGATTCCTAAACCAGGAAAGGATCATACAAAAGTAGAATCATATAGACCCATAAGCCTTTTATCAAACATGTCAAAGCTATTCGCAAGGATTTTAATTTCTAAGATAATTCCAATTCTAGGCGATATAGGATGTATCCCGAACCATTAATTTGAATTCAGAAAAAAGCACAGTACAGTTGAACAAACACACAGGTTAGTGAATTTGGTCAAAAATACGTTTGAAAAAAGAAAATATTGTTCGGCATTTTTCATAGACGTGTCTGAAGCATTCGATAAAGTATGGCATGACCATACAGGCCTGAAATATAAGTTGAAGCTAAATTTGCGTGGAAACTACTATAACTTGATAGAGAGTTATCTAACTGATCGGAAATTTACTTTGAGAGAAGGAGACTTTTTAAGCTCTCCACAGATGATTGGGGCCAGAGTTCCCCAAGGTAAATAACGCGGCGTGTATATGTTTACTTTCTATAACATTAAGAAAGACATGGGGATCCATCTTAAAGTGCAACTGAAATATATATAGAAACTCTTGTAATTAGTGGATGTATATGTGAGCGACTGTAAAGCACACTGGTTAAAACGAATATTTTTTTTTTCAAAGAATTGAAAACAAAACTGCTAATGAAATTCAGAAGCGCAAATTAAACTCATGCAATGCGGATGCGATACAGCTTCTCGTCAACACCTAGCCT
Source organism: Trichopoda pennipes (assembly GCA_030448955.1). Classification (NCBI taxonomy): domain Eukaryota; kingdom Metazoa; phylum Arthropoda; class Insecta; order Diptera; family Tachinidae; genus Trichopoda; species Trichopoda pennipes. Next base: position 604,681 of record JASKUP010000011.1, on the reverse strand, counting down.
TACGGCTCTAATCTGACGCTGTTCTTACTACTACTGGGGGAAAACAAGTGAAAACACACCTTAGGTAGAAATTTCAAAAGCGCAGCAAACAGTGCCGTACATCCACTCCTTGCTCGAGAGCTGGAAACTATCTAAATTTCTTGTCGCCCCTAGTTAGCGACAGTGGGTTACAAATCATGGGTAGGAAAAAGTTAACCTTATCCAATTTGTTTTGCTCCCCAAAGGGCCTTACAAATAACCAGTATTCAGCCACAGGTGTGATCTTGAGAGTCCAATGCTCTTCTAGGCTACTGCTAGCCTAGGCAACTGGTGCCGCCTTTTACCCCCAAAAGCACATGTCATGGGGAATTTATTCCTCAATACTGTTTATTGGTGAGGACGTGGTACTAGCGCGGATAGCCACTGGTCTGATCTCAAGAGTCCAATGCTCTACCACTTTCAGGCTCCTACTTGCTTAGGCGACTAGTGCCGCCTTTTACCCCCAAAAGCACATGTCATGGGGAAGAATTACATCTTGACTGTGTGCCCCCGGGGAATTCATCCAATACAGATGAAATAGTTTTGTGGAAGAAATTACGTATTTTAATATTTTTATTTCCTACAAATTAAAGAGCATTTTTGGTAATGCTATCTACTGAAACTAGTAACTAGTTCCTGTAAATAAAGTGAATAATTTATAGTTCTATTAGTCTCTTCTTTTATTCTTTATAAACTAAAACAATAAAAATTTGTATGAATTACTCTAGCTCAAACTGTATAATACAAGATAACTACAATATTTTTATGTGAGAAATTTCTCACTTTTGTTACAGAAACGAGCCGATATTTCAAGTTTCCTCAGTCAATTTTTCTTCTGAGTAACACTGACTTTTTTTTAAATTTATTTATTTTTTTTTAATTATATAATATATTTTTTTTAACATTATTTAATACGAGAATATTGAGTTAGAGTGTTTTGATATGCAGAATACCTAGATCAGAGAATTAAAAGTGAACTAATAATAAAATTAGCGACATAATTCTACAACAATTTGGTAAATTAAATAAAATGTTATCATACATACACAGTTTAGGCACATGAAATGTTAGCGATGAAAGTCAAATAATGAAACGTGGCAAAGATGGGTATGTTATTAATACTGCAATTTAATTATCAGTATTAGTAAACTGGTTACTTAAAAATTTTAAAGTCTTAAGTAAATGTTTAACTGATAACTGAAGTTTCTATACATTCCCAGTAAACTTTTATTTCTTATTGAAAATTTCAGTAAATTTAATTGAATTTTAATTAACATTATCATTAAAAAATACACACATTATTTTCAAGTTAAATAAAAGAAGTCATTTCAATGTAACTACTTTCCTTCGGTCAACATTTGCAAGTTTTTGCTAAATTTTTAATGGTTTTTAAAAAATCGCAGTAGTCAGTAAAATTTTACTGGTAATGGAAATTTTAGTAGCAGCAATAAATGAAAATTTAGCAATAATTTGCATTACAATTTTACTGATTAGTGAAATTAAATTGCATACTAACCAAATAATACCACAAATTACAGAGGTCAAATACCTTGGTATACATATTGATCGACGCCTCACATGGAAAGGTCACATAGAATCCAAGTTAGCACAAGCGAAGTTGCAAGCCGTCCAATTAAACTGGCTTATTGGCAGGAACTCTTATCTTAGCTTGGATTACAAACTTTTACTTTACAAGTCGGTTCTGTTCGAATCCCCTTATGGGGCACTGCCTCAGCTAGCAATATAGAAAAAATTCAAAGACGCCAAAATTAGATACTACGACTGGTCACAGATGCAACCTGGTACATAAAAAACTGAAATATCCACAAGGATCTAAACGTGCCATCAGTTAGGGCAGAAATAGTGAAACATGCAATAACATATTTAAAGAGGCTCGAAAGACAACCAAATCTACTGGCCCGTAACATACTTAATGACAGTGGTTACTTACATTAGAATGAAAGGGAGGGATACTGCTTCTCTCGCTCTCAGCGGGATAACACGCTGATAATAGCAGTAACCCTGTCTGGTACTGGATGGGCATGATTTTTATTATTAGAACTAAGATATGAGTAATTATTGTTAGTTCGATTATATCGAAGGTACATTCCGACTAAAATAAGTGTTTAAAATAAATTTAATAAATAATAGTTTGAAAGTCACTGGTATTGATTGTTGAAGGCGAGTGACTTTTTCTCTAATTTTTTAGTTTTTCCGACAGCTTTTCATAAATTTTTAAACAATTAAACTCTGAACTAGAATAATAAAGTCCATTTTATTAATATCTGTAAAATTTTGAAGCTTCAAACACAAGTGCCTCTGTAGGCTAGTAGGTAGTGTACTAGCTTGTCAGTAAGGAGGTTGTGGGTTCGATTCCCAACGAAAACCTTGGTTTTATTTCACTAAAAAAATAAAAATTTACTTTCGGTGGGGCTGTTCAGCGATGAAGGCATAGCCACTGGTCGCTGTGCTGTCTTTATACGGCAATTAATTTCCGACTATCTTTCTAATTGCATCACCTGTTTCATCTCTTCTCTATCCCTTTCCTAAAGAATGTAGCACGGTACCTGACTAAATAGGCATTGTTCCTGAAGTGCTACTTCTCTTAAAAAAAAAAAACAAAAAGAAGAGAAAACAAGGAGAATAAAATTTGAAACGTTTCGCAAATAATTGCTAATTAACTTACTTGTGTCTTAAAAAATGCGCTTCAAAACAATCACTAATTTCTGTACGCTTTATATCAAACAATTTTTCGATTGTATTGGAACATCAAAGCAATGCCAAAGCCAAACAAAGCAAAGTTCGCTTTTAAAACAAAAAAAGTGGCTGCACATTTAGAGGAATCCCAATTTAGAGGGTGTTTTTATAGAGTTATAAATGGAAAAAAAACAAAGAGTAACTTTTTGAATTGACATGAAATTTACTTAATTTGAAAGATTATCTTTTGGCATTATAATTTATATATGACATTTGGAATAAGACCGCCACGGCTGAATCAGAAATAGTTTAACCACGACCTCAAAAATATTCAGTGAATTCTTAAATATTTATATGGTACATCGGCAACGCTGCATTTGTTGTCCTCTGAGTGGTTAAATGTATCGGGCTTATCGGCGTAAACTAGCGACATCACACATTCCTAAAGAAAATAGTTTAGCGGCATTAAATCTCATATTCTTGGAGGCGACTTCATGGGTTTGAAACATGAAACTATGCGGTTACCAAACGTTTTCTGCAATAAATCAATTGTGGCATCAACTGTATGACATGTTGCGCCATTTGGTTGAAGCCTCAGCTCCTCTACATCATGGTTGTTTAATTGATGAACTAAAAAGTCAGTAATCATGGCTCTACAGCGATAACCATTGACTGTAACGTTCTGTTCAGCATCGTTTTTAAAAAAGTACGGACCAATGACTCAACTAGGGCTTTCTAGAAATGAAAGCTGCTCCGGTAGACTAGTATGTAGCGTACTTAGCCTACCAATCTAGGGGTGGTTGTTTTCACTATAAAAATTAGAGCTTAAAGGCTATGTAACTATCCTTCTACTTACAACACCTGTCTTCTCTATCCCTTTCCTAAAGAATGTTCCACGGCTGTGACTAAATAGGCATTGTTGCCTGAACACACAGACCTACAGGCGCCTATTGAATTGAATGAATAACATAATAGCAACAAAATGTGATACAAAGGGAGTAGAAGATTCTCAATTTTTGTAGACCTCTAGTGGACAAGTATAAAAGCCAGCGTCTGAGTAGATAGTCAGTGTGAAATTAAATCTGGTGTAGTAAAGACGTGCATCTTAAGTAAATTGTTCTGTGGTGTCAACTTTGTTTGCAGTTAAAGTAAATAAACTTGTAATTAATTTAAAAACTCTAAAATCTGGTGTTATTTATTTTGCAATAAACAACTTAGCAACAACAAAACGTTTATAAAAGATATAACCGTAACAAATTTTTAGGTCAAATTTGCATAAATTGGAATCGTTTTGGAAACATAAATCACTTGATAGCTGAAAAAATAGCCGCACTTAAAAACAGTGTTGCCAACTTAAGGTTATGCACCTCTATAAAAAATACATGATATTACTTCCTTCAGCTTAGCGACCAGTTTAAGATTATAAAACTAAGGAAAACATTAAAACGTAATAGCACTAAGATTTTCTAATCTTAGGTATGAATGCCAACAAGAAAAAGTTGCATCTCCTGTTTGCCATGTTTTCTTTTCTTCCTAATTGTTTTACAAGTATTTTGCTGTTAAAGTATTATTGCCAATAGCATCATAGTTTGCCTTTCTAATTGACTCTTTTTTGCCTGTTTGCTTACCAACCAACCAACCAACTAAGTATTGGTTTAAGAACATAATCAGCTATGTAGACAAATTAGTTGGAAGAACAAATTCAGAGCAGGACAAAAAACACAAAGAAATTAAAGTTGGAAAATGACTGGTATGTTTAGGCTCTAGGGAATTATATGTGTAATCATGAATACAAAAAAGTTGCTGGGAATTATAAGCAACATTCTAAATACTAGATTAGCACATGCTTTCATTTAGGTGTATGTATGTATAGTCGTCATATGTAATTGTGGTTGTTTGGGTATTAAGTTGATATTTAGATTAAATAAATTATTGTGTTTAATAAGAAAATTGTTTATGGTTTGTT